>JAJPUD010000078.1:467759-496005 GCA_023553655.1 Myrmecobius fasciatus | reverse complement strand
TCTCTCTCTCTCTCTCTCTCTCTCTCTCTCTCTCTCTCTCTCTCTCTGTAGAGGCAATTGATAGCACTATTTTTAATATCTTATATTGGATCTGCAACATTGGTCAGCTACTAACTGTAAGAAAGTCTTAACATATAGAATTACTAATGAGCCTTCCTAATTTATACCAAGATGGCAGCAGAGTTTGGATAATTGAACCTGGTATATATATATACCTTGGGCCCATTCATTTGACTCGATATATAGCAATATGTTTGATCTTCCCCAAACCAAAAATCAACTCACAAATGTTTTTAGAGATTTGGGAGGGTTTTTTTGTTATCCTCCTTTCCTTCTTAATTCTAAAATGTGCTAGATCTGAGTCTCATCAATGCAATGTGAATATTCTCTCCATTGATACAGGTCAGATCCAGCCATTTCTTTTTTAAAAACAACAACCCCTCCCTTTATTTCCCACACTCTTCCCCTCCATCCCCCACTACCTAACCAACTAGATGCCCATCATGGCTGGACTGCCACATACAAAAAAGTACTTTGAAAAATCCCTGGCAGTTCCCTGATTAGAACCGTGGAAATCCATTTAGATTGAAATCAGAAACATGGTCAGACTGGCAAGTCTTCTTTTTAAGTGCTCTCCCCTGACACTCACTCTCTCTTGAAGGCCTTTTCTAAAGCACATCAGTATAATTCCCATATGGGGTGATTTCATGGCCTTAGAGAAAGCTTTGCTTTGAATGTACCACCACAATGGTACCATATTGTAAAAAGATGTACCTTACTCAAAGTAGCATTACTCATGGAGTATAGCTCCACATTGTGAAAACTGGTAAAAAAGTTTTCTTGAAAAAAGATTGTTTTGGGGAAGCTAATTGGATAGAGCACCAGCTCTGAAGTTAGGAGGCCCTGAGTTCAAATCTGGCATCAGACACTTAACACTTCCTAGCTGTGTGACCCTGGGAAAGTCACTTAGCCCCAATTGTCTCAAAAAAAAAAAGAAAAGAAAAGAAAGAAAAAGAAAAAAAGATGTTTTTTCTTTGAAAACTTTCTATTTCAAGACTATTTGTTATATATTATATATAAAAGTATATATGTGTGTGTATATCTATATATCTGTCTACCTTTCTATTTATAGATATCCCAGAGTATCTAAGTTCAACTTTAAGATAAGACTTTTGGGTTACTTGTGAGTGTGTGTGTGTGTGTGTGTGTGTGTGTGTTTATGTGTGCATGTGTAGAATGTTGCTTCAACATAGCCCTTTTAAAAACAGCATACCTTTCTTATCTGTGGTCTTGAAAATGTCTTATCCTTAGAAGTTAGAAAAAACCAGTCACCTCTCTGTACTTTAGAGTGGTCACTGCTGCAGTGTCTGGGGTCTGGTACATCAATATGTGACAACTTTCTCCATGGCCTTGACAATTATCAAATGTTTTAAAATAAATTTTCAGAAAGACCTATTCACACATACCTTACCCCTCTTTGGGAAAAGAGATAAGCAAGAATAAAGCCCATTCTGAGTCAAGGAGGCATCCTGGACAACTTGCTACCCCAAATTGTGTCTGCTGTATTCTCTGTGCTACTAGTTACCAATATTTCTTAGTTGGAATTAATCATATTTTATTATGGGAAGCAATGAGGTAATGCAGTGGATTTAATATTGGAGTCTAGAGTCAAGAAGACCTGAGTTCAAATGTGGCTTCATATAGGGATTGGAAAACTGCCTCCGTTTCCTCATCTGTAAAATGAGGATTTCTTATTTATTATTGACACCTGCTTCCCAGGGTTGTTGTGAAGCTCAAATGAGATAATAATTGTAAAGTGCTTAGCACTGTGCCTAGCCCAAAATAAGTATCTATCTAAATGTTAGCTGTTATTATCATGTAATTGATTGTGGTAGAGTAGGTAGAGTATTATATTTGGCCATAGAAAAACCTGGATTCATATGTACTTCAGCACTTAGTAGCTGCATGGTCATGGTCATGGGCAAATCAATTAAAACCTCTCATTTTTTGTTTCCTCATTGGTAAAATAGGACTACTAATGCCTGTAGTACCTACATCACAGGTTCAAATCAGTTAACATGGAGAAAATTGCTTGGCAAACTTCAGAGCACTCTATCAATGTCAGCTATTATCATTAATAATGATCCCTCCTCCTAAGAGTTCTAGGGCATTTATCCTAAGTGTTCAGTCAACCAGCATTTGTTAAGTACCTTCTCTATGCCAGAAATAGTGCTAAGTGCTGCGGGGGAAGGGGGCTTCCAAAGAAAGGCAGAAAACAGTCCCTCTTCTCCAAGTCCCAGCCTGATGGGGGATATAACATGCAAATAACTCTGTATAAACAAGATATATAAGGATAAATTGGGATGGCGTCAGAGGCATTAAAACAGATCAGAGGAAGTTTCTTGCAGAAGGTGTGACTTTAGCTGAAACATGAAGGAATCCAGGAAAGCCAGGAGGCAGCAATGAAGGGGGAGAGTGTTCCAGGGATGGGGGACAGTCGATGGAAATGCCTGAGCCTGGTGATGGAACATTCCATGGGAGGAATGGTAAGGAAGACAGTGACACTGTAGCTCAGAGGTGGTAGGTCCCGGGTGATGGTGATGTAAGGTGAGAGAATACTGGAAAGATAGGGAAGATACCATTGCTGAGTTGCTGTTAGTGATCTTTGAAAGAATCATTGTGAAAAGGAGAGATGCCACAGGGATGGAGTCAGTCAATTGGCATTCATTAAGCTGAGTGCTTAATAATTTTAAAAATTCTTTATTGTTTTATTATTAAGCACCTAATGGGATACAAGTAAAAAACAGTTTGGGGCAGCTAGATGGCACAATGGATAGTGCTAGGTCTTGAGTTCAAATCCAGATTATGAGGGACTTTAAAAGCTACACAGAAGATTCTATCCTGGAAGTAAGAGTTGTAAGTAAGGAGGAGACAGAGAGAGAGAAAGAGAGAGAGACCGACCGAGACAGAGAGACAGAGAGAGAGAGATAGACACACAGACACACACAGAGACCTGATCAACCTTGCACTTTATTTAGTGCAGCTGTGTGGAGAGTAGATTGGAATAGGGACAGACTTGAGGCAGGAAAGCCATGCATTAGGCTCTTGTAATAGTTTAGGAGTATGATGATGAGGTCCTGTACCAGATTGATGGCAGTCACAAGGAATGAAAGGAAAATATATGACAGAGGTAGAAATGACAAGACTTGGTAACTGATTGAATGTGGGAAGGGAGGTGAAAAGTTAACTTATATTGTATTTTTGTTTATAAGGTTACTTCCCCACCCCCTGAGAATTTTAAGACATTCCTCAAGTTAAAATTGAATTTTCAAACTGGAAGGGACCTGAGAGATCACTTAGGCCAACTCTGTACCATTTCATTTTACAGATAAGAAAACTCAGGCCCAAAGAAGTTAAATGAATTGTTTAAGGTCAAGCAGCTAATTAACGATTGAGCCAGCATTAGATTAAATGTGATGATGCCCTTGGGCATTGCAAAACCAGGCCTGGCAATCTCGGTTCCTTACCAATGTTTTCCAGACTTTCCCCTTTCCTCAAGTCTTGCAGTTGGATCTCCTGGTGACGTCCTTGCAGATGTACAAACACATCACCCAGATAGCAGATTTGCATGAGAAGTACATTTGGGAATGATGATAACAGACAGTGGACTTTATTTCTGTTTGTTCTCCCAAACAGAATCATCCTCAGACTAGGAGGGACAGGACAAAAATGATTAATTGGGAATCAAATCCTTAAATAAGTGAGGAAATGGTAGGAACAACTAACTTTGACCCATGCCTTCAGGTCACAGAGTCCACACAAATGACTTTCCAGGGTACTGAAATAACTTGTAGATCAGTTTTATCCGTGGATTTTGAACACAATAGCCCAGGGATATCACATTGTCAAACTTTCAGTCATGTCAGAGGAATGCCCTGGATGGCTTTGAATGTCACAAATTGAATGAGGTCAGACCTTGACTCTAGAAACCAGCACTACCTCTAGGTAGTGACTTTCTATTCTTAACTAAATTCTTTTTGACCTGTTCTGCCTTATAGAGGGTATGTGTGTGTAGGGCTAGGCTATGTACCATGGTCTCCATTCCTTAAGTCTTGTTCCTCTAGCCATACTATGTATCCTCCTCCTCCTCTTCCTCCTCTTCTTCCTCTTCCTCTTCCTTTTCCTCCTCTTTTTCCTCTTTCTCCTTCTCCTCTTCCTCTTTCTCCTCCTCCTCCTCCTCTTTCTTTTAGTTACTAGCTCTTCTGGATACTATCCCAACCTCTGAAGATAGGGGATAGGGAGTTAAACTTGTAATCTTTTTTTTTTTTTTTTGCTTTTTGCTGAGGCAATTAGGGTTAAGTGACTTGCCCAGGGTCACACAGCTAGGGAATGTTAAGTGTCTGAGACCAGATTTGAACTCAGGTCCTCCTGACTTCATGACTGGGGCTCTAACCACTGCGCCACCTAGCAGCCCCTAAACTTGTAATCTTGAAGACCTGGGTTCAAGCTCTGCCTGTTAACCCAAGTCAGTTCTCTCAGTACCCATGAAACTCTCAGACTGGAAAGTACAGTGTGTTTCCGGAAGGTGGTGCCGGGTCTACATTGGTACAGGTTCTTTTCTCACTAGCAATTATCTTTACTAGTGAAATTCAACCAACAGGTCCAGTTTCTCTTCCCCCCCCCCCATATTTATAGTACTGACCTCATAGGGTTGTTATGAGCAAATAAAATAATGAACAAATATAAAGGGATTGTTGTTCAGTCTGTCTGACTCCTTGTGACCCCATTTTGAGGTTTTCTTGGCAGAGGTTCTGAAGTAGATTGCCATTTCCTCCTCTAACTCATTTTATACATGAGGGACTGAGACAAATAGGTTTAAGTGACTTGCCCAGGATCCCACAGCTAGTAAGTGTCTGAGACTGGATTTGAACTCAGGAAGATGAGTCTGGCTCATCTGGCAGGGCACTTTATCCACTGTGCCATCTAGCGGTCCTGTTTGCAAACCTTAAAGAATTACCAAAAATGTCAGTTATAAAGGAACATCAGGCAGCTCTCTTTGCCCTCAAGGAGCTTACAGTCTAGTTGAACATGCAAGATGTAGATAGACCTAAAAGGTAAGTCTAATGTGGCCTGTTCTGGGGACCAAACACCGAATGGCTCAGACATCAAACCCAGTAGTCTTTGCAGGGTGGAGTCTCAGGTGCTTCCTTGGGAACAGAAATCAATAGGTAGCTCATTCCTGAGCCATGTGGCCTGCCATGCTTCCTTTGCTGAAAGCCGTGTGTAAACAGTCATGTTGGTATTGGAGCAAGATCAAAGCTCATTCCTTCCTAACCTGTAAAAGCAAGCAGGTAAATAAATGGAAATCTTTTTTTTTTTAAGAGAAAGAGAAGGAGAGCAAAATGAAAGTTTGTCTCCCTCCCTGTGATTAGCAGCTGGCCCCTTTCCAGATTCCACCTGCTCTGTGCAGAACTGTGGTGTCTCGTTCTAGTGTCCTCTTACTGGATCTGAACCCTGGGGCCTCAGGTAACAATACACCCAGTGTTTGCCAAGGATAACAATAGCAAAACAGCTACAGGGGAAGGCATTAGTGGCAGCTTGAAATCATAACATGCAGAGGCTAATAAGCAAGGAGTTGGATGGTGAGAACAAACTCCTGGGAGGCAGCTAGCTGCTGGTTCTGCCACTGACTCACTGTGTATCTTTACGAAGGCATTTAACCTGTCTCTACTTTGGTTTCATCACACCTAAGCCCTTTTTTATTGCAAATATTTTCCCTTGGTATTATTGGCAGTGGCTCTTGGTCAAAACAAATCCTTATTAGAACCCATGGGTATGCTTTACTTTATGGAGCAGATGTGGATGAATTCTTTTGGATGTGTTCTAGTAGGACCCTGATCTTTTCACTAACTTTCCCTTTACCTAAAAAAGAATGTAAGTTCCTTGAGGACAGGAGTTGTTTCTTTTTCTTTTTTTTTTTTACCTTAGTATCTCTAATATAGGGCCAAGTATACAGTAGGTGCTTAATAAATGCTTACTAGTTATTGCTGAGTTATAAGACTTTCCTTCCTTTTCAAGAAATGAATTTTTCTGATATCTTCCTTTTCTTACATTATCATAGTCAACCCAATTATTTCTTCCTCTTTCCTTCCAAGTGAGCCACAGCAGGTAACAGAGTATTTTCATTATGGGGGGGGGAGAGAGTGAGCACGATTTATCAGTATAGTGAAAAAGTCCCCCAAATGTGCACTCTGTAAGACCTGAAGTCTTGCTACTAATACAAAGGAGTGGTCTGCAAGTGTTTTCTCAAGTCTTTTCATTTGATTCCTGCTTATAGACTTATAATTTTGTTACTTATGATTTTTTTTGGGGGGAGATACATAGTTGTTTATTCATTTACATTGTTTAAAACATACTTTGAAAAAGGAAATGGAAAGATGGAGGAGAGACAGAACACTGGCCTCAGAGTCTGGGGAGCTGGATTCTAGCTCCACTTTGGGACTGCCTGGCCAGCTGGGCATCCCAAGTAACTTTGGGAACCTATAATAACCACTCATGCTTATATAGTACAACAGTGTTTGTTTATTATTATTATTCTCCACAATGCTCTATAGGGAAAGTAAGATAATACTTTTTATTCCCATTTTATGGATGAGTAAACCAAGACTAGGAGTTGAAGTGATTGTCTGGAGTTGGTCAAAAAAGAACATGTAAGAATTGGGTCTAGAACTCAGATCTTCTCAATCTTAGTACAGTGTTTTGTTTTGTTTTTTTTACTTATACAGCCCACTGACTTTTTAAAGTATGGAGAAATGGATTAGATGGATCCTCCTACCGGACTCTTAGCACTCAGTAGCATACA
This sequence comes from Myrmecobius fasciatus, assembly GCA_023553655.1. Lineage (NCBI taxonomy): Eukaryota > Metazoa > Chordata > Mammalia > Dasyuromorphia > Myrmecobiidae > Myrmecobius > Myrmecobius fasciatus. Next base: position 489,143 of record JAJPUD010000078.1, on the reverse strand, counting down.
TTGTCATTTCTTATTAGCTAGATTTCACCTTGGGAGGTGGAGAACTGAGTCTTGAGGTAATAAATATATTTCAATTGAGTAGAGAGATAGAAAACCTCTCTAGAGTTTGGGACATTTCTTGGTCAGCTAAGGTAGATTTTTGCTTACTTTAGAGGCAGCTAGATGGCCTCAGTAGGTATAGAGTGCTGGGATTTCAAATCTTCCCTTACTTGTGATGTTAGGTGGTAAGCCAGTTTATTTCTCTTCATAATTATAACAGCTCAGGGCAGCTAGTTGGTGCAGTGGATAGAGCACCAGCCCTGAAGTCTAGAGGACCTGAGTTCAAATCTGACCTCAGACACTTAACACTTCCTAGCTGAACATCCTTTGCTATTATGGGTTGGCATTTTCTCTGCAACTTATAGTCTTGGATAATTATCTAGGGCATTGAAAGTAAGCACTTGAAATGTTCAAAACTTGCCCAGATTACATAACCAGGATTGAGCCACTATCAGAGATTTTGGAGAGGGTATGAAGCCAGTTCTCTACCCATTGGGCAATACTGCCTCTCCTCACTGAAGAATGCAGTTAAATGAATGTCATTTGTGTAACAGGTTGTGGTGTGGTGGGGGTGCTGGGTAGATGGCACAGAGCCAGGGAGCTAAACATTTATCTCAGCTTTTCTTTTGACTTACTATATGGCTCATGATAATTCATTTAACCTCTCCAAATCTGAGATGCCTCATCTATAAAAAAGGGAAATGGGAACACTGAACTGCCTCATTGGTATGCTGGAAGGAATAACTAATAAAATGGATGCTGAGGCACTTTGCAAATCTAATGTGTTTAATATAAATATGTGTAATAAGGTCCCTAGGATTAATTGCATTTGAGCTTTGGAGCCTGGCCTCCTGACATGATATTCTGTCAGTTTTCACAGTCATATCAGAGCAACTTCCTGTGATTGGGGTTGGATTTTCTTCATTTTTAATTCTTTATTTGATGGCAAAAGGAAGGGTGTTTTTTTTTTTCACAAACCTGGAACTCTCTGACAGAATGTCTGTGACAGCCGCATCTGGGCAGGCGCTAAGCCCCATCAGTGACCCACAGAGGAAGACATTTGTGGTGGTTCTGAATGCAATGATGTGTTTGTTTAAATGACAGCTGTTGTCACTGGGAGGAGCTGTCAGCGCTTCAAAATAATGCTCTTGGAATCTAGAGAAGAGATTGCTTGTCTAATAAAATCCCAAGTCCGTGGCTAAGCTTTTGGGTTCCTCCATGATCTGCCCTTTAACCTATCCAGTTTCATTTTCCCCACTGTTCTCCTGTCTGTTTCTAGTGCTTCAATCAAATTAAACATGTCCTGAAATCTCCCATTTCTTCACCTTTGCTTCTTAACTTTACCAAATGGTTTGTAAACATTGACCTCACAATATAAATGTGAGCTCTCTTCTGTTGAAATAGTTACATATCCTTCATGGGCTAACTCAGGGCTGCCTGCTCCTTAAGGCCCTCCCTGATTAGCTATTATATCACCCTCTTCTCCCATGGTATTTGGTTTGCAAATTTAAAAAAAAATTTTAACTTAAATTAATTTTTAAAATTTAAAAGTACAATTAAAAATCATTTTTTAGGGGTCAGCTAGATGGTACAGTGGATAGGCCCTGAAGTCAGGAAGACCTGAGTTCAAATCCAGTCTCAGACACTTACACTTTCTAGCTGTGTGACCCTGGGCAAGTCACAACCCCAATTGCCTCAGGAAAAAAAATGAAAAAAAAAAGTTTTGGTTTTTTTTTTTTTTTTTTTTGCTGAGGCAACTGGGTTAAGTGACTTACCCAGGGCTACACAGCTAATAAGTATTAAGTGTCTGAGGAATTAAAAAAAAATTTAAGGGCATCTAAGTGGCATAGTAGAGTCCTAGGCCTGGAGTTAGAAAGTTATTGCTGCTGTTATTATTGTTTGGTTGTGTCCAATACTTCATGACTCCATTTGGGGTTTTATTGGCAATGATAGTAGTTTGCCATTTCCTTCTCCAGCTCATTTTATAAATAAGGAAACTAAGGGAAACAGGTGACTACCCAGGGTCACCCAGCTAGGAAATATCTGAGATCAGATTTGAACTCTGAAAGATGAGTTCTCCTGACTCCAAACCCTGCATCCCATCTATCCACTGCATCACTTAAGTTTCTGGGAATTAGGAATACCTGAGTTCAAATCCAGCCTTAGATACTTACTATCTATGTGATCTTGGGAAAGGCAGTTAGCCTGTTTGCTCAGTTTCCTCAACTGTAAAATTAGGATGATGATAGCACTGTTATTGTGAGGATCAGATGAGGTAATATTTGTAAATTATTTGGCACATAGTAGGCACTATATAAATGCTTATTCCCTCCCCTTCTTTTCATATATTTATCAACACATCTATGTGTATATACTTATGTATATGTGTATACATTCATACATATATGTATAAATGTAGAAAGAGAGGGGGGAAAAGAGAAGGGAGAAGAGAAGGGGAAGGGAAAAGAGAGAGAGATAGAGGGAGAGAGAGAGGGGGGAGGGGAAGAGAGGAGAGGAGGGAGGGAGAGAGAGAGAGGAAGAGAGAGAGAGAGAGGGAGGAAGGGAGGGAGAGAGACAGACAAGAGACATACAGAGAGAGAGAGGAAGAGAGAGAGAGGGAGAGAGAGAGAGAGAGAGTTTGTGTATGTGTGAGTGAGAACACTAGCAAGCTTATAACTTGTACTAGATTTTCTACTCCTTGAGAGCAGGGACCACGACATTATCACAACCCCCCTTATAGGGCCATTTACATAGTAGACACTCAATATGTATGTTGTATGAATAAATGATGAGTTTTTCCTCCCTTCCATGTTTTCAGGGCAAGTTGTTGCTTATTAAAATATGCTTTAGAAATACAGGGAGCCCTAATTATGGGAGCAGTTGTAAGTTAAATAAACAAACCATTAGTTTGAGAACAGAAATGGCAGACCAATTTGTGCATTGCAGATAGCTATCATAGAGAGACAGCCCAGTAGAGTGGAGAGAATGCCTGGCTTTGGAATTAGAAAGTTCTGGACTCAAGCCTACCCTTGACGCACAGTGACTATGTGACCCTGAGTATGTCACTTCTCAGTGTCCCAGACAACTCAGTAAGATTCTAAGTTGCAGAACAGGTATTGCTGGGCAGGGGTAGAGAGGGCTTCCTCCTTGAAAGTTCCCTGTATAATGAAATCACACATTTAGTCAAGAAAAAAATGAGGGAAGGAGGGAGAGATAGACAGAGACAGAGAGAAACAGAGAAAGGCAGAGACAAAGAGAGACACAGAGAGACACACACACAACCACACACAGAGAGATAGACACACACACATAGACAACAGAGAGACAGAGACAGAGACAGACAGACAGACAGACACTTTAAGGGAATAGCATCTTTCAATATGCATCACTTTGACTATACTCTGACTTTCTCTGAGCCTTCTATAGTAGCTTCTTAAGGATGTAAACTGTTTTGCTTTTGTCTCTGGATCCCCAAGGCCTAGCATAGTGTTTGACAACTAGTATGTACTTAACATGTGTCTTTGGAATTGATTTCATCCTCATTATGCCAGGAATAAGTTTGGGGATAAATACTGGCTAATTGACTAATCAGCTTATATATGGATACTGAACTTTGCATGGCTTTATGGTTCTGCTTTTTTGATCTGGACCTGTGATTTCAGTAGCTTAGGCAGTTCTCTCTGTAAACTCTGAAAACAACTGTTCTTCATCTTTTAGTCTTAGAGAGACAGTGAAATGTTGAAGTGGACAGAGTACAGAACTAAGTCAGGAACACTCAAATTCAAATGTGGTGTGATCCTGAGCAAGCCACCTGATCTCTGTCTTCTTCACTTTCCTTCTCAGCAAAATGGGGATAATAATAATAGCACTCTCCTTCTCCTTATCTTTCTCCCCCAGGGTTGTTGTGAGAATCAAAGGAAATCATATTTGTAAAACTCATTGTAAACTTTAAAGTGCTAGAAAATGCTGTTAATTATTATCATCATGTTATCATTATCATCATCATCATTATATAGGCTCAGATAGAAATTTTATAGTTAATAACTGTCAGAAGTGAGTATCTTGGGACCCCAAATCCAGGGCTTTTTTTTTTTTTGCTATGATACCTCTCTTGTGGCAGTGAAGTATCTGATATAATTTATGAAGACAAGTTATATCACTAATTAACTTCAAGTCTAGCAGTCACTTAATTTGCCTGTACAAGTCCAAAACAGCTAGTTGTGTGTGTGCATTTTAGAGAAACACTCCAGTAATCAACCAGTTATTCTGTCTACACAATGCCAAAATTCATTTAATCTTTCTCAACTGACTTGATAGAATGGTTTGGTTGTGTTGGCATTGAGAAGTCACAATCTGGGTATCTGCTTCTCATCTGCTATGAATTCTCTCTCCGGATTGTCATAGGTTTCTTCTGGTGCAGAGAGGATTTGGTTCACAGATGGGAGCGTCTCAGCTATGCCATTGATTAAAGTCTTTGGGGCAGATGCATTCCTCTCACATCACATGGCCACTGTTAGCTGTGAGACAGTGAGCTTGGCCATGGATGCTGGTGCCTTCTTTTCATTATGTGTTTGTGGCTGAGCAGTAGGAAAAGCCTGGCATTTCTCTGGCATATCTGACTGTCGCCGAGAACCTATGAACAGATTAAAAAAAAAAGACCCAAACGTTTTATTGATCTTTAATTTTTCCAACAGTCATTTCCGAATGTGTCATGAAGACCTCACCCTGCTGAACCCATCCTTGTTACAAAGAAAAGCCATTTACAAAAACAGTGGATACAGGGACTGAATCTAGTAATGTATGCAATAATCTATCCCCATAGTCCTCAGCCTGCTATTGTTCTAATTAGTTTTTTTTTTTAAAGTTACTGTCTTCCAAGCCTGCTTTTCCTTCTTTATTCTTCCCCCTCTTTCTCTTTTATCTTTCTCCTCCTTCCTTTTCTTCTTTTCCTTTTCCTCTTCTCCTTTTCTTCCTCCTCTTCTTTCTTTTTTCTCCATTCCCTCTTCTTCCCCTCCTTCTCTTCTTTTCCTTTTCCCTTGTTTCCTCCTTTCTCTTCTTCTTCCTTTTTTCTCTATCTCCTTTTCTTCCTCTTCCTTCTTCCTTCTTTTTTCTCCTTTTTCCTCTTTTCCTCTTCTTTTTTCTTCTTTCTCTTGTTCCTTCTTTTTTCTCCATTTCCTTTTCTTCTTCTTTCTTCTCTCTCTTCTTCCTCCTCCCCCCTTTCCCTTTCCTCTTTTTCCTTCTTCTCCCCAGCAGCAACAGTATTCTTTTCTTATCTTTGTATTCTGCATTATTTCAAAGACCATGTAATCATAGATATACAGCTGGAAGGCATGGTAGAAGATATAGCTTAATTTCCTCATTTTATAGATGCGGAAACTGAAGTTTAGAGAAGTAAATTGACTTTGCCAAGATCACACAGACTCTTAAGTGGCAGATTTGAATCCAGATCTTCTGATTCCAGGCTTAATATTTTATGCAAAGTGTATGGTTGTTAAATACTCACTCAGTGAATAAACACAGATTCATCAGGTGCTTATTTGCATGTGATCCTGGGATAATGAGGTATGCATAATCTCTGCCTTGAAGTGTTTTTTCTTTGAAAAGTCCTCTTGGCTTCTCTTCCACCACTTTCACATTTTCCTGTTTCACACTGAAATTCTAGTTTGATTCCTTTTTTTTTTTCTTTTTTAGAACAGCTTCTTATTTCCTCTAAAAGAGATGAAATGTCTCATCATGGACTTCAAGGTTCATGAATGCTGATTGAAGATTAATATTTCTAATGCATCATTTTGATCATTTGAATATTTCACCTCTTCAGTGGTTCCCCATTCCCTATAGGAATAACTCCAGGCCCCTTAACCTGGCATTGAAGAATCTTTATAATCTTACTTTACCCTTTATTCTTAGACTGACCCACCAGTTGTCCAACAAGAGCTCATTGCTGCATCCAGTTTTTCTTTTAGCAGCTAGGCAGCTAGGTGGTACGGTGGCTAAAGCAATGGGACTAGAGTCAAGAAATCTTAAATTTAAATCTATCCTCAGATACTTAATAGGTATGTGATCCTGGACAAATCACTTAAACTCTGACTGACTCAGTTTCCTCAATTGTCAAATGGTGATAACAAGCAGCAATTTTCTAGGGCTTCAGAGGAGATATTTGTAAAGCTCTTAGTACAGTACCTAGCACATACTAAGTACTTAAATAAATGCCTGTTTCCTTTCTTCCCCTCTTTTCTTTTGTTCATGTCATACCACCTTTCTCCCCTTTCTTCCCTTTGCCTATCCAGATTGCACTCATTATTCATCACCAAGCTTGATTCTTACCTTCTCCATATGACTTTCCCTGGTTATCCTGGTTTTAGTGATCTCTTTTTCTCCTGCTTCTAAAGCATTTACTGTCTCTTCAGTTTCTTGAGTACTAATTACATTTTTGTGACAAAATGTTACACATTTTGTGTAAAATGTATATTCCTTGAGAACAGATTGTTATATGTCCAGTGTTTGGCATAGGTAGGTATTTAATAAAATCTTGTTGAGTTGAATTGTCTTTCTACAAGAGGCCTCCATAGATATAGGCAAATTTAATTTGATTTTCATTGATTTGTAAGTTTTTCTGCCTCTGGTCCTTTCCCTACTTTCTTCTTAGCTCACTGATTTGCTTCCTCCCACTCTAAACCTTTGCCTATACCATTCTGTTTAGTTCCGAGCTTCCTTTCTTCCAACATGTTGACCCCTACCACCAACCTTTGACTCATAGTTTGTGTGTTCAGAAAGCCAAAAGGTCCATTTCTTCTTTTAAAAAATTATTTATGATGGTGATGTCATTTTAATCTATTACTGGGTCTGTCTGCCAGGCCTTTCCAGTATGTTCCTCTAGGCTATACTAATTTTCCATTTTAATTTTCCTTTTATAGATATTACCCTGGAGTCAATAAGCAGCCAAATATGTACAAACAATATACAGGATAAATAGGAAATAGCATGTTTCATAATGACTCTTCTGGAATCATAGTTGGTCATTGTGTTGGTTAGAGTTTGTAAGAATTTTCAAAGTTGTTTGTCCTTATATTGTTGTTATTGTATAAATTGTTCTCCTGGTTTTGCTCTCTGGCACCTAGCTAGAGACAAAACCCATAGTCAAGCAAAACAAATTCTGCCATTGGACATATCCAATATGTATATGTATATCTCAGTGTGTAACCTGAGTCTGTCACCTCTATCAGAAGATAGGTAGCATCCAGTCAATTAGTAAACATTTATTAAGAACCTATTATATTTGAAGAGGAAGATAAGTGACTTAATGGATAGATCACTGGCCCTGGAGTCAGGAAAATGAGTTAAAATCTGGTCTTAGACACTTATTAGCTGTGTGAACCTGGGCAATCATTGAATCTCTGTTTGCCTTAATCCACTGGAGAAGGAAATGGCAAACCATTCCAGGATCTTTGCCACAGTCCTGGCATGCTGTGATTTGTGGAATCACAATTGAACAACAACAGCTAAGTGCCAGGCACTGTGTTAAGTTCTGGGGATACAGAAACAGGCAAAAGACTATATACAGAATAAATATTCTTCTGGTATTGTGGTTTGTAACTATGTTGGTTGGAATTTATAAGAATTTCAAAATTGTTTGTTTTTACATTATTGTGATTACTAAATTGTGCTCCTGGTTTTGCTTACTTCATTCTGTATCAGTTTATGCAATTCTTTCCAGGTTTCTCTGAAACCATCCCTTTCATCATCTCTTATATCACAAGAGTATCTCATCACATTCTCATACCAGCACTTGTTTAACCTTTCCCCAACTGAGGGGCTCTCCCTTAATTTCCAGTTCTTTGCCATTATAAGAAGATCTAATGTATAGACATGATTTGTTTTCCATTCATAGACTGGCTCTGTTCAGTGAAAAATCCTATCTTGACCTTTGCTGGGCTGGTCTGTTGTGTTAATACACTGTTTTGTTCCAAAAGCATGGAAAGGAGGAAAAAATAAGTGGGAGGAGGAGAAGGGAGGGGCCTACTATGTAAGTAAAATTGATAAAACGGGCAGTGGGAGGAGGGAGGAGGAGGTGGGCTGACAGAAGAATTAAGAGGACCAGGGGAAAAGAGAGGAGTAGAAGGAATAACAAAAGAAAAAAAATGTACCTACATTAGTGTGCTGCTATAATTTTCTCAAAGTATTGCCATAGAAATTGAATTTCCTTCTCTCTGCCATGAATAAATTTCAGGAGAACAATTTACCTGTGCTGTTCATTTCATGTCATCAGTATTCTTTCCTGTCTCGAGAATCACTCAGTAGGACTCATTTTGTATATTATCATTTGGGACCATTCAACATTCATTTCTTCACACTGATTTTGCTGCCAAATGTCCCCTTTTCAAGTCAGAAGACATCATTAAGTATATATTTTATTTTGCATCTCCTTTTATTTCACCCTTTAATTCATTAGTTTGCATTCAGAATTCTCAGGCCCAAATCAATAGCTTGGACGTTGAGCATACATCCTGCTTTCTTTTTTCAGCATTAGCAATTCCTTTCTCAGACTAGATTTTTTTTTCCTCTTCAGGAAGTTGTTCTGGGTGATGAATAATTAGTGTGTTTAGCAGAACATTAGCAGCTCTCAAATCTCATTCAAGGAAGAACAGGGCACCCCCTGGGATAGAAAAATGGAGATAAAAAATAGATTTTGGGAACTCCCCTTAGAAGAACAATGCCTGCTCTCTCGGTCTGTCTCTCGGTCTCTGTCTGTTTCTCTGTTTCTCTGTCTCTATTTCTTCCCCTCTTCTCTTTTCCCTTTTCTCCCTCTTCCCCTCCCCTCCTCTCCTCTTTCTATCTGTGTCTCTCTCTTTCAGTCCCTCCATTATTTTCAGCACCTCCCCCCAATTCTGTTTGCTCTTCTTCCAAAGGAGAGAAAGGCATAATTGCTAAAATATTAGTACTACTACCTCACATCTATATTGGACTTTATTGTGTAAAATTTCCAAGCATTTTCTCATTTGACCCCCAACAGGTCTGTTTGATAAGTACTAAAGTTATTATTATTGCTATTGTATAGAAAGAAAACTGAGGCACTAGAAAAGGGATTTGTCCAAGGGTCATAAGGCTAATGTCAGAGAAAGGATTTGAACCCAGGCATTCTTGATTTTGTGTTCAGTATACTAATTATTGTGTTACATTGCCTTCTTTGGTCCATAGATGTCTGTGAGTGCTAACTATTGCTCTGCCCTATATTGGTTATCTAACCCCAGGAAATTTGCCTTGCTCTTCTGTCTTGACCTCTGGAAGGTGAAGTAACCCTAGTCTCCTTTAGGATAATTTTGATGTTTAATAAATGTTTAATTTTTAGGTGTTTAATAAATGCTTGTTGACTTGATTTTGCTCAAAGCAGCAAAACTTACTTATGCCAATATAATGAGCTGGTACTTTCATGTCAACTCACATTTATGTAGTTTTAAGGCAGTTTTAAGCTATTAAAATTTGAACTCTACAAAGCACTTTCTTTACAACCACACGTGAGGGATTACAAGAATACATGTGAGAGTTAGAGGGTGTAGCGTGGGGGACAGTAACATGACAGCTGTCTTTAGGTATTTGAAGGACTGTCATGTGGAGAAGCCAGTCTTCTTCTTGGCCCTAGAGGGCAAAAACTAGTAGCAGTGAGTGAACATTCCAAAGACTTAGATTAAAGTTGAGGTCAGGAAAAATGCCCTGACCATTGGACACATCCCAGAGTTAAACAGATCAACTGCCTCAAGGATGAATGCGTGGCTTCCCTCTAGCTGGAAGTCTTCAAGCAGAGGAGGATGGCCACTTGTCAGAGGTGTCATTGAGGAGATATTGAGCAGGGCTGAGCCAGACTAAAAGATGGATTCTGAGGTCCAACCAGGACACCATCCCCATCACCATTCTTTTGCCTCTTCAAAACAAATGAATTATATATCTGACCAGCATCGGTCTGGGGGGGATATCATCTGATTTTGCTTCTTTTAGAAAAAAGAGCAATTATTTCCTCTACTTTGCTTTTTATGGGCTCTCAGTGAAACTTCTGACTTGCTCATGCAAGGTAAGTAAAGCTTCCTGAAGGGGAAGGGAAAAAAAAGGAAGTATTGGAATGTTATCTTTGGGTGCCATTAATGGTATTAGTACAATAATGAAGCCCTCAAGCAGGCTGCCAGTCACACAGACCTGAAAGGAAAAGACCATTAGTTGTAAAGTAGAAGAGGGAAGTCTCTGACTTTTCCTTCCTACTCTCCTCCCTTCCCCTCCTTTCTTCTTTCTTCTCTTCTTCCTTTCCCTTTCCTCTCCTCTCCTTTGTTCTCTCCTCTCCCTCTTCTTTCCTTTTTCCCTTCTCCTCTTCTCTTTCCCTTCCCCTTCCCCTTTCTCTTCCCTTTTTCTTCTTCCCTTTCTCCTCTCCCTCCCTTCCCCCCTGCCTCTCCCTCTCACTATTCTCCTCTCTTTTTCCTCTCCTCTTTCCTTTCCCCTTTCCCCTCCCCTTTTTCTTTCCCCTTTCTCTTCCCCTTCTCCTCTTCTTCTTCCCTTTCCCCCTTCCTCCTCCTCTTTCCTCCCCTCTTGCTTTCCTTCCCTCTCCTTCTCCCTCCCCTTCCTCTTTCTCCCTCCCCTTTCCTCTCTCTTCACCTTCCTCCCTTTCTCCCCTGTCTCTTCCCCTCTATCCCCCTCATTCTCTCCTTTCCTCATCACAGAACAAACTGAAAATCTCTTTCCAGTTCACTGAGGGTTTCCATACTTAGAGCCCCTGAGGCCATTGGTGAACACAGTAACCCCTGCATCATGTCATGGCTGGAGAGGGTTTTCACTGGTGTACTCTTTGGATTAGACCGGGAGGCTCCAGCCTTTAAAGATTAATGAAGAGACTTCAGACTTTAGTATGATGCCTTTCTTTAGCTAGCTTGCAAAGTAGTTGAAAGGTCTGGGTCAAAAGCAGACTGTTCTCATTTCTCTCAACATAATCAATTCTTATACCTCACATGTTTCCTAGGTAGAGTGATGTTCCCAAGAAAATATTGACAGCTAGTAATTAGCTCATCTGTTTGCTCTTCTCCCGGCTGGAAGAGGAAGAACAGCATCTGAAAACCTCTTTATGAATTTCTTGTGTCTGCTTTGCACTGGGCGGATTAGAACTTCAATACTTGAACTAGATAACTGATGTAGTGAATCCAGACACTTGCCTTTAACCAGAATTTTTGTGGTTGATGACAAAGATGAGGATAAGCAGTGGGAGTTAAGATTTGAATTGCATTTTATCACTAAAAAAACCTTAAAGTAGCTTTCAGAGGCTTATTTATTCTTATGAAATAAATTGTTTGGTTAAGGCAGCTGGGTTTGGACAGTGTTGTCTCCTGGGAAGAACTGAGAATAGGGCTAATTCACCTCTACCTTTTCCTGAGATTGTGCCCTTAAAGAGCATTAGCAGAGTCGCAGACTTCTGCCTAGAATGCATTTGGCTATTTTCCTAGTCGAATATGAGATCATAGAGTATTAGGATTTAAATCAGCCAAACCTTTTCATTTTGTAGGGGTGAAAATTGTGGCCTGGAGAAGAAAGACCCTTTTCAGAGGTCCCAAAAGTAAGGTTATAAATGACAACTGGCATTTGAACCCAGATTTTCTGGTTCCAGACCCAGTACTCTTTTCATTACTCTGTGCTCTAAAGGGAATGGAGAAGTGGTCACCTGGTGCTCAGGAAAACATTCTGCCTAGTGATCTGGCATCATGGAGATTTATTTTGTTTTGTACAAGCAATATAAGCTCAGGCAGATGAAATTCTGGTTTTTAAGCAGTTACCCTTGCCTCCTTTCCTCCCCACCCCCCAAAAAAATGATTAGACCTAGATCCTTCTCTTGGATTAGCCACATAGCAGACAGGGATTTTAGACAGGAAGCAAACCAGTTTTTATGTTTGGTTTTCAGCACTGGTGACAGAATCAAAGCATAAACCATGTAGAGCTGGGGGGAGGGGGTAACTTCTATTTGTCTCGATTTGTTGAGTTTTATTTGCAAGAGTTTAAGTTTCCTGAGAGGTGGAGTTGTTCCCATTTCTACTCATCTTTAAACCTCTAGACTGATTAAAGTAAGAAAACTTTGACTAAAAAATCCAAAGGAAAGATAGAATTAGAGGAGTCCCACCACACCTGATTCCAACTGGGTCGGAAGTAGGAATGTTGAACCTGGTAAAAAGAACTAAGGGAGGCATGATTACTAGTTCAAACATCTGAAAGGTTAACCTATGGAAGATTGCTTCTAGAAAGGAAGAGTAATTTAGTACAGAGCTTCTTAAATTGTGGGTCACAACCCCATGTGGAATCACATAACTGAATATGGGAGTCATGTAACTATGATTTACTATCAGTAAATGTTTGATTTGCATACCTGTTTTATATACCTATATACCTAGGGTCCTATAAAAATTTTTCAAGCAAAAAGGAGTCACAGGTGGAAAAAAGTTTAAGAAGCTCTGCTCTTAGAGAAGAGAGTAGTCTCAGAATTGAGCAGCTAGGTGGTACAGTGAATAGAGCACTGTAGTACTCTATTCACTGAGCCTAGAATCAGGAGGACCTGGGTTAAAAATCCCATCTCAGATATTTATTAACTGTGTGACCCTAGACAAGTCACTTAACTCTGCCTCAGTTTCTTCATCCATAAATTGAGTTGGAGAAGGAAATGACAAACCACTCCAGTTTCTTTGCTAAGAAAAACCCAAATGAGATCACAAAGAATCAGGTACAGTTGAAACAGATGAATAACAGTAAAAGGCTCAGAATCAGAAAGATCTGGGATCTGCCCTTAAAACATACTGACTGGGTGATGTGACCCTGGAAAATTCTCATTGTAACTCTAAGTTGCAGAGTTGGTGCCAAACTTGCATTGGTAAAAAGCAATTTCCTAGACTTGTCATGTCTGGTCCAAAAAGAAAAAAAATCTATTTGCTGTACTTGCCCTGGAGGACAACACATATCTGATGGATAGAAGTTATAGATGAGCTGATATTGACTAAATATAAAGGAAAACTTCCTAATGAGCTTTTCCAAATGGAATGGGCTACTTTCTACAGAGTCTAGACAAAATCGTTGAGCTTGTCATAAAGAAAATTGATATATTTTAAGGACAAGGAGACAGGGCCTTACGTAAATTGCTTGCCTTATTTACTATGCACTAACTAGTCTATGGATTATTTGAGAACATTTCATTACTTCTGCTAGGTTCGGACATACAAATGAAGAAAAACTAAAATTGATTTTCATCCATTTTGAACTGCAATCATACAATTATAATTTTTATACTATTTTAAAAAATATTTATTACACATCTTATTTAAAACTACAAACCCTTTTTATTTTCTAAATAAAAATTGCAGAGAACAAATTCCCTGAAGGGTTTATAAAAGATATGTATCCTACCTTCATGAATGACAATATTAAAAGGGTGAGTAAATGGGGAAGAAAAAGCATCAAGCAATAACATGAACATCTCCTTGAAGCATTTAACTTTTATAATTATTTTATATTATAGTATTTTGATAATTATTCTGAAACAATATTTAGGGCTAGAGGGACCAGGTTTCTTTTCTATAGTAATTACTATGCTTTATTCTATTCTGTTCTAAAATTACTTTTTTTGTTTTAATTCTCATAGTCCTTAATCCACAAGTGTTTAATCTTCAGGTTTCAAATACCTATAGACTTGGCCATGAAATCATAGAATCATAAAGCTGGAAGAGACCTTTGAAATGAATGAGTCCATTTTTCTCATTTCACGGATGAGGAAACTAGCCTAACAGACATGAAGTGCTTTGTCTACAGTCATTTAGCTGGCTTCCAGTTCAGGAAAATTTAAAAGTGCTAAGATTTGATTTTACTTTTCACATTTTATTGTATTTATTGTTGTTGCTTAGTCATGTCTGACCCTATTTAGGGTTTTCTTCGCAAAGAAACTGGCATGGTTGGCTGTTTCCTTTTCAGTTCATTTTACAGATGAGGAAACTGAGGCAAACAGAGTTAAGTGACTTGAGCAGGGTCACATAGCTAGCTAAGTGTCTGAGATCAGATTGAACTCAGGTCTTTCTGATTCTAGATCTGGCACTCTATCCATTGTAACTTCTGTTACATTTTATTATATGAGTGTTATTTGATAATCCATACTAAGATGATTTTCCTTTCTCCTGAATCACTGTGATTTGACTATGCCCAAGGATAAGGTCAAGTGTACTTCATATACATCCCATGTTATGATAGATCAAATAGCAATTGCCATGTGCTAAGCCCATTACAAAAGTGACAGCTTTAGTAAATGTCCCTGAGCAGAGCATTGCTATGTTCTTTGTCTTACTAATGTAACATTCTTGTCAAAGAAGTTCTGATAATCCTTGCTTTTCAGTAGAAGCTTAGGAATGTTGCCAGAGCTTGGATGCTCTTTTCCATTTGCCATTTTGTCTTTCTCCCTACCAACTTTGAATTTCAACAGTGATCTTTGAAATATCACTAGGAAGTTCTAAGTTGTGATGAATGGAATGGGCAGAGAAGTTTAGAGATCCATTAACATCATGGTAATTATAAACAAAAATACTCCATAGGGACTCCATAATTCCCTTTTTTGTTTTTCCCTTCATGCCCCATTTATTATTATTTTTAAACATTAAATGTAATTCCTGGAACATGATGTTTGTGTCTTGTAAGAGTCCATCTGCTCATGCTACTTATCTCCCACCTGAAGCCATGATGTTCCATTTGGAGCATCAAAATCATTTTCACAGCAACTCAATGTGATTTCACACGCAGAAGATTATGACTTCAGGTGGGGATCGAGCAGTGCAAAATGATTAACCCTTTAAGCTCAGGGATTTCATCTGGTTCTAATTTCCTCAGCAACTAAAAGAAGGGAGGGAGCTAGACAGCCTAAAGCAATCAAGAGCAATGCGGGATTCTGTTTAAATGATCTTTTCCAAATGTCCTCCAAACAGAACATCAGGGAGACACTAGAGTTTTAGCATTTTGTCAGTGTCTTGAGCAGAGGCTGTGTTTTATCCATCACTGTTTCCTCAGTATCCAGAGCAATTCCTGGCAGGCAGGAGGTGCTTAATAAATGCTTGTCAAGTTAAATTGAGATCCAGAAAGTGCTGGATAGGGTTTCCTAAAAAGAGAAAGCAAAATACCAATGCAAGTAATGAATAAATGAATGAAAAACAACTTATTAGCAACTTACTGATAGATACTGTGATACAATACAAAAGTGAAATAGTACCTGAACTCAAAGAACTTACATTCAAATGTGTGGAGACAGTCCACATTAGGGGGATGGTGTCCAGGAAAGGGAGCTATAAAGTTTGAGAAACCATTGGTATGGAGGCTTGACCCACAGGACAATACCTTTTCCCAAAGCAATAGTAGCATTGAGTTGATTTTTGTGTCCCGAGCAACAGGTAGAATTGTGGTGGAGAGAGAAGTACTAAAAGAATAGCAGTGAAGATAACAAGGGTGAACAGCTGAATGTGATGTAAAATATGTTGCTTTTTAGTCATTTCAGGCACATCCTACTCTTTGTGACCCCCATTTGGGGTTTCCTTGGCAAAGATACTGGAGTTGTTTGCCATTTTCTTCTTCAGCTCATTTTACAGTTGGGGAAATCAAGGCAAACAGGGTCCCCAGGGGCACACCATTGATGTCTGAGGCCAGATTTGAATTCAGGAAGATGAGTCTTCCTCATTCCAGACCCAGCACTCTATCTAGTATGCTTTAGCTACCCTAATGAAGTATGGACCAGTAGATAAAGTAGACTATTGAAATTTGTCCTCACTCATCAATCAAAACAGCTCAGGACCAGCTTGAGACCAGTGATTAACTTAAGAGATGAAGAAATCTAGGCCCAGAATGATGACCAATGAAATATGACCACAAGAATAATACAAAGTGAATAATGGATTCCTGATAAGTTTAGATTTGACATCTTGTCAAAGATGTTGCCATGAGAAGATTCCATCTTCTAAATTACCACTTCTCTCTGTTTTCCATCAATATTCACAATATTGGGAATAAGGATTATAATGACTGCTCTATTCTTCCACAAGGATGTGGTAATAATGAAGCAAAACACTTAGAGATGCTAAAATCAATGATACCTAATAATATAGTCCTCTCTATAATGCACTAATAATATAATCCACTCCATAATGCATATGGAAATAGATATTGGTCCACTTATAACATGGGTTGAAGATACAGAATTGAATACTCTAACAGTGTAGCTTTGTTATCCTTTTCCATTTTGTTCCTATAACAACATTAAGGAATTTATTTAATGAACTCTTTATGGAAGTGGAGGATCCCAGGGCTTAGCTCTGTTTTATATTCTGTAGCTTGACAGAATTATCCTGTTTTTATATACTCTGCTCCTTCAGAGAATGATTTAGGTCTTTAGCTCCATTGTAAAACACATACCCAAGAGTCAGTCAGGAATAAGAATCTTATCCTTTTGAATTTTGAATTCTAAGCAAGCTTTGGAATTTCACTTGAAAGTTAGGGTGGGTAAATCAAACCAGGCAAGTTTTCTTATTATCCTTCGTCAAATTTGAATTTTAATTTGATTATAGAAATGTCCAGTGGATACGTAGGGTCCAAAAGACACCCTCACTCTTTTTTGTTTCTTTGAATAAAGGCAACTTCCTCCTAAAAAGTTTTTGCTCACGGTTAGCAATAGACATTCACACCAGTATGGAAAGAACCCTCTCATTATCTAGTTGTGTTATTATTGTTATTAGGACTTTCCATCAAACCTTGAAAGGGAGTCATCTAATAAACATTTATTAGTGGCTGCTAGGTGCCTGATAGTAGACAATTAGAAAGAACTAGATGCACCCACTTTAATTAATTGACATAATCAGAAGTGTTATATAGCAGCAAGGGTGAAAATTACCTACTTGAAAAATCCTGGGTCAGATGAAGTTTTTTAATTTATTGTGTCTTTTTTCCCCACTCCTTCAATTGCCATAATGATGATCAGAGCCTCTATATTTTTACTTCCCCAATTATATAGATTTTTCTTCTCTTTTCTCCCAATCTCTGATCTCAGTTATGCTATAAACATAATTGACTCTAGTTTATCTATTATGACTCAGGAAAAGAAACAGTCATTGTTGACTCTTCCCACAAGACAGCATTCCAATGCATGCTCCTGAACACCACCCACTACCCTCATGCTAGACATCTTCAAGAATAAAAATGAAGAAAAATCCCCAGAAAGCATGTTTCTACTAACTCTTCTCTGCTCCTTCCCTCCTCCAGTTATTGGTAGGCTACAACAGCAAATGTGTGCATTATCTAGTTACAATTGGCTAGAATTGGAGAAAGGTGGGTTTTGCACAGCTTGGAATTTCTGACATCAGCAATTCATGAGGCAATTTGATCTTTTTTCCCTTTTTAATTTTTTTTCTTTTCTTTTTTATTGTTTTCTTTTTTTTCTAGTTATACATGTACATTAATTTTTAAAAAAATACACATTTCTTTATGAGTCATGTTGGGAGAGAAAAATCAGAACAAAAGAGAAAAACCACGAGAGAAAAAAAAAACAGAAGAAAAAGGAAAAAAAAAAGCGAACATCGTGTATGTTGATTTACAATCATTCTCCGTAGTTTTCTCTCTGGATATAGATGACATTTTCTATGTAAAGTTTATTGGGACTGACTTGGATCACTGAATCGCTGAGAACCAGATCTTTCATAATTGATCATCACACAGTTTTGCTGTTACCGTGTACACTGTATTCCTGGTTCTACTCGTTTTGCTCAGTCTCAGTTTGTGTAAATCTTTCCAGGCCTTTCTAAAATCAGTTTATTTATCATTTTTCACAGAACACTAATATTCCATTACTTTCCCCAACTGATGGGCATCTACCCATTTTCCAGTTTTTACCACCACAAACAGCCTCTACAAACATTTCTGCATACATGGGTGCTTTTATCTCTTTTATGATTTTCTTGAGATATAGACTCAGTAAGCAGCACTGCTGAATCAAAGAATATGCACAGTTTTATAGCACTTTGGGCATAGTTTTAAGTTGCTCTCCAGAATGGTTGTATCATTTCACAACTCCACCAACAATGCATTAGTATTCCAGTGTTTCAGTTTTTCTACACCCCTCCATTTGTTATTATCTTTTCTTGTCATCTTAACCAGTATGAAAAGTGTGAAATTGTATCTGAGTCATTTTAATTTGCATTTTTCTAATCAATATTCATTTAGAGCATCTTTTTTTTCTTAGTTTTTTTAAATTAAATTAAATTAAATTTAATTTGCAAAACATGTATGGGTAATTCTTCAACATTAACCCTTACATAGCTTTCTGTTACAAATTTCCCCCCCTCTACTCCCCACCCCTCCCTTAGATGGCAGGATATCCACTACATGTTAATTATGTTAAAATACTTGACAAATTGAATATATGAATACATATTTCCACACTTACCATTGTTGTGCAAGAAAAATCGTATCTACATGAAAGACATATCAGATAAAGGAAACACAATGCAAGCAAACCTCAACAGAGAGAATGGAAATGTTATGCTGTGGTCCACATTTCATATCCCTCTCTCTGGGTGTATATGGCTTTCTTCAGTGAACAATTGGAAGTGGTTTGAAACATTTCATTGTTGAAGAGAGCCATGTCCTTCAGAATTGATCATCATATAGTATTGTTGTTGCCCTGTATAATGATCTCCTGGTTCTGCTCATTTCACTCAGCATCAGTTCATGCAAGTCTCTCCAGGCCTTTCTGAAATCGTCCTGCTGGTCGTTTCTTACAGAAAAATAATATTCCATAATATTCATATACCATAATTTATTCAGCCATTCTCCACTTGAAGGGCATCCATTCAGTTTCCACTTTCTAGCCACTACAAAAAGGGCTGCCACAAACATTCTTGCACATGTGGGGCCCTTTCCTTCCTTTATGATTTCTTTGGGATATAAGCCCAATAGAAACACTGCTGGGTCAAAGGGTATGCACAGTTTGATAACTTTTTGAGCATAGCTCCAAATTGCTCTCCAGAATGGCTGCATCCGTTCACAGCTCCACCAACAATGCATCAGTGTCCCAGCCTTCCCACATCCCCTCCAACATTCATCATTAACTTTTCCTGTCATTTTAGCCAATCTGACAAGGGTGTAGTGGTACCTCAGGGTTGTCTTGATTTGCATTTCTCTGATCAATAGTGATTTGGAGCACCTTTTCATATGACTACAAATAGTTTTAATTTCATCCTCTGAAAATTGTTTATATCCTTTGACCATTTATTGATTGGAGAATGGCTTGAATTCTTATAAATATGACACAATTCTCTATATATTTTAAAGATGAGACCTTTATCAGAATCCTTAAATGTAAAGATGATTTCCCAATTTATTGCTTCCCTCCTAATCTTGACTGCATTGGTTTTGTTTGTACAAAAACTTTTTAACTTAATATAGTCAAAGTTATCTATCTGGTTTTCAATTAAGAGTTCCAGCTTTTCTTTGGACATAAATTTATTCCATCTCCATAGGTCTGAGAGGTAAACTTTATTACATTCCTCTAATTTACTTATAATATCACTCTTTATATCCAGATCATGAACCCATTTAGATCTTATCTTGGTACGTGGTGTTAGATGTGGGTCAAGCCCTAATTTCTTCCACACTAGTTTCCAATTTTCCCAGCAGTTTTTCTCAAAGACTGAGTACTTATCCCAGAAGCTGGGGTCTTTGGGTTTATCAAAGACTAAATTGCTATAGTTATTGCCTAGTTGGTCTTGTGATTTCATCCTATTCCACTGATCAACTACTCTATTTCTTAGCCAGTACCAAATGGTTTTGATGACCACTGCTTTGTAATGTAGTTTTAGATCTGGTACAGCAAGTCCACCACCATCAGCCTTTTTTTTCATTAATTCTCTTGAAACTCTTGACCTTTTGTTCTTCCAAATGAATTTTGCTACTATTTTTTCTAGATCTGTAAGATAATTTCTTGGGAGTTTGATTGGTATGGCACTAAATAAGTAAATTAGTTTGGGTAGTATTGCCATTTTTTAAATATTCGCTCGGCCTACCTATGAGCATTTTATGTTTTTCCAATTGAATAGGTCTGATTTTATTTGTGTGGCAAGTGTTTTGTAGTTTAGTTCATATAGTTCCTGACTTTCCCTTGGCAGATAAATTCCCAAATATTTTATATTATCATCAGTTATTTTGAATGGAATTTCTTTTTGTATCTCTTGCTGCTGAACTTTATTGGTAATATATAAAAATGCTGATGATTTATGTGGATTTATTTAGTATCCTGCAACTTTGCTAAAGTTGTAAATTGTTTCTAGTAGTTTTTTAGTTGAGTCTCTAGGGTTCTCCATTTAGAGCATCTTTGCATATGATTATAGATGGATTTAATTTCATCATCTGAAAATTGTCTATTCATATCCTTTGAGGTACATTGTTCTTTATCTTAAAATTTGCTTGGTCTAAAAGTAGGTAGTGGCTAACTTAAAAGAGAGAACAGAGAACTAAAGTTGTAGGATTAAGAAGTTTAAACTACATAATGAGGGAAAATAGTAACTTGATTGATCCTTAATAAAATAAAGCAGTGTAAACAAAAATAAAGCAGTTTATCAAATTTTAACATCACAATTATCAAGTCCAACTTACTTATTTTATGAATAAGAAAGATAATGTGATAGATGATATATTACAGCCAGGACTTATGGTGACAGATTTGGTGTTTTTTTCTGTCAGCTCATGTGCTGTCCCCTTCTACTGTCAGAGAAAATGATTTATGCCTTGAAAGAGTATGGTGATATGAGTTCAGTAGTTTAGAGATCCTGTCTCATGTTAGTTTTGCTTTAAAGTGGTATAGTCTGGAAAGGACTATTTCCTCTGATACAATAGGTTCTCTATTTAAGAGTTCCATTGACTCATCTCTGTGCTCAGACTTTCAGAGTCAGGGCAGACATGGAGCAAAGGGAAAAGTGAAAGATTTTTTTCTTTTTAAAATAATTGTTTTACTTTTTATTATGAATTTAGGAAACATAAATATTTCCATATACAAAAAAGTTTTGAGTGATTGTGTTGGAAACCATGTACTTCTATTACATAATAGTATTTTTAAAAAATAGTATATATCACATTTAATATGGTAGTGACAAAGTACTCTCCTTGACTGACCTTTTCTAAATTTAATTCTTCCATCTTTTGTGTGTTGTTTAAAAGAAGTTTCATTGTTACCTTTCCTTCCTTCCTTCCTTCCTTCCTTCCTTCCTTCCTTCCTTCCTTCCTTCCTTCCTTCCTTCCTTCCTTCCTTCCTTCCTTCCTTCCTTC
>JAJPUD010000078.1:411907-467749 GCA_023553655.1 Myrmecobius fasciatus | reverse complement strand
TTCCTTCCTTCCTTCCTTCCTTCCTTCCTTCCTTCCTTCCTTCCTTCTTCCCTCTCTTTCTCCCTCTCTTCCCCTTTCCCTTCTATTCCTTTCCCTTCGCCTCTCTTCCCCTCCTTTCCCTTCTCCTCTCTTCCCCTCCTTTCCCTTCCCCTCTCTTACTTTCACCTTATCTTCCTTCTCTTTTCTCCCTTCTGTTCCCTTCTTTTTTACATTCCATTCCTTTAGCTTTCCTTTCCTTCCTTTTCCTCTCCTTTCCTTTCTTTCCTTCCCTTCCTTTTCCTTTCTTATTTTTCTCTTTTCCCTTTCCTTTTTTCCCTATTTCTTTTACCAATCTTTTTCTCATTTTTCACTCCCAAGAAAAACCATCTCTCATTAAAAAAATCAGGTCCAGTGGCTTAGTGGATCAATAGCTAGCATCAGAGGAAGATATCGGTATAAGTCCAGCCCACAATATAATCTACCTGTGTGACCCTATCCAAGTCACTTCCTTTCCCTGACTTCTGGGCAGTGCTCTAAGACAAACATAATTAAGTAAAACAAGTCCATGAAATGCTCATGTCTGAAAAATTGTCTCATTCTATACCTCCAATCTATGACCTTTTTGACAAAAATATGGAGCATGATTGATTAGCATTTTGATTTGAAGTCATCATTGATTATTGCATTGGTTTTGAGTGTTTCAAAATTGCTTTTCTTTTTTTTTTAGTGTTGTAGACATAATAAATTGTTCTGCTGGTTCTATTCACTTGATTCTGCATCCATTCATATAGGTTTTCCCAGATTTCTCTCAATCTATCATTTTTACTTTGATAGTTTGAAAATTATGGCAATGGAATTGCAATTATTCAATGGAAATTTGTTGATGCTACATTTCCCAATTGATGAACATTGAGGTGGTTTCTATTTCTTCACTATAACAAAAGAGATGCTATAAATATTTTTGTATATATTGATTCTTTCCCACTAGCTTTGCTTGCATTGGGATATAAATGTAGCAGAGGTATCGGTGGGTCAAAAAGCACAATATAGTTTCATTTGGGGTAGAGTTCTAAATTGCTTTCTAGAATGGTTGGACAAATTTGTAGCTCTTCTAACAATGCTTTAAAGTATCTGTAGCCCAAAGCCCCTATGGTAATCATCATTTTCCTTTTTTAAAAAATTTTTGCCAATCTCATGTGTGTAAAGTAAAAAACACATTCCCCCTTTAATCTTTTTTTTTTTTTTCTTTTTGCTGAGGCAATTGAGGTTAAGTGACTTGCCCAGGGTCACACAGCTAGAATGTTAAGTGTCTGAGACCAGATTTGAAACCAGGTCCTCCTGACTTCAGGGATGGTGCTCTATCCACTGGGTCACCTAGCTGCCCCTCCCCCTTTAATCTTAATAGTTATTGGGATAAATTGACATTGTCTGAGCATATATATGAATGTCTATGTAGGTTTTTAATATTTAGTTAGCAATCATCTTCAAGGAATTTGTACTGGTAAGGGAGAGATTATATAAATTAATGTGTTTAACATTAATATTCACAATAGACAAATTAAGGATAGGGGAGAAAGGATCTAAACATGGGGAGTCCTAATGAGTAGTACCAAAGAGGGCTTTGAAAGAAAAAGGGCCAGATCTGAGAGGACTCACATGTAGGGCAGTTCTAATCTCATCTTGAGCAAAATTTTGAAGTGGGTGTGATTAATTTTTATTGGTGGCCTACTTCCTTAATATATCACTCAGCCATCTTTTGTTGTTTGGGCTTCTCTTCCATTCTATCAATGTGCCTAGGACCCTTGAGCTGCATTTATATGCATAAGAACAATCCCTTTCTCCTTTTCTTGTTCAAATAAATTTCTTTTGATAACTTTTGCTTTTTTCCAATCACCAGAATTTTTCCCCTCTCTGTCCCAGGGAATCATTCCCCATAACAAATATTTCTTAAAGAAAAAAAGAAAAAGAGGAAGAAGAAACAAAAAAATAATCAAAATTGATTAATAAATCAAAAAAGTCAGAAAATATATGCAATATATCACAGCTCTGGACCTCCCACTTCTGCTAAGGAGTGTGGTCCTATCTTACCCACAGTGTTCAACAATTGCCATTAGTAAGAGTGGGGTGTACTGCCCCTTAATGTACTCTATATTCTTTTAGTTTGGAATCTATTCCTTCATCACTGCATAGAATCCTAGTTTTTCTTCTGAACTCGTGATCCTATTCCATAAAGTATTTCTTTATCCTTCCACCTCCTAATGTCTGTGTCCTGAAATTACCTCATATTCATTTCATGGCTATCTTATACCTGTATTTGTAGATGTTTCCTCAGATAGAATATAAGCTCTTTGAAGGCAGGGACTATTTTATTTTTTTGTATAAAGATAGCCCAGTGTCTGACACGTAAGTGCTTAATAAATGTTGGTAGATTGATTGTTTACATGGTCACCTTCCAACCTCCCCAGGAAGTCAAGTTCCAGCTGTTGAGACTTGTCTGATCTGCTGATGCCTTGCCCTTCAAAAGGGATCTTCTTGTTCATCCCTTTGGAATCCTTAAAATAGAAGTCATTTGATGATGCTTCAGGGAAAAGATATACTTGAAAAAACAAGCCAACAAGAAGGTGGCTGAGGTCTGGAAGAGAAACAAAGACTGGAATCCCAGATTACCATGGAACTTTGTTATACATCAGTCACATCTCTCAAATGGTTTATTAATGACACAAGATTATATTAGGGACAGAGTGGTACTATTATTTTTAAAAGATGTGACAAACTGGGGGCTATGTTCATGATAAGCAGATTATTGTTCTCTTCAATTTTACTGAGTTCTCAAGAGATCATAGAAACAACATTATGAATTGTTTATTTCTTTCCCAATAAAACATTTACAGTCATTGGCTGCCCAACAGTTCATTAAGCAAGTTTTCTCTTTTCTATGGCCTGACCCCTGTCACTGGATCATGTCTCTCTTCCTGATTTTGACATTCATTGTGTTCTATAAAGCCCAAGTTCTGCTTATCAATCATGTTCAATATTAGGTTACTTGCAGAATAGAATCATTACCTTTAAAGTTTAATAACTGTGCCACAAAGATAATACAATAAAATCCAAGAAATGTAATTTAGAAAGGCTTTTGACTCAAGCCTTGTATATTTCCTCCTCCCAAATCTCTTATAATCCTATCCCTTGGGCCAAGGAAAAATGTGTTTTCTCTCTTCCTTCTACTTGGTCTGTCTTTTTTTGTGGGTTTCTGCCTTGTTGTGTATTATCTGTCTCAGATGGTCTCTCAGTGTGGGGTGACTGAGAGTAGAGATTACATTAGGAACACACAGTGTCCTGAGCAGGGACAGTGCCTGATTGCAGCAGGGAGGGTGATGGGTGGTTGACTGCAGGAGCCCAGCCTGCTGACGGCAGCAGGTTAGAGTCTGCTGGAATGGAACCTCTGTATATCATGAAGCTTGGTGAAGTGTGGAGAATAGATGACCTGCCTGAACTCATTGACCTTGACACAAATGAAAAATGTCCTCGAGTTGTGTGGATGCTTCCAAATGGTTTCCAGAAGCTTGGAGGAGTCAGTCTTTTTAATAAAATTTGGATCTATTACAGATGACGATTTTAGAGCAGTAAAGCCATTTTGGGGGTTGAGGAAGATGAAAGTTAAAAAAAAACTTTCTTTCTATTTAAGAATTCATATGAAGTTGAATTCAACTGTTTGATTTTTTTTTTTGGAAAAGCATTATTGAGTAAACAAACTCCCAAATCTTGAGAGTAAAACCCTATTAGTTAGATGGCACAGACTTGAGATAAGTGTTGATCTATGTTTCATTTAGTTATCTACTATCACTGTGCCTCAGTATCCTCATTTGAAGGATATAGATAATAATAATAATGTTTACCATCTCTGTGCTTGTTGAGAGTATGGGGGAAAAGGACGAGAAAATATTCATCAAGTATCATGAGTTCCTTCAAAGAAGGACATATAGAAATATAAGATGCTATAATTATGATAAGAGGCAGCCTTGAATTACAAAGGTATGGCCTTGAAGTCAGAAATACAAGTTTAAATCCTGCCTCTGATGCACACTGGCTATGACACCCTGAGCAAGTAGCATAACCTGTCAGTACCCTAATTAGTTCTATAGAGCTATGTAGTTATTGGAGAGTTCCCACAATGAAAAGTTCCAATGTTTATGAAATAATAGTTGTGGACCAAGAAAAAAATGCCATGTTGGAGATTTCCCAGAGACTTTGTGGAGCATAGGTGAGATTTTGTTTTTCTTTCTTCCTCTTTCCTTAACTTCTCTCTCCTATTAAATTTATTTATTTTTTGAAGACCAGACTGATGCTACATTTGAGACCTTCTAGAAGAGTTGATCTTTATATTTTCTATCCTGGATATGTAACAGTGAAATAATACTTTCTCAGCACTTCTGTGGAATCAGGAGATTATTGTTTCCACCATTCTTGAATTGCTTAAATAAACAAGCATGCCAAATAGCCTTACTTGCTTTGGTAAGAGGAAAAAAAAGCCAAAGTTGATAGGTTTTCCTTTAAACAGTATAGAATAAAAAAAGAACAGAAATGATATTTGTTTTCACTGTGATTGAGTTTTCATTTTAGCATTATGTTAGAGGTCTGTTTTATGGAGAAAAAAAAATGGAAAAGCACCCAAAGATTAGGTGTATTTGACATCTTTAAATTGAGGGAAAAGATAGAAGAAGGGAGTAGGATTTACATGCTCATTTAAAACAATTAAGTCAGAATGAAATAGGAAATAGAAATATATTTAAAAAATCATTAAGAATGAAAACTAGAAATTCTTTGCCTGATTGCACTTGGATCTGATTTTAATGGTTCTGACCAAATTCATCAATCAATTCAGTCTAACAACTAGTCAATTCAATTAGAATTGGACAGATATTTTCTTTGGGTTGATCAGTTATTTGAATTACTTGGTCAATTTAATCAAAAGTCAAATTTAATGTGTGTATATTCAGATGAATTAGGTTAAATCAGATAAATGACTAAGTACCAATGCTTTCTTTTAAGGAAAGCACAAGAAAGTTGCCCATTGCCCTAGATTAATATCTGATGAAATAAATAATAAAAATAGTCACATTCTATGTCTATTAAGTACCTATCTGACTTTCTATTTTCCTGATCATGTGAAGTTTTTTATTTTTTTGGTTATTTTATGTTCTTTTAGTTTATTTTTAATACACATTGTTTTATGAATTGTGTTGGGAGAGAAAAAAATTAGAGTAAACTGGAAAAACCATGAAAGAGATAAAAAAACAGAAAAAAGAAGTGAACATAGCATGTGTTGAGCTACATTCAGTCTCCTTAGTTCTTTCTCTGGCTGCAGATAGCATTTTCTGTCCAAAGGCTATTTGGGATTTCTTTGGAACACTGAACTACTGAGAAGAACCAAATCTTTCATAGTTGATCATTGCACATTCTTGCTGTTACTGTGTACACTGCATTCATGGTTCTGCTTGTTTTGCTCAGTATCAGTTCATGTAAATCTTTCCAGGCCTTTCTATAATTAGCTTGTTCACCATTTTTTTATAAAACAATGATATTCCATTATCTTCACGTACTACAACTTGTTCTGCCATTCCTTAATTGATGGACATCCACTCCTTTTCCAATTCTTTGCTTTAACAAAGAGAACTGCTACAAATATTTTTGAACATATAGGTCCTTTTCCCTCCTTTATGATTTCCTTGGGATACAGAGCTAGTAATGGCACTGCTGGATCAAAGGGTCTGCACAATTTGATAGCCCTTTGGGCATATTTCTAGTTTGCTCTCCAGAATGGTTGGAACATTTCACAACTTCACCAACAATGCATTAGTGTCCCATTTTTCCCATGTCCCCTCCAACATTTGTCATTATCCTTTCCTGTCATCTTAGTCAAGCTGAGAGATGTGAGGTAGTACATCAGAGTTGTCTTAATTTGCATTTCTCTAAACAATAGTGATTACGAGCATTTTTTCATATAACTATAAATGGCTTTAATTTCATCATCTGAAGATTGTCTGTTCATATCTTTTGAACATTTATCAATTGGGGAATGATGTGTATTCTTATAAATATTCTTTATATGTTATAGAAGTGAGACCTTTATCAGAAATACTGTCTGTAAAGATTTTTCCCCCAGCTTTGCACTTTTCTTTTAATCTTGTTTCTGTTGGTTTTGTTTGTGCAAACCCTTTTTAATTTAATGTAATCAAAGTTGTCCATTTTGCCTTTCATAATGTTCTCTAGTTCTTCTTTGGTCATAAATTCCTCCCTTCTCCAAAGATCTGATTGGGAAATTATGCCTTGTTCTCCTAATTTGTTTATGGTATTATGTGTTATGCCCAAATCATGTACCCATTTGGATCTTATTTTGGTATGGGGTGTGAGATATAGGTCTATGTTGAGTTTCTAACATAAAATTTTCCAGTTTTCCCAGCATTTTTTGTCAAATAGTGAGTTCTTATTCCAGAAGCTGGAGTTTGGGGGTTTATCAAATACTAGATTGCAATAGGCTTTGTTTATTGTGTCGTGTGTATCTAATCTATTCCATTGATCCATCATATGAAATTTTTTAATAGCAACCTTTAGAGGCTATGAAAAAGATATTACTGTATTTGGAATCAGAAAGACCGTATCAGAGTTTGTAAGAAAGCATCTCTCTAAGTTTATTTAAGTGTATTTCATCTCCTTTTTTCCCCATAAATTGTACTTGGCAGAACCTAGAAGTAGTTCACGTTAAGGTCCCTATTAAAAGAAAGGTTAGGGGGGGAAAGCCTTTTGTCCAATAGAAGAATGAAGCTGGGGGAAATGCTTGCATTAATATTGATTTGGTCCATGCCTCTAGAATGTTCTTGGGGGGGAAAGGGCAGATCTGGATATCTGAAGTTTTTTAGAGCTGATGAGACTTCAGGCTGAGGCGAAGACTGTTTTGGAGGTTTGAGTCATTTCTATGATAGCTCTGATTCAAAACTCACACACTTAGTGAGTTTTCCAATTATTCTGTGAACAGTTTTCTTCTCTAGCATTGGGTTGGATCCTTTAAGGATGGGGGTTACCTCAAATGCCACCTGTGCAATAACTACAGATAACTTCCTTTCCCTTAGTCCCAAGATTTGTTCTCTACCTCTCATTGCCAAGCCAAGTTCCCTACTTTTCCCTCTCTATATCTTACTTATCTTCACTCCATGAAAACAATCACTCACACATGTCTGGGACTGTTAGAAAATTACAAATACAAAGTAATTTTTTCACAATAGTCCTTCAAGGTGGGTAATACAAGGGTTATTATCTCTAAGTTACAGATGAACAAGTTAAGTCTTAGACCAATTAAGTGACTTATATGCCATCCTACCAATGGTAAATGTTGGACCTGGTAAATACCAAGCTCTTACCATTGTACCACACTGCCTCTCCCTGCCTTTATTCACTTCATTCATACCATAGAATCACAAACCTAGAGCAAGAATGGACCTTGGGGGCCATCTAGTCTAACTTTCTCATTTTTACCTTTGAGGAAACAGCCCAAAGTGAAATAACAGGTTGTGTCAGAAGCATTATTTGAACCTGGGACTTTTGTTGTAATTCTTCTTTCTCAAAGCAGACCAATGATATCATGAACATGATGTCTTGATTTTCTCATGAACTGGATTTACGTGAAGCAGAGCTGTACTTTCTCCTGTGTCATTCAAGCCTCATTTCTGATTTTTTTTTTTGCCAACCCACTTCCATAAATTTTTTTCAAGATTCAGAACCTAAATTTCTTTAAGTATTCTTTTTTGGTTCACTTCACTGCATTCTCTCCTTTTACTCTATGTCCTCTCATCTTATCTTACACATCTCATGCTTCACATGCTATGCCATATGTGCATACTATGTGTTTTTACCTAGATAGTAAATTCCTATTTCCTTTGTACTACAAAGCACCCAGAATTATGCTATTATCAGGCAATGCTCAAAATACTTTGAGGGCTTAAAGAGCAAATCCTGCAGGAAAAAAACATCAGAGCTATAGCTCACCAACTATGTCTTACAACTCAGAACGGCCGTAAAAATAATGCAAGCCTTCTCTAGCAGTATTTCCTTCTGAAAGTCTGTGATTTTTCTAGACAATAACTGTGTTTTGGAGCAAGGATTAGGAGCTGTCTGAAAAAGGAATTCTCTAGCTTTTGAGCAATGGGGTCCCATAGAGGTAGATTTCATATGCGCCCAGGGAGAAGTGAAAAGAGAGAATTTATCGTATTGCTGATTGGGTAATAGATACCTGCTGTTTTCCTGCATCCTCTGCTGGCAAGCCTCCCTCTGTGCTGTACAACTCTTGGCGTACTGTCTTTGCTTAGAGAAGGTTACTTTAAAAACTGTGCAGACAGAAAGGAAGGAAGAAATGACAGCTCTCAAAAAGCATCCATTAAAATGACCTTAAATTATACCCTGGTGTTCCGGGGCAGGAGGGAAAAACCATTCAGGGTTTCACTAAGCAATTCTCAAATCTTGTCTGTTACCTTACCTGTCTGAGGTGGACCTCTCTTCCCTGGATGCATGTGTTCCATTTCACTGGTGTTCAGAACAACTGTATGAGGGGGAAAACAGAATGAAGACTTGGGTACTTTCTTTCACAGTTGATTGGCTAATGAGAAGAGCTATTCTTGGAGAAATGAGAACATGTGTATTGGAAGGCTGCCTTGGCTTAATGTTTCACATGATCCAGGAGGCCAGATGGCATTTTATGTGGTTTTCGCAACTGCGATTTTTGGATTGATCACTAAACCTGTCTGTACTTCTGACCTAGCTGCCTGCCTGTCTGGTAGGCTGAGCCTGCATGAATATACTTTGCAATTTAACTGTTGTATAGATTTTCTTTCTTTAATTATATTTAGTGCATCCTCTTGAAACCAATGTCTTGTAGTTTAGGACTGTAGCTTTAACATATTTCTATATTTTTATATTCCACTTAAGGAAGTTAAATGCTTCCTCTCAGTAGAATATTTTCCATTTTGGAGCTTATGGTCAGATCTCAATTTTTCATGTGTGATTTATCCACTTTATGAATAATGTGCAGAAGAATATTCATCCCAGGCTAACTTTTTCCTGTCACCCACATAAGCATTCAAGTCATCTTCCTTCCCCCTTGGCTAGTGTGTGCTCAGCAAAGGCATACTAATTTTATCATTAACCTAAGACAAAATAATTAGGAAGGTAAGTCTGCTGTAAATAATTATATAACCCAAGTCTAATATGAGAGATTTAAGGATTAAACACCATTTTAAGTTCTGTCTCATTGCTGCCATCTATTAGATAATTGACCTTTGGCTACTTGATCTTTAACAGAGCTTTTAAACCATTTTATTATGTTATTTTGTAGACTGATCACACCAAGTCAGAAGTTTAAGCAGTCTGAAAAGATGCATTATGAGTATCACACTACTTGGAATAGCAATGCTTACAGCTCAAGAAGCTTCAGTAGCCCTCCATTCT
Source organism: Myrmecobius fasciatus (assembly GCA_023553655.1). Lineage (NCBI taxonomy): Eukaryota > Metazoa > Chordata > Mammalia > Dasyuromorphia > Myrmecobiidae > Myrmecobius > Myrmecobius fasciatus. The sequence goes on along the minus strand of JAJPUD010000078.1, from coordinate 458,275 downwards.
TTCTAGGATAAAATAGGAATCTTGTTTCAAATTTAAAGCTTCTCATTATTTGGCTCCAAATTATCTTTCTAATCCCCCTTTTATATTCTCTCTGCTTTTCAGCCAAACTCTCACTCATTTGCCATTTTCTATACACAACAGTCCATCTTCCTCCCTCTTGAGTCCCAAGCCTTGAACACTCTCCCACCTCAATGTTACATTTTGGATTCCTGGGTGCTCTTCCTACTCAGATCATATATAGCCACATCCTATCTGGTGGCTTTTTCTTGTCCCCAAATGTTAACACTCTCTAAATTACTTTAAGGGGACTTTACTCTAAAGTCACACTTTTTAGATCTTCTGTGAGATTTACATAGCCAAGATTAGCTTGGTCATTGATATCCTAAGAGGGAGATCTTTATCCAATGAACATGCTGCTAGAGGAATTGAGTCCTATCATTCTTGCCATTCTCACTCACCACAAATGAAAATAGAAGAAAGAAAGGAAGAAAAAAAGGGAATGGTAGAAAACAGAAGAAAAAAGGAAGTTTTAAAATAGAAGAATGACTTGCAGGTTCCCTTTGGAAAGGTAAGTAAAAGAATTAGTAAAACTGGTTTTATACATACCCCAAGACAACAAAAAGTATCATTCAATGAGGCTTTTAGTCATCTTGTATTGCAGTGTTCATGAAAAAGATTTGTAAAAAGACCACAGTGAAAATAATCACGATATATGCACCAGACTTCATGGAGGAGTGTTAAATAATGAGACATTTTACAAAGAATTTCCTAAGATCCCTCATAAAATTCCTGAAATAGTAAAATCACAGGTCTAGAGCAAAACAATAAAAATAAATAAAATGAACACCAATCCTATATTGTTGTTATTGTTTTAATCATGAAAAAAACATTTTCATTTGATGAATGCTTAAATAAATTAAATTTTCATGGTCTTTTTCAAATGAAAATTTAAGTCAGTTTTTGCCTCATGTACTACCAGAGATACCCTACTGCATACAGCTTCTAGCACACTGCTCTGATTTCCATGAGCTGTTCCCTCTCTTCCCTTTGGGATGTGAGAGTTGAGGCTGCTGGTCCCTGGCTGACATTGCTCTGGGTTATTACGGTGATATATCTTGGAGCTGAGCTCTAGCAGGGATCATCCCGTTTCCTGTTGGGATTGATTTTCTGTCCAACTTTCATTTCCTATTGTATGTTCCCGTGGGGACAGTGAAGCTTTGTTAGACAAATGGGGCATTCTCCTTTGGACTCAGTGCTTGATTCTCTTCAGAAGTGCATTTCTAGAAATGAATGGCCAGGCAGCCTGGCAATAAAGAGGGCGTCTGGCCCATTGGTGTTGAACTTTCTTGGGGATGAGTGTTGGAGTTGTGGTCAATGTACCAAGGTCCTGGGAGCTGGAAACAGGGATTGTCTTCCAAGGAGTTCACTTTTCAATGCTTCTGACTCCCTTGTCAAAGCAGTGGAATTTTTAACATACCTTCTGCTTGTGACTGTGGGACTTCATTTGCTGAAGCCATTGAAGAAATTGCTTTCTTCACTCAGTTTCAAAGAAAAGCCATGTTGATGCAAGGTATTGTTTCTGTTTTTAAAACACTGAGTATTCAGATTGGTTTGCTCTTGAGAGGCAGTGTGGAAAATTGGCTAATGCTGGATTGATAGTAAAAAAGACTTCAACTCAGATATCTCCGTGGATATTGACAAAGAATAAGACTAGGAACAAGCCACTTAATTTTTTCTGGGTCTTAAGCCTAGATGGTAAGTTGTAGATAAAAATCATAGGTCCTTGACAGTGATACAGCTTGAGTTTAACGTATTTCATTAACTTATTAAACTTTTAAAACAATCATTTAAAAATGTAATAATCATTTATTTTTTTTCTCTTCTTCCCTCTTCCCTATTGTGGAGGAGAAAAAGGCAAACCACCTTGTAACAAATATGAGTAGTCAAACAAAACAATTTTTTTTTATCTTGCATCTATTACTTCTGTATCAGAAGGTGGGTGGCATCCTTCATAATTGGTTCTCTGGAACTGTGTTAGTCATTCATTGTACCTTATAGCAATTTTGCTTTCTCACTCACTAACCATAGTCTGTTTTGTGTTTTAAGCTACTTTCTATTTTACTAAACTCTGTGAGGCAAATCATTCTTTTTTATTTTTTAATCCTTCTGTCATTTTCTACTTCAGCTTATTTTACAGAAGAGGAAAATGAGGCACACATGGTCAAGGGACTTGGCCAGACTCATACAACTAGTAAATGTCCGAGAACAGATTTGAACCCAAGAAGAAGAGTTTCTCTGGGTATGGGCCCCAAACTCTTATCCACTGTACCACCTAGCTTGAACTTAATGCTCCTTTGTTAAATAGAATTGAAAGAGGCAGTGTTACCTAATGGAGCAAACCCTGGATCTGAAATCAGGAAGAACTGAGTTCAAATTCTTTCTCAGACTGTGTGACCCTGTAATAGCATTTACAAAAATAAGTAAATATAGGAGAATTTAAGAATTTAAGGAAAACTGACAAAAAGGGAAATGAGGAAAGCTTTTGAGTTGATCTTTGAATAAAGGTAGAGACTATAAGAAAGTTAACATATGATGTTCATGCAGATTCAGTTCAATACAAGAGACATTTAATCAGTATCAGAAGGTGAGCTAGAGATCAGCTTTTCTAGAGCTTAAAATCTGATAATCTGGAGGAAGCAACTTCATAAATAACTAGAAAGAGGCAGCTTAGTACATTGGAAAGAACAGAGACTGGAGTCAAATGATCAGGATTAAATCATGTATCTAACTCTTTATGAGATCTTGGGCAAAAGTAAAATATTGACCCTCGATCCTAGATCTCAATTTGCTCATCTGGGAAATGAGGGATTTTGATTAGAAAGCCTTCAAGATCCATTTCTGCTCTGGGTCTCTGTGATCCTCTATGAAAATGTAGAACATCAAGGAAAGCAGCACGCAAAGTGCTATGAGCAGAGAGAGATGAGTCAAGGTAAAAATTTATTAGAAAAATCCAAAACTGGTGTCTAAACAAACACAAATGATATCAAAAGGTCTTATTGCTTTCAGAATTTTTGCCAGATGTTAGGGCAATTAGTTGAATGAGTGTGAACCTAACCCAACTACCAGGGTTAATAACTAGTTTTTCTTTGGTTCTTTAGTTAACTTTAGCACTTCTTCCTGAGCATCCAGCATGTGAAATCATCGGAGGCAAAGATTGTTTGTTTTTATTTTTCTATTCCCCAGTGCCTTAGCAGAGTGCCTGGCACACAGTCACATACTAAATGCTTGTTGAATGATAACCTGGATTCCTGAATTCAACATGGATGCCTGTCTCTGTGTGGAGGCAGGGAATAGGGAGCCTAGCACGGAGGAGGGAAGATTATTGTTGCACCTGGGGTCAATTTTAGTATTGGTAGCCAATCTTCAATTGCCACTGTGACTCTTTCAATCTCACTAATCAACTGGGTTTTGGCCACATAGTATTCACTAAATGGATTTGGATTTCAGTTAGGTAGTTTTCACTTGAGCAAGTATTGTTAACACCTTCCAAGGAAATCTGAGAACACAGTGACTTCTCATTTTATTTGAAAAAGCTGTGAAGGAAGTGTGAACAGTGCTTCAGGCAGAACAAGAATTGGGAAAGAAACCCCATGTCATTTTCAGAGCCAGCATGAATAAGAAAATGATGTAAGAGTACTCTGGCTACTTTACATCTCTTAGACCTGGCCAGTGCATCTGGGTGCATGGCAATGGTTAAGCAAGAAGGGCTTGGCTTGATTTTTTTGGTGTTTATGCTTAGAAATGGCATTATGCTGGCCTGCTGGAGATCATGTGGTAAACAGAAGAGGGGGTGTGAAAGAACGAAGCTCTCCCAGTAGTAGAGGACAAACTTGGTGTTCTCTAAACTAATGAATGACTTTGTTGGATAGTCTTCCAACTCCTCAGTCTTTTCTACCTCAAATGAATCTCCCAGAGGATGGTACTGTGTAGCAGATCACATTACACAAAGAAAAGTGAAAAAATAACTATTCCCTAAACATAAACCAGCTACATATTTGGGGGTATGGGGAACATAAGGAAGAGGAATTTGCATATTTTTTGAGGGAAGGAAAACATGAGTAACAAATATGCTTCTAGGAAATAAGAACAGAATTTCAACCTCATCCCTTTATGCCAGCAAAGAGCCATGTTCTCAAGGTACCCTTTTCCTCATCTCCCTCACTCCTCCATTAAAAAAAAGATATTGAGCATGGAACTCCCATTGATTTCAAAGGGAACTCTGTTCTGTGATCGAGTTCTCTAGGGAGGCACAAGACAAGGAACAGACTTAGTAGTTAATAGCAAAAACATCTGTGAATTGCCTTGTGAAAGGGGAAACACATTGATATTTATGTTCAGAGATGAGTGTAGACATTCAGGCAAATTGGACAACTGATTAAAAAATTGATTTGGTGTTTTCTTTTAAAAAAGTATGTGCACAACTTGGTTCATATTTTTATCATATTTTCAAACACTCCCTTCTTCATTTTTTTTAAAATCAGAGGGAAAAGTATCTTGCCTTTCTTGTAGGGTTAACCCCACTCACAGTGTACTTGATTCCATTCTTTTAAGGACTTGGCTACAAATATCATCATCATCATCGCCTTCTCCCTTCTTCTACCCCTCTTTTCATTTATTTCTTAGTTTTGATGGATCCTGTGATTTCATCTGTATAGGAAGAAATTCTCTACCAGATTGGTGCCTTCTCTTAACTTGTAGTCTTTTTTTTATTAAAAGTTTTTATTTGCAAAACATATGTATGGGTAATTCTTCAACACTGACCCTTACAAAGCTTTCTGTTACAAATTTTTCCCCCCTACTCTCCACCCCTCCCCTAGATGGGAGGAAATCCACTACATGTTAATTATGTGAAAATACTTGACAAATTGAATATATGTATACATATTTCCACATTATCATTGCTGTGCAAGAAAAATCGTATCTACAAAAAAAATCAGAGAAAAGAAACACAATGCAAGCAAACATCAATAGAGAGCATGAAAATGTTATGTTGTGGTCCATATTTCATATCTCTCTGGGTGTATATGGCTTTCTTCACGGAACAATTGGAACTGGTTTGAAACATTTCAGTGTTGAAGAGAGCTATTTCCTTCAGAATTGATCATCATATGGTATTGTTGTTGCCGTGTATAATGATCTCCTGGTTCTGCTCTTTTCACTCAGCATCAGTTCATGCAAGTCTCTCCAGCCCTCTCTGAAATCATCCTGCTGGGTCATTTCTTTCGGAATATCTGGTTCCAGGCCCTTCGATCCTTTAAAGTGGAAGCTGACAGATCCTGTGTAATTCTAATGACAGTTCCTCGGTATTTGAACTGTTTCTTTCTAGCTGCTTGCAATATCTTTTCCTTGGTGCGATAGTCCTGAAATTTGGCCACGATATTCCTTGGGGTTTTAATTTTGGGGTCTCTTTCTGGAGGTGATCGGTGAATTCTTTCAATGCCAATTTTGCCTTCTGATTCTAAAACATCAGGGCAATTCTTTTTCATGATTTCTTGGAAGATAGTATCCAGGTTCTTTTTTTCATCGTGGCTTTCAGGGAGTCCGATAATCCTTAAATTGTCTCTCCTGGATCTGTTTTCCAAGTCAGTTGTTTTTCCTAGGAGATATTTCATATTTTCTTCTATTTTTTCATTTTTTTTTGTTTTTCTTTAACTGATTCTTGAAGTCTTATTGAGTCATTTACTTCTATTTGTTCAATTTTAATTTTTAAAATATTATTTCCTTCAGTTATCTTTTTTAGCTCCTTTTGTAGCTGGCCAATTGAGTTTCTTGATTCAATGCATTCTTTTTCCATTTTGCCAGATTTATTTTTCAGTGAATTGTTGTCTTTTTCCAATTCACCAATTTTGTTTTTCAGTGAATTGTTGTCTTTTTCCAATTCCCCAATTTTGTTTTTCAGTTCACCATTTTTATTTTCCAGTGAGTTGGTGATTTTTTCCAATTCACCAATTTTGTTTTTCAATGAACTGTTTTCTTTTTCCAATTCACCAGTCCTATTTTCCAGTTTTTGATATTTCTGTTGCCCTGATCTCAATTTATTTCCCCATTCTTCTTCTAGCTCTCTTTTGAGATTCTTAATGCAATCATCCAGGTAAGCCTTCTGAAAGGGAGACCAACTTAAGTCTGCCTTTGTGGCTTCATCTGGGATTGTTTTCATAATGTCAGGATCTGGGGACTGTTCTATTTTTTCTCCGTAAAAGCTTTCTATGGTGAGAGTTCTCTTCTGCTTCTTGCTCATGATTTAAAGTTGGGATATTGGTCAAAAGCAGAGAAAACTGCAACGATTTTTATTTGCCCTGGGGCAGTTTGCCGAGTTGACTTCCGGTCTGAGGCTGGTGGAGCTAGATTCGCACTAGGACCACGTTTTCAGCTGCTCTCGATCCACCCTTTACCAAAGGCAGATCTGTCAAAGCACCTGCCCGCAAGCAGAGCAAAGTGGCCCAGGCGTCTCCCAGGGGCTTCCTGGGTGTCTAAAATCCGCCCCTCTATCACAGCCCTGACTTCCGCCCCGGCTGGAGTCTGATGGCGACCAGCGGCCGATTTCCCCTGAGGCTAACCTTCTCCGGAGTTCTTTCAAGGTAGATTTTTGATAGAAGTGCGTTGTAGTCCAAATATTTGGCGGAGCCTTCACTCACAAACCAGTTTGAAGGCTCACTTTGTCTGGGTTTGAGGGAAGGTCCCAAAGGAGTTCACAGAGAAAGCTGTCTGCAGTTCGCCATCTTGGCTCCCGAAGTATATTGGTGGGTCATTTCTTACAGAATAATAATATTCCATAACATTGATATACCATGATTTGTTCAGCCATTCTCCAATCGATGGGCATCCATTCATTCATTCACTTGTAGTCTTAAGAGTTGCTGAGAGCATGAAGAAGTTCTCAAATCAGCTGGCCAGTCTGTGGCTCAGGCAAGAGGACTTCAAGTCTTCCTGAGGTCAGCTTTTTTTTTTTTCCTGAAGCAATTGGGATTAAGAAGACTTAAAATAAAAAAAGAAATTGAGGCTCTTTAGCAGGCTTTTAGGCTTGTAGCATCCCAGTGAAGGTCCAAATATATTTCAGGAGTTTGGGAAAAGAGGGAGGCTGTGAAGTTATCCTGTCAGTTTGGTGTCAATAATAGAAACTAGTTGAGAGATTAGGATCTTGGGAGATATTGGTATGGAGTCAGAGATTATTGGGAACCATAATGCAAGGAGACTTTAGAGTGAAGACACTGGGCTTTAACATTGCTCTTGAATTGTTATCTAGAAAGAAACTCTGTCTCCTGCCATGACAGGAAAATCAACATATTCCTTTCATTCTTCCATAGAGAGATGGAGCCCACTTAAAAGAAACCTTATTCTCTGGAAATGGGGTTAGGGATGCTTCTAGCTAGTTGTGATTATAGGAGAGGGTAACAGTGAGAAGGAGTAGCTGACATTGCTTCATGGGAACTAGGGAAAACCACCACCACCAGCAGTGTCTGCCAAGGATTAATGAGAAGTATTGCCAGCTAAGCATTCTACCTAGGGAATGATTCTCCCTAACTGAACCTCTACAGGTGTTTGGCAAAGATTTTTCATTAGCAGATGGCAGTATTTTCTATGAGTCCTGAAATAATTTATTTTCATTTTCTTGGTTCTTTATTTTAAAAAAAAACTATGATTTTTTTTTTTTGCTTGTGTGTGTGCCTGCAAGGGGAGTTAAAAGCACTAGATAGCATAGTGGATAGAGTGCTGGACTTGGTCAGTAAGCCTTGAATTCAAATCCAGGTGTTTGCTAGCTGTGTGACCCTTGGCAAGTAACACTCATTTTGCTTCAGTTTCCCCAATTGTAAAAAGGAAGTCATCACAACACCTGGGGGCAGCTATTTGGCACAGTGAATAGAGCACCGAGTTTGGAGTCAGGAAGAGCCATCTTTATGAGTTCAAATCTAGCTTCAGACACTTATTAGCTGTGTGACCCTGGCAAGTTATTTAACTGAGGAAAACTCAGTTCCTCATCTGTAAGTGGACTAGAGAAAAAAAGATTTAAAGCTGGAAGAAACCTTAAGTCACTGGATCCAAACTCCCTCTTTTAATGATGAGGAAAACTGAGGCATAGAAAGGTTAAATATTTTAGTCCTGGTCACACAATTATTAAGTGACAGAATTGAGATTTGAACCCAAGTTTTTTCACTTTTGCCAAGAAAACCTTAAATGGAAAAAATTGTAACAGAAATTTCAGTTGGACACAACTGAAATGACACAGTCACAGCAATAGCATCCACCTCATGGGATTGTTGAGAAGGTTAAATGAAATAGTTTCTGTAAAGGACTTAATATGATACCTAGCATATATTAGGTCCCCAATAAATTCTTGTTTCCACTACTCTGCTCCCTCCTCTCTTCTTCCCTCCTTCCCAACAGATACACCAGAAAATGCTTTGTAGATACTAATGTTTCTAGATTTTTATGGGTGGCTCAATGAAAAAAAAAACATATCTGGCCCTTCTTGTCATTTGAGAGGTTCTGACACAAAGATTACACAAAAAGGGCAAAATTGCAGAATTTAGAATGTAATGAATTCATGGAGAAACCAAACAGACACAGGGAAATGCCTCCTCTGGAGGCCACCTTTTTTCTCTTTCTTTTTGTATGTGTACACCCATTCCTATCTCTTTTATTGGCTTGTTTCTCCTCTTTCCCTTACAGATGGGTGCATTCCCTAATCCTGTATTTATAGTTCTCTTACCCTTTCTCTCTCTCTGTTCCATTGATGATCTCATCTACTCCCATGGTGTCAAATACTACCTCTGTGCAGATAAGTTTTAAATCAGTATTTGGCAACCCTAATTCCTCATATCCCCTTAATTTTAATTTGGCTATTGAAATTCTCTACTAGGATATCCAGATGGATCAGCATGTCTACAGTGTAATTCATCATTTTCAACCTTCCCCTGCCCAGCTCATCAGCCTATTTCTTTGCTTATATTTTCTTATGTTGATGCTACCACCATTGTTGATAATCTTGATAATGATGAAACTTTGACTTGAAACTTTTAAATGATCTTGTGTTCCCCCTCTTTATCCCTTATCAGTAACTCAGAAATTTATTCCCTCATTTGGATTCCTGTAATCATTACCCTTCTTCAAGTCAACAAGAATTTATTAATTGCCTACTGTGTGTCAGACACCATGCTAAGCTTTGGAGTTCCTTATAATCTCTCATCTGGATTTTATGATAGTTTCCTTATTAAAGAAAAATATTTTACTTTGAGTTTTGTATGTCTCTCTCCCATCCTGTTTTCCCACCAATTGAAATGGTAAGAAAAATAAAGAACTCTCTCTTTTTGTTTTTTCTCACCTTTTCAAGTCAGAGGTGATGGAATTGACTGAACAACAACATATATGTATATACCCCACACATATATACATACATAGACACATATTCTACATGTGTGCACTCACATACATTATTTAATTATTTCTATTGTGTCCTTTTAATGACTCCATTTGGTGTTTTCTTGGCAAAGATACTGAAGTGGTTTGCCATTGCCTTCTCTAGTCCATTTTACAGATGAGAAACTGAGGTAGATACAGTTAAATAATTTGCCCAGGGTCACACAGGTAGTAAGTGTCTGAGGCCAGATTTGAACTCAGGAAGAAGAATCTCCCTAACTCTGGACCCCACACTTTACCCACTTTACCTAGCTGCCCCCTATACATATATACAGCCATGCAAAACAAAGCCCCACATTACTCATGCCCAAAAGAAAGAAAGGAAGGAAAAAAAAACTGCATTCTGGAGTTCATTACCTATCAAGAGGTGGATAGCATGTTTTGGATCTGTTGTTGGTTATTGTGTTGATCAGAGTTAATTAGGTTTTTGAAAGTTGCCTATCTTTATAATAATGTTGATGTTATTGTATAAATTGTTCTCCTGGTTCTGCTTCCTTTATTCTGTATCTGTCACATACAAGTCTTCACAGGTTTCATCATGTCTTAATGGCACTATAGTATTCCATTTTGATACTTTCCTTATTGGTTTCTCTGTCTCCATTTTTTTCTTTTTTTCCAATTTATCCTATATACCAAAGCTTCTTAAATTTTGGGACACAACCCCATATGGGTTTGTGTAACTCAGTGTGGAGGTTGTGAAAAATTTGGCAACAGTAAAAGATTTTAAATATTCTGCCAAGATTTAATTCTTTATGTAAAAATAGACAAGCACAGCCATCTCATTAGTATGTAAATTTGCTTTTAATAAATGGCAAATTATGTGTATACCAAAGATTTGTTTTAAAATAATTTCTTTATGATTTATTATCAGTAAATGTTTGATTTGTATACCTATTTTATATAACTGTATGTCCAGGGTTATGTAAAACTTTTTTAGTAGAAAAGACATCATGAGTGGAAAAAGTTTAAGAATCCCTGATCTATGGCAGTGTAAGATTATTCTTCTTAAAACACATTTCTGGTTAGATCACTCTCCCCATTTAAAAAGAAATTTCACTGGATCCTTATTACCTACTAAAGTAAGACTTCTTAGTTTAGGATTCCAGATTCTCTATGATCTGTGCTCAATTTAAGTTTTTCAGCCATATTTCACTTCAATTCAACAAACATTTATCAAGGACTCACCATGTGTAAAGCATTATGCTAAAAGCTAAGGACACTAAAATGAAATCAGATCTTTTTCTTGTTCTCAAAGAATTGATAATCTAGTAAAAGAGATAAATTTGGGTTTACATAGCACTTAAAAATACTTTTCTTACAATAATCATGTGCAGTAGGTGATAACTTTTTATTTCCATTTAATAGGTGAAGAGACTGAGAGTCAAAGAACTTGATTAACTTTCCCAAGTCACAGTTGGCCAGGATTCAAATCTATGTCTCTTTTGACCCTCAGTCCAGTGTTTTATCATATCAAATTGCTTCTCTAACCAATACAAATTAGAGAAATGATTGATTTCTTCAAACTGAATTTCTGACTCTTCTCTGATCATTCTCCACACTATTTTAATTATTTTATTTGTGCCTTTTCTTTTACAGTCATATTCATTTCTGAACATATCCCTTCCTCCTGACTCAGAGATTCCTCACTTGTAACAGTTTAAAAAGAAAGAAGAAAAAAATGTTTTAATGAAACAATACGGCATAAATTACCTGAAAATATATCTAATGAGATTGTGCACCATTTTCTCTTGTCTATCCATTTTTACCCATGTTGTTTCTTCTTTGTGTAATCCCTAATATCCCAGATTCAGCCTGGACAAATTTTTCAAGTTCCAGCTCCAATGAGATTGCCACCATGAAATCTCCTCGATAGCTGAATGGCATGTGTTATGTGTCTCTGAATTTCCACAATCCTTTTTATCACATACTTAATGGTGTACACATTGTTTCCCCCAGCAGAATGTAAGTTCACGCTGGGATGGGGAAAGACTACTTCCATTTCTATCTTTGGCAGAGCACCTGACACATAATAGGAGTTTAATAAATGTTTGCTGAATTGGACTGATTGAATTCTCTTTTATATTATAATTATTTGTACAACCATTTCCCCTATTAGAGTATAAATTCCTTGAGGGCAGGGACCATGCCTCATGCATATGAACATCTTTCAGAGGACCCAGTACTGAATATTGAACTTATTGAGCACCCAATATATACCTCTTTAATGAATATATGAACAAATTATGAAATCACTGAGAAAGACCATATGGTACAGATAATATAATTGCAATTTTCCCACCCATTTTGTGGGGTTCTTTTGGGAATGAAATGAAATGATAGACATATTTTGCAGCCCAATGTAATGCCAAGTTAAAGACCCAATTTGATGTCATTATCATTGTTATTATTATTATTACAACAAATATATTCTACTTAATTCATAGCTATATTCCAAAAGATAATTGTAATGTGCATTTGGGGACATGGAACACACCAAGTGTGTGTGTGTGTGTGTGTGTGTGTGTGTGTGTGTGTGTGTGAGAGAGAGAGAGAGAGAGAAAGAGAGAGAGTGAGAGAGAGGATGATGAAAGAGAGAGGAGAGGAGGGAAAGTGTGGATCTCAGTTCCACCCACAAAAATCCGATCACTCAATTATATATACTTGAATTATGGCATTGGGCTAATACCAGTAAAAGTGTAGAACCTCATGCAGAATAATATTTTTGTGGGAAAGTGCATTTAGAAAACGATTTTGGGGTGTTAAAAACATACTTCTCCCTGCTGTTACAGACAAGTTAATCTGGGAGATGATACCTGTCAAATCAAATCTCTTCCCCTTTTCCCTTCTTTCCACCTTTCCTAACCCCTACCCTTTCCTCTCCTCTTCTGCATCTTTGTATTCTTTTTCTTCATTTTATTTGTCTTCTTCATCTTTTTCTGTAAGTATTGGGGACCCCAATGTTACAATATCTAGAACTTTCCCGCACTTGGAATCTAACTTCTCTTGAGGCTCAGCCCCAGAAGCTTTTCCTATTACTCCCAGTTTTTCCTATTCTTTTCTATCCCAATTATACTGTGTTTACTTTGTGTATGCTTTGCATACATATTAATGTCAGTTTTAGTTTTTGTATTCCCAGCACCTAGTTTGGTGCCTGGTATAGTTGTTAGGTTAAATAAATGCTTATTGAATTAAATTTCTCCTATGGAAAAGTAAGTTCATTTTAACTTTTGGGGTCCAAATTAATATCAATCTCTTCAAGGAGGTTTTCCTTGAGTCTAGTCTGATCTTTACAATAATCAAATCAGGAGGTATTTATACTGTGCCCTGGGAATCATGTTGGGGATACAAATACCAGCCAAAAAGTCAGTTCCTGCCCTCAAGGAGCTTATATTCTAATGGGGAGATAATTAGTAATAGGTAGCAGAAAAGGCTGGGAGGAAGTGGGGAGGGCAGAAGAGGAAGAATTACTCCTTTTGGAAAGGAGTGGTGGTCGGATAGCCATAGCTTTTCTTCAAAATAGAGGTCCTAAAAGGAACTCACCAGTGGGAGGAAGAGGATGCTGGGGAGGAAGGATCTTCCAATATGAGATGATTTCAGGGGATCTTTTAGGGTGAAAAGGCAACTGAGTCATCATATGAAGGAGTCCACAGAGTTCGATGGGAGAATGGGAAAGACAATTATTAATATATATTTTTAAATTTCTGTCAAACTGTAGCTTCACTCTTTTAAAGTGTATATTCAGATTCACTCATTTGCAGACCAATCAGAATTGGATTTTTAAGCCCAATTATGCTATTCTAGTGATAACTATTTTTGGAAAAGGGCTACAGTCTGGACTTGCAATTTCATTAGTACAATATAGCGAATTTTTAGATGAGGAATCTCTTTGTACCAAAGTAGTTGGCTCTTTTGGGGGGGGGCAAGGTTTGGGGGCAGGGAGCTTATAGTCTTTGAGAAAGAGCTTGAAGCAATGGGAGACTGAATGAATTGCCCAGGCCCACGATGAGTGTGTGGCAAAGATCTTCCTGGTTTTTAGACCAGCTCTTTATCCACAGTGCCACACTGTCTCTACCATTTCTGAATATTGAACTTAACAAAACAACAATTTAAGCCAAACCTGAGAACACCTGTAGGATGCCAGGTACTAAATAATCTGGGAGAACATTTAAAATAAAAACAATACTTAGGATACATTGGTTTTTTGCTACTAATATTGAATGACAGTAGTACTGCTTATCCAAGGACAAGTAACATGAGCCTTAGGAGTTATATGTAAAAGTGTTTGAGTTCCCCAGGGAAAATGTACCGAGTTAATAGATGTTCCAACTGGCCCAGCTCTGTGGTTGGACCTTAGTAAGAATGGTTCATTTATCCACTTTGCCTGAAGCATTCTGACTCATCCCACTAAGTTGTGTTAAGCCTTGTTCAGCCTGAATATTTCTTTTTTTCTTTCTCAAAGAGTCGTTTTTGTAGTATCCACATGTTCTCAGGGGGAAAATGATGCTTCTTTCCATAATCATAGCTATCTTGCATCTAATCTGCATGTGATTGTCATGAAAGCCTTGTGATCAGCTGCCTGGGAAAAGAGGTCAGTTTGATTAGCCCCAATTTGTAGAGGGAGAAGGAGAGACAGAGAGATGAGTGAATCATGGAAGATTAAACATAGACTTTGCCAGGGAAAGGATTAAGAGATGCTGTGAATGGAGGAAAGGTGGAGGAAGAAGGAGCAAGAGGACAGTAGATAGGGAAGACCTTGAAGAAATATAGATCACTTTCTCCGTTTATGGACTTCCCCAACATCTAGTTTTTTCTTTCAGACTATCCCATTACCTCTATACAACCATAGGAAAAGTTTCCCAATTCTAATCTAAGTTCAAAGTTATATTTTAAGATCTGAAAAGAGCTTTACACATATTACATTATTTAGTTCTCATAATAAGCTTATGAGATAAATGATATTATTTCTATTTTATAGATGGAAAAACTGAGGCTTAAGTGAGATTAAATGACTTGTCCAGGATCATATAGTGAATGAGTGGCAGAGACAAGATTCAAATCTAAGTGTTCCTGACCTAAACTTAATCCATTTCAACATCACTTCTATTTTCAACTAAGGATTATAAGGGTATTTAGATTTCTATAAACATACATATATACCCATGAATATACCTACTTATGTTTGCAACCCTATAACTCAACTTTTTAAAAATAACTTTTCTTGTCTCTCCTCTCTGTCTCTCCCTCTTTTCTTTCCCTTCCTCTCTCTCCCTCTCCCCCTTCTTTTTCTTCTTCTCTTTCTCTGTCTTTCTTTCTCTCTCTGTCTCTTGCTCCCACTCTCTTTTTCTCTGTGTCTCTCTCCTTTTCTGTCTCTTTGTTTCCAATTCTGTCTCTGTCTTCCTCTGTGTGTGTAAATGTGTGTGTGTGTTTATGTATGTACATAGGAGATTCAGTTTCATTCCCAAACCTCTGTTTCTGTTCTTTGAATATGGAAATGCTTTAGTTGCTTGGTAATTGTTAAATTCAGAATAACAAAAAAATTAAATTAAAAAAAATTCATAGTCCTTCCTTGTTGCTTTAAACTTTTGATGATTAAGATTAAGAAAGGAACTATTATTATTGTTGTTGTTGTCAAGAAGGGAACTATTTAAGAAAATAGAATGAAAACTTAACAGGTAAGACTTCAACTGTAACTTTATCTTACAAAGTTTCCTTTTCCTAGTTCCACAAAACAAGTCTGTCTACATATTAGTCATGTCTAAAAAATATGTATCAGTCTGAACCTTGAATCCATAATCTCTCAATCAAGAGATAAGAACCACGCTTTATTAGTAGTCCTCTGGAATCCTGGTTGATCACTGTCTTTGGATCACCCTCTAAACATAAATGCCATCTTGCTAGCCATCCATGGTGAAGTAAAAATCAATAACAACAAGAAATTCCTCCGTTTATTTCTTTTCTTCTGATCATACCTTTATTCGTTTCCTGCAGAGTTTTCCCAGTTCCTCCATTTCCATTTCCTAGGCCCACCCACTACCATGCATATCCCCTGGGGTGAATAATTTATTTTTTGACAGTTACTGGAATAGAAAATGGAATGAACAAATATCCTTGTACTCATTACATTTTCAAAGATAAAATTGGAAACTGCCCTTCCTTCTAGGAGCTAATAGTCTAGGAAAGGAGATAAGATACTGTGTAAATAGCTAAACTACTAAATCGTGAATCAGCGAAGATGGGAAGAAAATAGAAATACTGTGAGAAATCTGAGAAGAGAGCTCACTTTCTAGCTGGTATATGCTTACTTAAGGAAATATGATAGCCTCAAAGATCAAGTGTTTCAGGGCTGCCATGTTGAATAAGGATTAGACTTGGTCTGTTTGTGAGGAATTGGAGAAGCATATTTCAGTTCAATATAAAGAAATCTTCCTAATAATTAACAGAACAGACTGCCTTCCCTGGGAGGTAGAGATTCCCCATCTCTGGAGGTCTTTGAACAAAGATTGGATAACCAGTGACTTTATTAGAGGTGTTGAAGAGAGGATTTCTGCATTAGCTATTGTTCATGTTAGGTGGTCTGATCTAATAATTTGTTCTAACTCTGAGATGCTATCATTGTCTCATGAATACTTTTCTGTGATACTTCACAGATACATCCTAGGGAACCACTTGTGGTGGAGAAAACCAACTGGAAATCAGCTTCAGCCAACTAGTAGTCCCCTAAACTTTCAAAGAATCTACTGAGCAGATATCTATGGATGACTTTGACTTTACTGATTGTATATCTGTCAATTTGGTTTTGGATAATTCCATTGTAGACAAGACCATGTAAGCCTGCTTCTGCTCCATCTTCATGGTGACTAGGAAGTGGTTCAGATACCTTGCTTCAGCACCCTCTTCCTTCCCTCCCTTATGTAAATACTGCTCAGACTCCCAGACTGAATAAAACAACATGATAGAACTTGCATTGAAAATGCAACTGATGGCCCGTGTCAGCTTGTTTGAGTTAAGAAATATATTTTAATTTGTTTAGCTCTCTGGGGAAATTATCTGAGCCTGCATGTGATAATCAACTTTAACATGAACTCTCTCTCCCTCCCAAAAAACCCCTCTGAAATTATTTGAGTGACAAAATGAGATTTTTAATCTATTTAAATATAGAACTCTTTTCTACCTCTCCCGATTTTTTTTTGGTGGGGGAATGGAAGCTTTAAAAACTCACATTTGAATACATTTTCTTCAAGTGATAATATCAATACTAGTCATACAGCTAACAATAATGATAATGATAAAAATAACCATAAGGCAAACCTCATTCTATCACTGTTAGCTACAGTAGAATAGAATTTGGAAGAAGACAAGACATTTTGGACCCCACAGACAGAGGCAATGTTACCCAAAGAAGCTCCTTACAAAATGAGCTAATGAAGAATTTGGGCATAAATTTTGCCAGGTTTGAAAATTTTAGCCATCCTCCCCAATCACATTTTGAAAATTTCTCATGGAAATCATAGGGAAAGGCTATTAAGCACCAGAATCAGTTATAATCTGATTTGAATGGACCCTGTTACAGAGTAGCTAGGTGACATAGTAGATAGAGCATTGAACCTGGCATCAAGAAGATCTGAGTTCAAATGCTACTAGCTAACTGACCCTAGCCATTTCATTTAATCTCTGCTTCAATTTCCTCATCTATAAAATGAAGATAATAGCATTCCAGGGGTTGTTGGGAGGATAAAATGAAATAATATATTTTAAATTTCCATCTCATTCCACCTGATGGAACAATAGCTGACCTATTGTGTTTTTTGTTAATTTAGTCAGTAATTAGTCCTTCCACAAATACATATAGAGTGCTTCATTTAATTCTTTTGGGGGCTTGACTTTCCTTTCACATGCTTTGCTCAGTCTACAGTATGGATTTTTCAGCTTCATGGCTGGAGTTGCTCCCCAGTGTCCTAGTGACAGATGACTTTGTCAAGTCTTGTATTGGATCTGCTACATGGTAGTGATGATGTATGATTCCAACAAAACGGGCCTGATTTGGGTTTTCTGTACTCCCTGACTAGAATTCGGCTGCAAGGCCATTTTTTGCTTGGCTGCTCAGTGAGTGGGACAATAAACCTTGCGACCTACATGGAGGCATTCCAAAGTTTCCTCTTCCATGTACATCTTGTATGTGTGATTTTTGTGTATGTTGTCCCTTTGTTAGAATGTGAACTCCCTGAAGATGGGGGGCTATTTTTTGCCTTTCTTTGTATTCTTAGAATTCAGCACACAGTAAGTGCTTAATAAATGGTTAGTAACTTATTGATTGACTTTATAAAATGACAATCTTGGCCTGAATGATCCCTGAGTTTCCTCCTAGCTATAAAAGAATTGTGAAATTCTAGATTAATAAATAAATAATCTCAATTGCAGTATGTTTTCATTTAAGCAGCTAGGTGGTCCTTTGGATAGAACATGGGGTCTGGGGTCAGGGAAACCTGAATTCAATCTGGCTTTAGACACTAACTGAATTGGGGCAATTCACTTAATCTCTCTTTGCCAGTTTCCTCATCTGTCAAATGGGAATAATACTAACACACTTTCCAGGGTTATTGTGAGGATCAAAGGAAATAATATTTGTAAACACAGAACAATGCCTGACATATATTAAATGTTATATTAATATTAGCTGTTATTGTCATCATTATCATTTATAATTTCCCACTTCCCTCAAAAAACAGGTGTATGGAAGGTTCCTTAGGAGGAAGACATTTTTATTTTGTTTATGTACAGTTTCTTTATTTTTAACATTTATTTTAAAAGAAATTTGACTGTAATGTTCTTTCGTACACAAATTTTATCTATTAATAAAAAGTATTGTTCAGAAAAAAGAAAAGAAATTTGAGGACCAAATTCTCTTTCTTCTTTCCATATTTTACCTACCCACTGGGAAGGCAATTATACATGTGAAGTCATGCCAAATATATTTTCATATTAGTGATGTCCCTACCCCCCAAAAAAAACCAAATCAAGAAAAAGGAAGTAAAAAAATGTATACTTTGGGACATTTAGGTGGTACAGTGGATAGAGGAACAGTCCTGAAGTCAGGAGGACCTGAGTTCAAATCTGGACTTAGATACTTAACACTTCCTAGCTGTGTGACCCCTGGGCAAGCCACTTAACCCCAAATGCCTCAGCAAAATCAAAGTGAACTCTCAAGTTCATCAGTTCTCACTGGAAGTAGAGCCATTTGGAATTATCTTGGATCATTATATTGATCAGAGTAGTTAATTCTTTCATATTTGATCATTCTTATAATATTGTTATTACTGTCTACAAAGTTCTCCTAATTCTGCTTACTTCATTTTGTATCAGTTCATATAAGTCTTCCCAGATTTTTCTGAAACCCTCCTCCTGCTTGTCATTTCTTGTAGTATAATAATATCCCATCACTATCATATACCACACAACATTCTCTAATTGATGGGTATCCTCTCAATTTCCAATTCTTTGCCATCACTAAAAAAGCTGCTATAAGTAGTTTTATACTGTCTCCCCCCCCCCCCGCATCTCTTTGGGTTACAGACCCAGTAGTATTAATGCCATGTCAAAGAGCCTTCGGGCTTTTATAGACCTTTGGGCACAGTTCCAAATTGTTCTCCAGAATGGTTGGACCAACTCACAACTCCATCAACAATGCATTAGTGTATGTTTGTGAGCATTTTCCTTGGATCCCTCCCATTCCTTAGGGTGAATTGATCAGTTTTTAGGAAGGATCATTGAAAGAAACTATTTTGTGGACCACTGCTAAGAAAAATAGATGAAATATCTACTTCTTGAATGGATTCAAACAGTACAATTTTTTTCTCCTTTATTTTGATAGAAATTCCTAGATTTTAGGACAAAAAGTGAAGGAGAAATTTTGATACTGTGTAAAAGGCATTTGTTCTGGAGTCTGGGGACCTGAGCTCAAATGTGACCGAATTGCTTCGCTATTTTTGACTGTAGTCTCTCCATCTGTCAAAAGACAAAAGATGGTTTGACTTGCTGGCCTTCTGAGGTCCCTTTTAACTTCAGATCTTATGTATGAAAATGCATAGCTGATTATAAAGCATTTTATTAATATCTCAGTCAATCAACAAGTCTTTCTTGAACATTTACTTACTATGTGCCTGGGTTAGGCACTGGGGGACACAAGTATAAAAAAAATGAAACAATCCCTGCTTTCAGATAAATATCCCTATTTCATAGATGAGAAAACTGAGGAAAAGAGAAATTGATTTGGCTACAGCCTTAGCTACAGGAGCTGGGATTAAATTCTAGGTCTAATAATCCTAAATCTAGTGCTTGACTCATTAAACTGTTACCTTGGTCTCTAGAACCTTGGATACCATCATTTCTCTGCTCACATGAGTCATATCTGATTCGTCATGACCCCATTTGGGGTTTTCTTGGTAAAGATATTAGAGTGATTTGTTATTTCTTTCTCCAGTTTATTTTACAGATGAGAAAACTGAGGTAAACAGAGTTATTTAATTGATTTGCCCAGAGTCATATAGCTATAGTAAGTGTCTCAGGCCAGATTTGAACTCTGTTTCTGACTTCAGTCAGGCCTGCCACTCTATCCATTGCACTGCCTAATAGTCCTTGTTTTTGCATGGAACTATGCAATTTAATTGAGATGTGTCCTTCTTTCTTGACCTCTCTGCCAGTATCTTCTTGTCCCTAGTTGAATGTTGCTGATTTCTAAGCCTGGCAATTCAAGGAAGAGCCTTCTACAGTGGTTAGTTAAGGGTCAAACGACTTAAATTGGACAAGATTGTGGATCAGTATGGGCTCTTTGGCATATGCATTAAAAACTTGGGGAAATGTATGGTTCTGTAATCTGTGGAGAATATAGTCAAGCTTCTGTCTCCACCTCCAGCTCACTGCCTAAGGTCAAAAATGTACAGACTCAGGAATTGAGATCTAAACATACTCGCTAAAGTATATGAATTTTCTTAGGAATATGCAAAAGCTTTTAATAACAGGATACCATCTGTAACTCAAAGCTGAGAGGGGAAAAAAGTCCAAAATGTTTTATTCCTAGGAAGAATGTGATATTTATTGAAAAAAGAAAAAAGATATTTATTTGAAAAAAGTTTGTGACCTTAGAAACTCTCCAAATGGGACCCCTAAAAAAGGTAAGTCTGTAATAAAGGCTCCCTATTAGGCCAAAGAGGTGACTTTGACCTACAACAGTCCGAGCTAACCAATTCATCTTGAGCTTTTCAACTTGAAAAATATATTCTTATTCTCAGGAAGAGACTATGGAGCTAAGTCCCAGTATGTGTCTCCCATGTCATTGGGCATGTTCTTATCTCCCACTGTAAGATATAATTAAGGTTCCAGACAAAGGGTTATCATCCCTACAAATTCATTAAGTCAATTAGGTAACTCCCTAATTGGGGACACATATGTTTTAACTGGCTATTGAGAAGGCTGCAAATGCCCTGTTCCATCCAGCTCTTTAGATTCCTACATGATTTGTAATCGATTTTGCCACCTTGTACACAAAAAATGCAAAACAAATGTTTGTGGAGTGAGTTAATTGGTTGAATGAATCATCATCATTAAGTACTGTCAATGGATCAAAATCCATTTTGTTAGTGACCATCGTATTCTAAATCCTTCAAATTATGCAATGAAAATACAGCTTTTTTAAAAAAAGCATTCATAGAATTATAAAGTCACAAAATCTTGTTGATGAAAGAGATCCCAGAGTTCATATGGACCACTGTGTATTTGAAGAAGCACCCTCTTTCTTTATTTGACTGATAAATCGTCAAATGGTTTTTCTTTGAAGACCTCTAGAAAGAGAAAATTCATATCGCCATCCAAGGGATCCCAGATTACTATGGGTTTGCTTTTATTGTTAGGAAGTTTTTACTTGTGTAAAGTCCAAATCTGATTCTCTAACTTCCATTCACCATGTCTAATTTGCCCTCTGGTGCTGAAGAACAAATCAATTTCTTTTTTCCTTGAAGAAGCTTGAAGCTAAATAGAAAGAATGGAACAAAATGGCTTGGCCCCCTTTGGAATTCTGGTGAAGTCTATGGACCCTTTCTCATAATGTTGTTTTCAATTGTATAAAATAAGACAAACATGATTGCAAAAGAAACCAATTATACTGAAATAATTATCAAAATGTTACCCCAAAACTAAGTTCATGGATCCTAACTTTAGAAATCTCTGCCACACAACTTAAATCATTAAGGGCTCCAGAATGACCACTTCAAATCTTGTCATATCTCCCCTCCAAGCTTCAATTTTTTTTTTTAATCTGGAAAATAAGAGAACTCCACTATGTGGTCTTTAAAAGTTCTATGAGCTTTTGACACCTCAGGAGAAGAAACTCATGGTGACTTTAAGTAGTTGTCTCCTTGGTGTTTCAAGCCCCAGGTTGTAAAAAGCAGAAAGTCAAATCCAAGATGCCCAAACACCTTGAAAAGCCACAAATCCAAGTTCAACTTTATTTGTTTTACATTCTGGGACCCATGTTCCTATGCATTCATTTGCCAGACTCTGAGCCTGTGACACTTTCATCTGCCACTGTTCAACATTAATCATGTAATGATAGAAGATTTGCTCAGCATTTCCCATGAAGGCTTCTGCCACTGGCCGTGTGCCAGGCTGACAAACAGCCGTAAATGCAACTTGGCATAAAGTGATGGGATTTTTTTTTGAGGTGGCTCTGCTGGAGCATCTTTTGTGTCTGGCAAAATAATTATCATGCTAACTTTTATTTTTCACAAAAGGAAATTTGATGGGTGTTTGCTTTTAAACAGATTATAAAATGTGGCTGTGTCTCTGAAGTTTATATGTAGACATGTATGAGTGTATATATCTTGTGTGTGTGTGTTTATTTCTCATGCTGCCTTTGTCCTGTCTGTGGAGGGGAAAAACATTTTACAAATTACCAGGTCCTTATTAAACCATATGTGACAATGAAAGTTTTAACTCTACTATTCAAAGCTATGTCTGTGGAAATAACCTGTTAGGCAATGTGGTCTGGTGGGCAGGGCTTGGAATAAAGAAGACTTGAATTCTGGTCCTCTGACAAATAACTAGTTGTGTGATCCTGGACAAGTTCCTTAACTTATAAACTATACAACCTACAACTTATAAAGTATAGTTTATAGCTGAGTCACATTTCCCCACTGAGAATGCCCTGCAATTATAAGATAACAGATCTGGACCTTCCCTCCCCACTCCCCAGCTCACTCCCCCCCCCCATTTCCCAACTACTCAAACCTACATGTACAGGGCAACTTATTGTTTTCAACGGAGGAGGAGGGATGGATATGAGACATTAGGACTAGCCTACTATTTAAATACTACATTATTTCCTCACTATTAGAAACAGAAGATTTCTCCATGGAAATGTTACCCATATTCTGACCCTTTCAGAGTGGTGATGGACTTAAGCTGCAGTTTGATAAATATGTACATACATATGTGTTATATATGTATGAGATGACCAAAAATCTGTTTTACTTGACTATACATGTTTGTTTAAAGGGGATTTCTTCCCACCCCCACCCCACCTTCTGCAATGGAAGGGAAAATAAGAGAGAAAATAATTTTTTGTTAACTGAAAAACATTTTTAATGAAAAACAAAAAAAAATTAATTGAAAATTTAAAATACAGCAAAATTTATTACAAAAATTAAGAAAGGAAATATTACTATGTCACTTAGAGAAGTAAGTTTGAGAGTGTGTAGGTGTGTGCCTATAAGAAAATGGATATGAGTTTATGACATTTCTTTTTTCTAAGGGGGAGTAAGTTTTTGAAGTGTCTGAAGACAGTGGGAAGAAGATAGAAATAAGAGAAGTCATTCTGACTCAGTATTACCCTTCCTTCTCATAAATACGCCCACTACTAATCATACCTGTTCTTACCAATTTATAAAAATGTTTTACAGATAGATGACATAAAATATGTAAAAGAAGGCTGTATTCTTAGGAGGGTGTTATGGAAACCAAAGTATTTTTTTGTAATGGTTCATGAAAATGAACTGATAACTTCAGTCTGCTACTGTTTTTCTCTTAAGAGTTTGTTCTCCCACAAGCAAAGACATTATTTTTTTATTCCTCTCATTCCCTTCATAATCTCCCTCAAACACTTAAACCCCCATCCCTCCCTACATAGTATTAGAAAGAACACAGTAGAGGAAAGATGGTCTCTAGAAAGGTTTTCTAGTTTGGAGATTTCAGTTCTCCAGAGAACAATCTTCAAACAATTTTGCATTATTGATTAAAAAAAAAACCTGAAACTACTATCTTATGAACCCAATGGCTATTCATTGGTATTTCCATTTTGTGGCTGAGAAAATTGAGACAATAAAAGAAAAATTCATAGAAGTATAGAATTTAAGATTTAGAAGAAACTTCATTAACTATCTTGCCCAATCTACATTTGGAAAAATATTCTTACTCCAACAAATGACTTAAGTAAAATGAGTAGAAGAACAGATTGTAAGGACCCAACTTTTAAAAGATTTAGAACTGGAAGAAACCATAAAGAGCATCTAGGCCAACTCTTTTGTTTTATAGGCTGAGGCCAAGAGAAAAAATTCAGTTACAGGCCCAAAGTTCCGTAAGTAGTACATAGCAAAGGTAAAGTTTGAACTCACATTTTTTGAGCCTAAATCCAATACTCTTTCCAGTATATACTTTATTTTTTTTTTCTATGAAATTTTGTTCACCTTATCTGTGACTGTATCATGACTTCATTCAGTGTGGAAAGTATAGCTGCAGGCAAGAGTCTGTGGCTAATTAGCTTAGGGCTGTGGCTGGTTAGCTCAGTTTCTGAGAGATTTCTGCTAATGAGGTCATAACTTTGGTCCTTATATATTCAAGTTAACCCTCTTCTATATTCCCTACTTATAAACTACGACCATTCTTCTTGCAAGTGTGAGTTATCTCTGTTCATAAAAGGGAGTCTTGAAAAAGCATGAATAAATACAAAAGCATAAAGTAGGCCAGTTATTCTACTAATTTCTTTTAATTGAAAGAGATGATTATATTTCAATAGGCTCATAATTTCATTGATATGTCTATAGTTAAAGCACACTCTGCCATTTTGTCCTTTTCCATTTTTATTCTCATACTTCCATGAATCCTCTGTAGAGGAATGACTCTATAGTGTCTTGTATGGATCCTAGAGACCATTTAATTAACCTAATTTCCTCAAACTTGACAGGAGGAAACTGAGGTTTAAAAAACTTATTTTTTGTCCAGAGTGACATAGTGTCATAGGTACACAGGTCTTCACCATATCTAACCTCTATTGTTATATATGCTCTCTTTCAATGTGGAGGCCTTCCTCTGGTTCCTTTAATATTTGAGATATTTAATAGGGATTCAAGTGTAACACTCAGATT
Source organism: Myrmecobius fasciatus (assembly GCA_023553655.1). Taxonomy (NCBI): domain Eukaryota; kingdom Metazoa; phylum Chordata; class Mammalia; order Dasyuromorphia; family Myrmecobiidae; genus Myrmecobius; species Myrmecobius fasciatus. Next base: position 433,391 of record JAJPUD010000078.1, on the reverse strand, counting down.
GTTAATCTCTTTTCTCATGCTTCATGGGACTAGATTACCTCATTTTCTCTCTCTATTTATCCTGGACATATTATTTATACCACTTCTTGAAACCCTTATTTTGAAAGGAAAAACAGGTTTTTTTTTTAAAAAAAGATGCATCTCACATCTTTGCAGAAAGTCCAACCCATGACACTGAGGCTGATGCTTGCTTATTGAGCATGTTCCCACTCAATGCTGTTAATTAAAATGAAAAAAGTAGGGAAAACTTAACAAGGAATTGAGTACAGGGATGAGATGATGGAGGAGATTTTAGAAAGCAGTCTGGTAGGAGGTGAACAATAGAAGAGCTGAGAGATTGGAATGACTGGCATTGATTAGTGACTGATTGCCTGCATATTTAATCACTGTACTCTTTGCTGTTTGGGGGGGATTATTCATAGATATTCAGATATAGATGTAGATATTCCGAGGAACACCAAAGATACTAGATTGACATAGGATGAGGGTGGATGATTTCTCTTAACAAATAAGGGAGAAATCCTGTAAACTGATCTCATGTGACCCAGGGACTGATTGATACCATTGGCAATTTCATTCTAGGGTCTTTTGGAGAAGAAAGTACTTTTCTGTAGGGTGTGCTATAAATCTGGGTATTTTTAAGTTTGTCAGTTAGATGGCAGCATAATCTTAGTAGAAAAGCATGAGCTGGTGGATGAGAAAACCTCCCTTCTCTAAGTCTTTCACTGACTGCCATACTTGGTGTGGGCAAAACCTTGGTATGGGTAAGGCATTTAGCTTCCCCTTGTTGTTTAGGACAGCTGTCAACTACAGATAATGAAACTGGCCTCTAAATATCATCATGAATATTTTGACCTCACCAGGGGAATTTGCTGTTGCCATATTCAGTCCTTTACCAGACAAAAAGAGACTATGTGTATCAAAATTAATGATGATTTATGGCCTTTTTAGTATGGACACTCTTCAGACTTAGAATATGGGAAGAAGAGAATAACTCTGGGCCAGGAATTCTTAAACTAGGATCTGTCAACTTAAAAAAATTCCATATCTGTATTTCCATGCAATTAGTTTCCTTTGTAATCCTGTGGATTTTATTTTATGCATTTAAAAACATTATTTTGTGAAGGAGTTTATAGGTTTCACCAGGCTACCAAAGGAGGATACAAAAAACATGTTAAGAAAACCTCTGCCCTAGGCAGAGCACACAATTTAAACCAGGTCTTTGACACTATTGCTTAATCATTGGTGATGAGTATGATAAAATAATAGGTAGCATTATAGGTAGCATTCCATGTATAAACTATCTCAAACTGCCTACCATCTTTGGAAGAGAGGAGGGAGGGAGAAAAATCTGGAATTCAAAATCTTATAAAAATGAATGCTAAAAATTTTCTTAATATGTAACTGGGGAAAAACTAAAATATTATTTTAAATTAGAAAATTAATAAGTAGCATTAGGTTTGCAATTGTTATTTTGCCATTCATTCATGTTTGAATGACAATCTTTGTGACCTCAATGGACTATACCATCTGTGGGATTTTTTTGGTAAAGATATTGCAGTGGAGTGTTATTTTCTTCTCCAGTGGATTGAGGTAAATAGAGGTTAAGTGACTTGCTGACAGCTACACAGCTAGTAAGTGTCTAAAGGCATATTTGAACTCTGGTCTTCCTGAGTCCAGGCCTGGTGCACTATTCACTAAATCATCTAGTTGCCAGATGTTCTAGAAATACCCCAACAACTTTCAGAAATATCCAATGGACCTTACTATTATTCATATGAATAAATTTGGAAAAGGTACTTAAAATGATCAAAGAGCTCATCATTTTGTTGAAGTTCTAGATTTTAGAAGGAAGTGGAAAGAATATTTACTGCAATCTCAAATCTACATGCCAAATTGAGAAGATTGGGAAGGATTTCTCTTCTACAATAATACTTAAGATGAACTTCAAGTAGTATTCAAATGCTGTTGAGTTTAACCCCGTGTGGAAGAATCTGCAGGTCTCCATTCTGAATTTGTGTTGTGTAGTCCAAAAACAATGAATTCACAATCTGAGGGCACTATGACACATCTTAGCTCGGCTGTTTTTTTTGTTTTTTGTTTTTTTTTTTGTCAATTTGACCTCAGGCATATCATTGTGTCTCAATTTTCTCATAAACAAAATGAGAGGATTGGGCTAGGTGACCACTAAGGGTCGTTCCAGGTGAACCTAGCTGCAAACAATCTCCCCAAAGCCTGGCTTTTTTCTTGCATTTTTTTTTGTTAGTTATAGCCAGTTTTATTCATAGATAACATAAAAGATAATGAAGTTTTATGCTTGTAGGACCTTCACCTACAGGGAGTCATCCAATCCTCTCAACAATCTTGTGATATAACCACTCCTGGGTTTTGAAGAGACACCATTGGCCTGGCTGTTCTTGGTTTCTGCAGAGAATTTAGATCACTGACATTCAAAGGACTTTGTAATAAAGTGAATAAGTTCATAAATATCTGGAAAAGGGATTTTGAGATCAATTAGCCTAATTCTTTAATGTTACAGGTGAGGAAACTAAAATTCAAGTGACTTTTTCTAGGTCATACAAATAGTCAATAGCAGAGCTGAGATGCACAATTGACCAGTCACCAGGGACTTAGCACAGTTTGTGGCACATAAAGCTATTAAGAAATATTTATTAACTCATTGATTAATTCCTACACAGAAAATCAAGGTTATCACAAAATACATGAGGGGTTAATAATATGAGAAAACTTAGCAACATTTGGGAAGGGAAAGTATCTCATAAAATCATAGAATATTGAAGTTATAAAGAATAGAGTTTTAGCCTAGTTGCTTTGATTGGGTAGGTGAGTAAGCTGAGAGAAATTATTATCATATTAATAGTCAATTATTAAATTGGGATCCAGGCTTTTCTTCTCAATTTTCTCATTAAGGCCCAGTTTTTGCTAAGGTCAGTCTCTAAAGGACAATTCTAGTGAGATTACTCCTAACTTTCAAGGAACATGCTCTTCAATTTTACTGTACCCAAGTAAGAGACTTAACTTTTTTTTAGGGTATAAACAGAAACCAGTCTAGGCAAGTTCTTACTCTGGGGAAAGGAGTCCCTCTCCTTATACCCTTCCATTAGGGTTTAGGGTGACCCAGCTAGTGAAAAAGAAAACTGAACAGATAGATCTAGATGGAGGCTTCTGAGATAGATTACTGGAGGCTTCTGAGTCTAATGATCAATCCATTCTCAATAGGAGGGGCTGAAAACTTCCTTCTCTCCAAACCTATCTGAATCTCATTGGCCACCAACAGGTCTTGCTCCAAGCCCCATTTGGTCATTGTTTGGGTCCCAATCGACTCAGATTGAATGTAAATAGCAATCATTTCTGTTTTGGTCAGAAATTTTGAAGCTAGCTTTTCCCCTCCCAGATTTATTTATTTAGATTTTATTCTTCTTTTTTTGGTCTAGGTAAAAGAGCAGATTCTTTGCCTCATTTCTTACCTAGCTTTAATCACTGAATGGGTGTGGCCTTAGTCAATCTGAGACCTTTTAGAGAGACCTGTTAAAGACCTTAGTTAAAAAGGGTAAAGTCTCCCATTTCATCCAGGGCCATCTTCAATCATCTTGTTCTATATCTGGCAGCTGAACCAGATGGTTCTGGAGGGGAAAGTGAGGCAGGTGACCTTGCATAGCCCTGCCTCACTTAAATTCAATTCACTTGCATGTCATGACACCATCTCCCAGATGTGATAATCACCTTCAGAGAACAAAGGACAAACAACAACAAATGTTCATTAGTCAGTTTTCAGTTATTTTGTTTTTTCAGATTTTTAAATTTTTAAATTTTATTATTATTAATATTTATTATTATATAATAATATTAATATTATTAATTATTTCAGATTTTCAGTTATCAGGGTAGTTTCTTTTAGAAAGATTTTTAAAGTTTTGGGTGTCTTTGGTTACTGAGAGAAACCAGTGATCCTCAATTTATTGATAAATTGATTATTCATTACCCAGAAACTCTATCTCTTGGGGTTTTTCATTCATTTTATGTCAAAATGACTTGTTCAAAGTCACTTCTGTGAGTTAGTAAAAAACAAAAATGAAAACACAGGGCTAGAACCCAGGTATCCTGATTCCCATTGCTTTTTATCTTATTACTTATTCAGGTAAAATTTGGACTAGATAACACCTACAATTTCTTATGACTCTTTGTCTCTATTCTCTGATCCCTCAATCTAGGACTGAGGCCACAGTGCCTGCAAAGTTAACGGATTTGGGGGTCTTGGAACATCCTGGTATGACTTCTGTAGATATGTTTGTAATTTTAAAATAACATAAAAAAACCCAAACAGTATCTCTCTCAGCTTCATTCTAATGGTCACAAGAATACTTTGTTTAGAAAGAGAGAAAAAAAAAAGTAGTGAGAATTCTAGTGGAAATAACATAAAAATAATTTTGGAGCATACTGATTATTTGGATTACTTAACAAACAAATTCCCCCTGATCCTTAGAGTTGCTATAAAGTGGCCTTTATTTCTAGCCAACCAAAGTGGTTATTTTGATCTTTAAATTGCAATGGTTTTTTGATTGATTCTCAAACATCTAAGTATTGGCTTTATGGCCATTTTCTTTTCATTTTCCTTTTGAAAGTGATCTCGTGATTTTCCACAGTGCTAGTTTTTATTTGTACGCTAAAAACAATCCTCTGTGTAGTGAAAACTTTTGTTGAAATCTTGGTACAATCAATACGGAAAAGATTTAACAAACTATCTCTAACTATTTCATTTCTTTGAGAAGCCTCTCTATTACTGGCTTTTTGATTTACATCTCACTATATTTTACGCTGTAGTCTTATTTTGAGAAGTCCCCATATATTCAGTGTTCATAGAATGTTGAGGTGGAAAATACCTTGTAGAGTCTAGTTTGATGGTTCTCAAAGTTTGGTTCAGGTCCCTAAAATCCTTTCAGAGGGTTTGTAAGGTCAGAGTAACTTTCATAATAATACTAATATAGACTTTGATTTAATGTAATTTTTTTCATAAAAGAAAAAAATACTGAGTATATAAATTGAAAATTTTATGAAAAAATGAAAAAAAATTGGCAGGAAGTAGTTTAAGTAGAATGTCTGTATGGACAGAAAATGCCATCTGCATTCAGAAGAACTAAGGAGACTGAATGTAAATCAACACATGCTATATTCACTTCTTTTTTCTATGTTTGTTTGTTTGTTTGTTTTTTGGTCTTTCCCATGGTTTTCCCCTTTTGCTGTGATTTTTCTCTCCCAACATGATTCCTAAGGCAATGTGTATTAAAATAAATAAATTTACTAGAAAAAAAATACTAAGAAACTGAAAATTTGACAATTGACTAGTTGGTTAGACTTGGCCCCAGCGTGCTCTGAGTAGAGGGTAGTCATATATACATATCTAGGTTGGAAAAACAAGATCCTGCTGGATTGTGAGGAGAGAGGAAGATTTGGAATAGCAGATTAAGGAACTTAAACTTTACTTGAAAAACAATAGGGAACCACTGAAGATTTTTGAGCAGAGGTGTGATACAGAGAATGTGTGTGTGTGTGTGTGTGTGTGTGTGTGTGTGTGTGTGTGTGTGTGTAATTATGTGAAATGAAATGGTTTCTGGGTGTTTTAGTAGTGCAGATTAAAATAAAATAAGAATAAGTTTAATGTTCAGATTTAATATTCAATTTTTAATATATACTTCTTTCTCATCATAAATAACATAAAACAGTAGGACATTATGGGTTATCCCTAAACTACTTTTGGTTGCAACAAGAAAGAGTTAGGTTAGACATAAGTAAGAATTTGTAAACTGTAATAAACCATATTAACTATATTAATTTGTAGGAACTGATATTTGTAAACATTATTACTAACTATATTTTTAAAAACAAATTGCTAATATGTAAACAATACTTATCAATAGTAGATTAGCAAACATGGAATAATTTGTTTGAAGAGTTTTTTTTTTTTTTAAATAAGGATTCAGTCTTGGATGAGACAATCTTTCCTGGAGGCCACAGATATTTTATCCTCTCTTAGGTCATTTGCTTGTTACTGTATCTTCTGCCATCATTTTTAGTTTTCATTTCCTCCTTATGAGTCTTTAACTAAGTTTCCTTGCAAAGCAATTGTGAAGAAACTGGTTTTACAACAACAGCAACAACAATAACAAAAAAAAAACAGACCAAAAAAATCCATGTTTTGTTTGATGGTTTAAAAATATTTTGAATATGGCTTTTGCCCTTTTAACAATAGTGGAATTTTAGTACTAGAAAGAAGTATCTTGGGTCTAATCCCCTCATTTTCCAGATGACAAACTATGGCCCAAAGAAGCTTAGTGACTGACTTGCCTAAGGACACTGAGCTAGTAAGTGGAAAAGTTAAAGGGGGAACTCAAGTATCACAACTCCCAGGCCATTGGCTTCTCATTATACCATTCTCCTGCTGGCTAGGTAGTAAACTAGATATATCCATTCACCCACAGGGAGGAGCCCTGCTTGAGGCACGTGCAATCATGTACATCCCCTTTAAAAGCTAACTCAAGAACAATTGGAAGGAGGGATGGGGAGAAAAGTGATGTAGAAACTGAAAACTCCAGAGTTTAAGTGAAAAAAAACAAACAAAAATAAACCATAATCTACCTGGATCATTTCTTTTTCAGGAAAAATGAAAAAGAGCCGTAGGTAGCTAGATATATTGGATTATTAAAATCCTGCCTCAGATACCTACTAACTGTATGCCCTGGGCAAGGCACTTAAAATTTTGCCTGCCTCAAGTTTCCTCATCTGTAAAATGGTGATAATAATAATAGTACATATTTTCCAGGGCTGTTGTGAAGATAAAATGAGATAATATTCTTAAAAAACTTTGCAACACCTTCTAGTGCTATGCAAATGCCAACTATTATTATTTTCAATTATTATCTGCACTTGATAGGTGGATTGGGTAGCTAAGTGGCACAGTGGATAGAGTACTGGGTTTAGGGTCAGGAAGACTGTGGTTCAAATCTGACCCCCAGATACTTACTAACTGTGTCACTCTGGGCAAGTCACTTAACTATTGGGGAAGGAAATGGCAAACCACTCTAGTATCTTTGACAAGAAAACCCCCAAATGGGACTCGCAAAGAGTCAGATACAGCTGAATGACCTGTACAACAATTACACCTGGTAGGTGCTTAATAATTATTTATTGTTCGAAGCAATAAACATTTATCTTCTAAAGAAAAATTGAGTATAGTCAATCACCAAGTACCTACTAGCAAGAATTTACTGTTCTAGGTTTCTTCTTAGGTTCTGGGGAAAACAAAGTCTAAAGCAAAACTATCCTTCCCCTAAAGGAAGTTATATTTTCTTTTAGGAGATAACTTATACACATTTCAGTAAATAAAATAAATATTGAACCAGATGATTCCTGCCTTCAAGAAGCTTACATTCCACTGAGTAGCCGGAAAACAAAGACAAGCAATCTGGAAAAGATCATTCTGAAGAAAGGAGAAAGATATATTAGCACATATTTAGACTAGAACTGTTGGAGTTAATGTTAAAGATATTTCCTTGGATTTTGGGAATTCTTTTAAACTTTTGTTCTAACATTTTGTGGTTCATATATATATATATACATATATAAGTAGAATTATTATTAATTTTATAATGTTTGTCTGAATAATTGCTTTTTGTTGGAAAAGCACATATGAGGGCATCAAGTGACTTCTATGTTCTCTTTTCAATTATCCATCTGGGAAATGATCTGAATTTCTTTAGCTGTGCTCACCTCAACAGGTAGCACTATTCATTTTGTCATAGTGACTCATATCTTACCTGGAAAAAGTTTAAAAGCTATGAGATTCGAACTATGACCTCAGTCCCATGTTAGTGATGGACACATCACAGCCATATGAAAATGTATCTTCTCCCTAAAATAATGCTTTCTATAGCAGTTTCTGAGCTAAAAATGCCCATTAGGTAAGCACAGCTTTTAGACAAGGTTTGAAAACTCAGAAACTTCAATCTGGACTCACTTTAAATATAATCATCTCTGATGATTATATTTATTATTATATTATAGTATAGTATATATAATATATAATAATGTCTATAATATCTATAATATTATATAATTATATATATTATTTTTCTTCCTGTCTATTTTTCACCCCAGCTTTGGGTGGAGAGTTATATTATAACTGCAGATTTAATGTTAATTGGGAGGGAAGTATATATATATATATATATTTAAATATATAATAAATATAATACATTTAAATATGCAAACATATAAATAAATATATAGATGTATATGTATATACAAACAAATGATTTTACATATATGTGTGCATGTGTGTATGTATATATATCATACTGCAAATCTAATGATAATTGGGAAGGAATGCTGACCAGAATGTGGCTTGATGGGTTAAGTTGAAGTTCTTTCATTCATCCTTAGGGTGTTATATGGCATGAGAGCTTTTCTCTGCATGATTTTATGATAGTTTTCCACATCATTTGATTCACAGAACAATACTGATCTGCAGTGTGCATATAGGTTTATGTCTATATTTGGGACTAGACTTGTGACTTCAGCGATAAGAAGTTAGGATAAGGAGACCTTTGTTTTTCAATTTATAGTCTTAAAAAAGAGTTGAGTAGGGTATGTGTGTGGATGAGGGGAGGGGGAACATGGGAGCTGAAAAAGAGATGGAACTTGACTCCATCTCTCTACAAGATTTACTCTCTAGCTAATACAGCATGCTGACTCATTTTCCTGGTCATGAAAGATTTTACTTAGAGTAGATAGGTGGTATAATAGAACATTGAGCTTGGAATCACAGAGACTCATCTTCACAAATTAAAATCTAGCTTCAAACACTTATTAGCTATGTGACCCAGGACAAGTCACTTAACCTTCTTTGTCTCAGTTTCCTCATCTGTAAAATGAGCTGGAGAAGGAATTGACAAATGACTCTAGGATCCCTGCCAAGAAAATCCCAACTGGGGTCACAATCAGACCCAATTGAAAAAAAACAACTAAGCAACAACAATGGTTTTGTGACTATAGGGTTCTATTTTGTAAAATCTGTGAACTTAAAAAACTAACTCTCGGCAGCAAAAGTGACTGTCACTGAATACAAGTCCAATTTCTTTGGTGACTAAACTCATGGAGGGTGGATTGTTGGGGTTAGATTACTATGCCCTTTCATCTCTTCATAGTCATACAACAACTAGCAGGGGATGGGGGAGATATTCTTTTTAGGAACAGTTGGGTGGTACTGGAATAAAGCTTTGAGCTTGAGTCAGGAAGATCTGAATTCAAATACAGCCACAAATGCTTATTAGTTGACCTCAGTTTCCTCAAGTGTAAAATGGGGGTGCTAACAGCACCTTCCTCTCAATTAGATTAATATTTGTAAAGTTCTAAGTTAGCAGAGAGCCTCGAACAATGGTGTTGTTCAGTTTGTTGTTTGTTGTTCAGTTGCATGTGATTTCTTGATTCCATGGACCATGGCATATCCTTCTTATCTCTGTTCAAGTTTGTTGCTTCCATAGCACTATCTGTCCATCTCATTCTCTGTTGTTCCCTTCTCCTTTTGCCTTCAATCTTTTCCAGCATCAGGGCTTTTCCAATGAGTTCCATCTTCTCATTATGTGGCCAAAGTATTTAAATTTCATTTTTAGCATTTATCCTGCTAGTGAATAGTGTGAATTCATTTCTCTAAGTCCCTGATACTTAATACTTGTTTCCTTCCTTCCTTCCTTCCTTCCTTCCTTCCTTCCTTCCTTCCTTCCTTTCTTCCTTCCTTCCTTCCTTCCTTGTTTCCTTCCTTCCTTCCTTGTTTCCTTCCTTCCTTCCTTCCTTCTCTCTTTTTTTCTAATGGCACAAACTATGATTGTAATTATTGTAGTCTCAGTTTAAAGATTTATTATTTTTAAATATTATACTCCTAGATCTAGAATAGCATTGATAAAGTTATTCCATATCAATTTGTCCAGATCTCACTCCACTTAGGCTTGTCTGTCCTGTATCTCTCTGACCCTCATTCTTCTAGCAGTTCACCACAGTGACTATCCATCATTCTGTAGCCTTTCCTTACTTTCTCTTGATATCTCAAGGATACACAAGTAGTATAGAGACTGCCCATCAGTTATCCTTTGATCCTGACACATGATTGGCCCGTCTTCTTGTTGGCTTTTTAAAAAAATTTTCTTAGTATTATCTTTCACTCTGATTCTCCTTCCTAGTTCTTTGTTTGTGATGTAGGGCAGCTTGTTCATTCCCACCAGGCTTCTGGGTGACATTCAGCCCAATCTTATGCGGATTATTAAGAAGGACCGAACAGAATACTAGGGACATTGCTTGTCTTTGTTAAAAACAAAACAAAACAAAACCCTGTGGCAAATTTATTGCTCAAAATTCGCGTATATTAGATCATGAAACTGAAATAGGACTTGATTGGAAATGCCAGAAAAAGAAAAAAGATTAAATTTTGTCTGAAGGTATAATGCTAATCATTTTAAATTTTGGTGCATTTGCTTGGGCTACATAAGAGTTTTTTAAGATGAAAAATCTCTTGAAATGAAATGCCAAAAGAATTTTTTTAAGGTGCTACTTAGCTGGAAAATCATTTGTGAAAGCTTCACATTTAATTACTTGTCAAATTGCTGTCACCACGAAACCATTTTGACAATAACAAAATCAAAGCAGAGAAATTGGTTGGTATCTTGTCCTCTTTTGTGTCTTAAAGTCATATTTTTAACTCCTGGAACAAAAAATGATTGAGCATGAATAGTAACTATGCTGTATTAAATTTGGCAGAAGGCAGTATGGTGGCACAGTGGATTGAGAGCCAAGTCTGAAATTAGGGAGACCTGAGTTCATAACTGACCTTAGACACCAGTTGTATGACCCTGGGCAAGTCACTCAACCTGTTTGCCTCAGTTTTCTCATCTGTAAAATGAGTCCAAATAAATCTGTGACTGAATTCCACTTAAGTTTTCCTTATTCTTAAAGACTATAAATTGCATAACAATTGCAGACCTGCATTGGTAAAACTATTTTTCTCCTCAAGAATATACCCCAATATTTTATCTGGACCAAAAAAATTATGATGGTATTAGTAAATTTCCTAACAAATCTCATCCTATTCTTTTGGAAAAGATAGATAGGTGGGACATGACAATGTAACTAGATAGATTTAAAACTAGTTGAGTGAATGACTGGCCTGAAAGAGAAATGATTCAATGTCATTTTAAAAGAAGGTTTCTTGAGCAAGCCCCAGGGATCTATGCTGATTAATATTTTTTACTAGGGGCTTAGCTGAAGGCATGGATGTCATGCTCATTAAATTTACAGATGACTCCCCAAACTGGGAGGAATGTTTAACACCTTGGAAAACACTATCCAAAAAGAATATTGGATAAATCTAAGATGAAATTCAATGCCAACAGACTTAAAGTTGACTCGAATTTAAAAAAAAAATCAATTTCACAAGCTCAGGATTGGAAGTTATGATTAAATAGCAGTTTGTCTGAAAAAGATCTAAGGGTCTTAATGGATTTCAAATCCAATACAAGTCAGTATTGTGACATGACAGCAAAAAAATCTAATATGATTTTTTTTCTTTTGCTACATTAAGAGACATAGTTCTAGGCAGAGTTAAGGCAATTTCAGTCCCTCTGTCCTATATCTCCTTATTGGCAAGACCACCTTTGAAGTATTGTGTTCAGGAGAATAGCTAGAGTGACAAATGGCATTGATTCTGTATCTTAATGAAAATCAGTTGATGGAATCAGAGATGTTTAGTCTGGAGAAGGGAAGATTTAAGAAGAACATGAAAAGCTTTGTTCACATATTTTAAAAGCTGTCAAGGAAAAAAGTCAAACTCAGGTAAAAAGCATTTACTATATAGCTGGCAATGTGGTAAAGGCTGGATATACAAAGCTAGGTTTTTGTTTTGTTTTATTTTGTTTTTTAAATCTGGCCCTGGGGCAGCTAGATGGTGCAGTGGGTAGAGCAGTCAGGAGGACTTGAGCTCAAATGTGTCCACAGACACTTAATACTTTGTAGCTGTGTGATCCTGGGCAATTCACTTAACCCCAATTGCCTTGCCAAAATAAACAAACAAATGACTAAATTATTAAATAAATAAATAAATCTGGCCCTCAAGTAGCTTTCAGTCTAATGGGAAGAGTGATTTTGGACTCAGAAGGCTGAATTTGGGGCAGTGGGTAGAATTTGCAGAGAGAAAAATTTAGGATTAAAGACAAGAAAATCTTCCTAATAATTAACAAAGTCCATTAGTAAAATAGGCTGCCTCATGAGGTGATGCTACTTGCTTGAACATCTGAAAATAGAATCTGGATTATTATTTCTTAGATGTATTATAATGTGCCTTCTCTTTCCCCTTTTTATCTTGTTTCTCTGCTTTTACATTGGTCATCCCAGGCGATCTTTTGCATGAAACCTTTTCTGATTCTTCCCAACTGCTCATGTCTTCTCCAAATACTTTATATTTTCTTTTGCATATATTTGCATTTATATTTTATATTCTTATTTATATCCTTGTGGTTTCTCCCATTAGAATGTGAGGAGAGAATGTTTCATTCTTATATTCTCAGTGTCCAATGCAGTAAGCGCTAAATAAATGCTTTTTTGATTTATTCCTTTGGGGTCTTGGTTGGACTGAATGGCTACACAGATACTTTCTAACTCTCTGATTCTTTAATTATGCAATAGCAATAACAATGAAGAAGACTGCAGTAGAATGATGATAGAGGCAAAAGAAATGAGAAGATAGATTAAGAAATGTTAGTAAAGCAGAATTGATAGGATTTGGCAACTGGATAGAAATGGAAGGTGGTGAGAGAGAGAATTCAAGTGATATTAACAAAGTTTCAGGTAGGAGTGACTAAGTAAAATGTTGATGCTGTTGGTAGAAATAAGAGATTCAGAGGAGAATTAGGTGTTAGAGGCAAGATCATAAATTAAATTGAAGTCATGAATCAGACCAAGAAGATGAAATTCCAAAGGTAGCAGAAGAAACCATTCTAATGAGGAAGCAAATGAAGAGCTGTGGATGCAAAGGGAATTCATTGACCAATTTCAGCTTTAAAAGACATGTACATAAAATGGAAGCAAGGATAGGCAATATAGTGGCATTATCCTTTGGAAAGAGGAAATAGGTCAAAGAAAGGATGAAACTATATGTCAAGTCGATGGGACAGTGAAAATAGATAACAGAGAAAAGGGAGAAAACACTCAAATCTTATTTTGTTCTTTTCTTCTCTGCCAAGGACAATAATTTTTGGACTTACTGAGATGAGAGAAGGTTGTGATAAATAACAGGGTTACCTCAATAAACTATATGATGAAAGAACATATAGCTATTTTTGATAAGTTCCAATCACAAGACTCAGAAATACATGCCAGGTTACTGAATGAATTGGCCGATGTGATTGCTTACGTTGCTGTGAGAGATAATTTGAAACTTTTACTCTTTAGAGGAATGGAAGAGAGTTTGCAAGACTGAAAAAGATGAAATGTACCAATTTTCAAAAAGGGGAAGTTTTGCAACCAGTAAACTGTAGGTTGATTAGCTTCATTTTAATTTCTGATAAAATTCTAAGACATAGTACTCAAAGAATAGTTTGTATATATTTAGAAAATTAATCATAAAGAGCCATTATGGTTTTATCAAGAACAAGTCATGCCAAATTAATCAGTCTTCTTTCCTCCCTCCCTCCTTCCTTCCTTCCTTCCTTCCTTCCTTCCTTCCTTCCTTCCTTCCTTGCTTCCTTCCTTGCTTCCTTCCTTGCTTCCTTTCTTCCTTCCTTTCCATTACTTCCTAAAGATGAAGGAAATAAAGGAAGGAAGGAAGGAAGGATTACTTTCATCTTTAGAAAGTAATGGTACTTAATGAGCATTTCTATGCCATACCTTCACCGCTTGGATCATTCTTAGCTCCTTCCCACTAGAACCTCAGACTCTACCCCTAGTTTCACCCTGGACTTTGACCAAAGAGAATTTACCTCATATTGCCCAGATCTAGGTCTCTACCTCACTTCCACACTATCTCCATGCCATGCCATATCACCACGTGCCATCTCTGCCTCCTTCCCCTCCTTATTCCCTTTTGTATGATGTCTTTCCCCTTAGATTTAATACTCTAGAAAACCCTTGTACTGTTTACCAGCACTTAGAATAAGGCTTATGCACTATAGCATTTCCTGGATACTGGAAATAAATGCCCCAAATAAAAAAGCCTTTGTGTGTAAAGAAAAAAAGGAAGACAGGCTAAGGACTAAATACTGATAATTAATAATTGACTTTTAATTTTCTATTAATATGCTTGTTGTTATGTACAAACTTTCTCTTAACTTTCTCTTAGAAGTACGTAGAATAAATATCAGACCCCATAAGACACATATCATTTAAAGATGTTCCTCCCTCAAATGAGATAGCATGGGGGATAGAAGGGAGTGGGTGCCATTTGATTGAGGCTTTAAGGAAAAAGAGGAATATTAATAGAAATGACAAACAGGTGTGACAATAACTATGGGAGAAACATATCAGTGTCAGGCAGAGTGAATGTTAACTTTAACGTGGACATGCCAATTTTAATTTGGAAGAAGTCACTTCTAAAGGAATTCAGTTATTGGGCCATTAATTGGGGAAGAATAGTCAGTGTTGTTGGGTAGAGCTGACATTGGAGATATTTTGAGAAAGAAATCTGTCAGAGAGGAAAGCATACAAATTTGAGATAGTGAAGACAACTCTAAGCTGAAGGTTGATTTTTAAAAGAAAGGGAATATCAATACTCTACATCTATTATAGCAATATTATGTATTATATATAAAGCCATGGACAACTCTTGGACAAGACTTGCATCCTAGCTTCACTTCTATTAATACCTCTTTAATGTAGGCCCTCCTCACCTCTGACCTTGGTTATTCTAAAATCTTTTTTAGCTAAGTGCTTTAACCTTGATTTTTTTTACAACTCACCTTTCATATCTCTGATAAAGTTATCTTTCAATGTAAAGAATCATCTCATAGCACTTGACTGTTTAAAAATCTTCAATAGCTCTCTATTACCCATTGAATAAAACCCAATTTTGTCAGGCCAGCATCAAGGTCCTCCATTATCTGGTTTTAGTCTATCTTTCTGGCATTACTTTTTAGTAATTCCCAATATGGGCTATACAGTGCAGCCAAACTATATGACATACTGCCCCTCAACATTTTGTTGCTTTTTCTTGTTACCTTGGTATTTATATCCCACGCTTGAAAGAAACTCCTTTGTCCTCTCTTCTCCTAATGACATCCTTTTTCTCCTTCAAGCTTGAAGTCAGATATCCCTTCCTTTATTAAACTAAATCTTACCCCTTATCATTATATCCTTTCGAGTAGAAGTGAGCTCTTCTTTCTTCTGAGATCACTCTTTGACCTTTCCTATACACTTATATCTACATAAATTATATTAAATGGCTTGTGACTTGTTGAATTGAAATTTAAAGGACTACTTTTAATTTAATTGATAAATGCTTGACCAGATTAGAGGGAAAATCCTCTGATCACTGTCAGAAGTTCCACTGGGGAGTGACTGAAGAAAAATGAAAGAGAAGCAATAAGAGGACCATGGTTATCTAAAAAAAGGTATTTTAAAATTCATTAAGGTAAAAATGAAAACATAATTGGGATACAGTGGTTTCACTATACCATTTGAATTTATAGATTTTTCACATTAATTTTTCATAATCATTTCTTAGTGTTACTGGCTTATAAATCAAGGATTTGTGTAAATTCTTTCTCTCTAATGTATGGTAACTCAAAATATGGTACAGACCTAATTTAACTGACTAGCTTAGTCATAGTTATGAGATAGCTCACTGGTATGTTGGATATGATACTGAGTCAGGAGGACCTGAGTTCAGATCTAGCTTTAGGCATTAAGTAGCTGTGTGATCTTAGTCAAATTAACTTCTGTTTGGCTCAATTTCCTCATTTCTAAAATGGGGATAGTTGTTTTGAGTATCTGATGAGAATTATAATATGCTTAAGAACAATGCCTGGAACACTACCTTGCTTGCTTATTTATTTATTCATATATGTATATATTTATATACATACACACATACATGTATATATACATGCATATATATACATATGTGTATATATATATATAGTTATCATTACTAATTTCTAATGGCAGTAAAACCAAGGGGCATAATAATGAGTATTCTTAATAAATTTGTAGAAGCTTAAGTGAGACTGGAGGAGACAATGTGCCATATATAGAGGATAAAGTTGTCATCAGAGTCAAGATGACCTAGATTCAAGTCCCATCTTTGCTATATATTGACTGTGTGACCTTGGGCAAGACACTAAACCAGTGTTCTAGGTGATCCTCAGAAGGGTTCTTGACAACTTTTTTGTGTCATGGATCCATTTAACAGCTTCATGAAGCCAGACTATGGAGCCCTTTTTGGAATAATATTTTAAATACATAAAATAAAATACATAGGGTACATGGGGAACCAATAATATAATAACATTGAAGTGTTATTATTTTAAAGAGCCTAAATTAAAAAGCCCTATTTTAAGAATTTAGGCTATAAGTTGCAAAATAAAAAGTGCTTCCATGAATTGGTAGAGGAATAGCCCTTCCCTCCCCAGGAATTTTTCTTTACCAATGAAATGACAGGTGCAGTTTAAAAAAAAAGTCATGGCAGATGTCCTAAACCAATAGCAAAAATACCAATCTGTGGCCCTTGTAGTTATTATGAGTGATGGGCACTGCCAAAGTGTCCAACCTCCCAGGATAAAGCAGGGCTCCTGTGCCATATCAGTGTCCTAGTGTCTTTCTTTTTCTGAATAAAAGGAAAGTTGGGATTTTAGAATTAGAAGCCTAGTGGTATCTCAATGGTAGCTTGTGGCAGTTGGCAGGAAGGAGATTTGAGAATTTCCCAGATTATTTCATTCATCCTTGGAGTCAGAGATTGTTTTGCTAATACAGCTTTCTATGCCAGTGCATGCAGGGTGATGCATAGTATGCTATTATTAATATATTATCATCTATTAGAGAGTAATTTACTCTAATTTTCTGTCATTTCATAGTGCTATCCAAAATGATTTAAAAGCTATGGATTTAAATGAGGGCATCAGGATTTCACAAAGAAATAACAGTGAATTTCAGGAGTAGTTGTTGATTCCGAAAAGGGCAATATCGTTAAAATCATTTAGCCTTCTCAAATTTTGGTGTGTGTGTGTGTGTGTGTGTGTGTGTGTGTGTGTGTGTGTGTATTTAGGAGAGATAGGCACATGGAAGAAGACCACTAACCTTTTATAATTCTTTAGCCATCCAGGAGATACCCATTTTTTTTGCCCCCTAATGAAATAATTTCAGAGTTGGGCTTCACTCTAATTCAAATATTGCCAATTTTGGGGAATTAGAAAAATTTTGCCTCTCAGATATCCATCAATCCTACACCAAGGTTAGTTAAAAGGGGGGAAAATGATTCTTGTCAGGACAGGGGAAATTTGCATATAAATCTCCAACCTTTTCCCCCTCCCCTTCATTACTTTATCGAACCTTTGCATTTGTACTTTTTTGGGTGAGCCTCCCAGCCTGATGAGATGCTGGGGGTCTGCTGCAGGCTGCCTGGAGCTGCTGACTTGCTGGGTGACACTTCCCAGGTCTGGAATGTCTCATTGTCCTTCTCACCTGATAGCAGTAATGGTTCCTTTCAGTCTTACTGTCTATGGTAGCCTAGAGGCATGTGTCAAAGGCTTATTAGGACCTATTTGAAAACACAATAAGAGAGGCATTTTGAAGTATGAGAAGTTTCATCTTTCTGGTTAGGGGAGAGGAGATAGCTTGCTTATTGTGTATCAGACCCTAAGTATCCTTTACAGGACCATAAAATGCTACTCTGGAGAAATCAGAAATGAAGGGTCTGCTGGTTTCTCTCCAAGGAGGGAAAAAGCTAGAGGGCCTTGGACCTGGTGCTCACATATCTTGTGGAAGTTTGGTAGATTCCTTGTGAAATTGCCCACAAAGCACTCCTCCCAACCGATTTGGAGGGGCCCTACTGTCCTGCAAGACCAGAGGCGGGTTAGGATGATGAGCCCAGGGGATCTCTCTCTCCAGAGATTTTGGGTGAGTGTAAGAAGAGCTTGGCTTTCTTGAGGGTGTTCTTTAATAATCTAAAATTATATAATGAAGTGATCTTCATGTAGGAAAAGGGGAAAAATCTCCAAAAGTTTGAGGAATGAGGAGATGAGAAACACAGGCAAGACATAGAAACAGGAAAATAAATGAAAAGCAGTAAATATTTATTATGCTAGGGATAAAACAGTAAAGAGAGAGTAAGGAGAAAGAGAGAGAGAGAGAAACAGAGAGAGAGAGACAGAAAGAGAGACAGAGAGAGAGAGACAGAGACAGAGAGACAGAGAGAAACTGTGTTCTAAAGGAGCTTACACATTCTAATTGGGGAATGGTAGGAAACCGAGGAGGGACATTTTGTTCTGGAGAAGTGGAAGAGGGGTGCAGAACATGGACAGTGACTGGTAGATAGTGAGATGGCTTGGATAGATAGGAAGTGAAAGTGAAGTACAGTCTGGTATCTAGAACTAGCCAGTGGAAGTCTCAATGGGATAACTGGCACTCATTCAGTCCTCAATCACCTAGTTGGACTCATAGGTGGGAGTTCTAAAGGCGAATAAACTTCTCAGGTATGGGAATTCTGGAATTTCTGGGGTAGAAGTCCAGATTTCAGCTCTAGTGATATCAGGGTCAGAATACTGGACAGAGAAGGTCTAGACTTTTCCAATCTCTGCTAGTCACTAGCAATTCGAAGTGAGGGAAGTTAAATAATCAATCTGGGCTTGAGTTTTCTCAGTATAGAAAGAGTACTGGATTTGGGCCCCAAGGATTTGGGTCTGAATAAATACCAGCACTGCAGTTAATTAACTGTGTGGTGTTAGGTATCTTGCTTAAGTTTCCTCATCTGGAAAGTGACAGGATTGGATCAGGTGATTGAGGTCTTTACCATCCTTAAATCTATAATCCTAAGAGTTATAGAAAGAGCAAATTGGATTAAATGGTTTCTAATGTCCCTTCCAACTCTAATATTCTGTGATCTTTTTAGGTCCCTAAAAACATGCAGGCAAAGGCAACCTGATTGAAATTAATTTCAAGCCACAGATACTTACTTAAGCAGGAGAAAATTGGAAAGCCAGAGCACAGATGTGCATCAGGGGTGATGGGGTTTTGCAGTGTGGCATGGCAGCTAGGGGAATCCATGAGATTTGAAGTGACAGAAGCAGAAGCAGGGCTTTTTGGAAATCCAGTCCCATAGGATGATGGGGAAGACAGTACCTAGACTCCTGCTCTCTGTAACAGTGGCCATTTAGTTAACTTAAGTGAGAGAGAGAAACTCAGAGAATTTCTGAAAGGCAAGATAAAAACCAGGAGAGTCTGAAAAGAACTTTTTTTTTGTTTTTTTAAAGACATTCTCAAGAGTTAAATCCATAGTTTGGTTATGGGAGGCTATAGGGAGCTCAGGGATCCAGTCCAGAGATTTCTTTATTTAAAAAGAAAACAAATTAAAAGTAAATTTGAATTTAAAATAAAAAGTAAAATTTAAATTAAGTAAAAAAAAGCAAATTTACTTTTAAATTTAAATTCAAATTTATTTTTATTTTTTTCTTTTTAAATAAAGAAATCTAGGAAGTTCTAGGAACATAGCCTTGTCCTATTTGTAAAGCCCATTCAGTGATGGCTTAGCAAGAAATAGCCATCCCCCAAAGTGGAATTGTTTTCAGAAACTCCAGTGGATTTTTTATTTCATCAAATATAGATGTTTTCTCCAGTGATAAGGATAGCAATCCCTCTATATGTTTCTTTTCCATTTGGCTTTTATCTAAACCCTCCTATAATTTTGCCAGTAGAAGTCCCACAATCATGCAAAGGGGATATTTCTTAGTTTTTCTTGGTAACATGAAAATACCAGTGGGGTATATGGGGATACTTCACTAAATCTATTAACATTTATTAAGTACCTAGGTAATGCAGTGAATAGAGTACCTGGAGTAATGAAGATTTATCTTCCTGAATTCAAATCTATCCTCAAATACTTACTAGCTATGTTTGAGGCACAAATCATTCTATCTGTTCTTGATTCCTCATCTATAAATGGAGGCTGTACCCAATGGCTCCTAAGATTACTTCCAACTTTAAATCTATGATTTTTTTTTCAAAAATCATAGATCTCCCAGCTGGTATCCTTTACTCTCATCCTTCACTTTCTTTGTTTCTTTGTTTCTTTGTTCCTTCCTTCCTTCCTTCCTTCCTTCCTTCCTTCCTTCCTTCCTTCCTTCCTTCCTTCCTTCCTTCCTTCCTTCCTTCCTTCCTTTCTCTCTCTCTCTCTTTCTTTCTTTCTTCCTTCCTTCCTTCGTTCCTTTGTTCCTTTGTTCCTTCATTCCTTCCTATTTGGAGGTAATTGGGGTAAAATGACTTGCCCAGGGTCACACAAATAGCAAATGTCTAGGGTGAGATTTGAACTCAGAACTCTAGGGCTACTATATTATCTACTGCGCCACCTAGTTGCCCCTCATGCTCTTTATTATTATATATTGCAACCAACTCATATCCTTCATTCTCTGACTGGGAGTAATTTTTAATTTTTTGGAGATTGTAATATTTCATGACTTGTAGTTATGCAACACCCCAGTAGCATTGTGGTACTAAAGAAAAGGACATTTATTTCTGGAAGTTTTGTAATTTTCTGAAGGCATTCCAGTTTGCCCTTCACCTCCCTTTTAAATTCTAGCCTAGAATTTTGTTCATTTTCAGCAGTCGTATCCTGTTGGAAAGGCTGCATGGGCTCCTTCCTCTGACTTTCTCAGCTCTAGGCCTTCTGTCACCCTCAGCTCCATACATTTTCCAATGTGTATGTATGGAGTTTCTCAGTCAACAAGCCAGTCTTGATTAAGTTCCTGTGTCTTTAAGTTGTGTGTCAGGCCATACATAAGGGATACAGAGAAAGACAAAACAATCCCCACCCTAAGTCTAAAAGGAAAGACCGCATGAAAGCAAGTATGGACAAATTGGATATATACATGATCCATTGGAGCTAATCTTAAGGGGAAGACACTGGTATCAAAGGGGATGGGGAAGCTTCTTGTTGAAGGTAGGATCTTAGTTGAGTCTCAAAGCCAGGAGGCAGAGATGAGGAAGGAGAATATATTCCAGGCATGGAAGTCAACCATGGGAATTGCTAGTTTTCAAGAATTATCTTGTGCAAGAAACAGCAAGAAAGCTTGTGTCACTAAGTTGCAGAGGAGGTGGGGGTGTAAAGTGTAAGAGGAATGGAAAGGGAAGAGGGGGCTAGATTATACAAAGCTTTGAATATCAGAGTATTTTATATATACATAAATACATATCTTTATATATACATAAATACATATCTTTATAT
>JAJPUD010000078.1:389698-411897 GCA_023553655.1 Myrmecobius fasciatus | reverse complement strand
TACATAAATACATATCTTTATATATACATAAATACATATCTTTATATGTCCATTTATATATGTCTATATATCTTGGATGTGATAAGGAATCACTAGATTTTTTGAATAGGGGGATAACAAGGGCAGACTTGAATTTTAAGAAGATAAGTATGATGTCTGAGTGGAAGATTGGCTGGGGAGACACTGAAAGGCATCAATTAGAAAGCAAGGAGGAGGTGATGAAGATCTTCCCATTTTTAGGTTGTTCAGAACTCATCAAGGTACCAGGGCTACTGGTCTGGGATGCTCTTTTCTTCCCATCTTCTTGCTAGTGCCTTTTTCCCCTTTATCACTTCTGGTTTTTTGCTGATCTTCTCTATCCCCATTCCTGTGGGAGGTATCTCAGAATCCCTCTTTCACTTGGACTCTCAGATCCCTTCTTTTTCTTCCCAGTAGTAATAGGTAGAGACTCTCAAGAGGTTTTCTTCCTATCCTCCGGCTGCAGAACAGCTGCACATCCTCAAACCACTCAGATGAGCAGGGAGTCACCATTACAAGCCTTCCAGAAAATTTGAGAACCTCTAAGCCTTACCATTTGCCCTCCTACTGTATTTTTCAGATCTCTGTTCACTACTATCTGACTTGCTGATATACCTTAAGAACCCCAAGGCTATTGCTATCCAGCCAACCCAGCTGATAAATCCTTAGGACTTAAGGGTCTTTCCTTCTACCCCATAGCTGAACTATCTTAGTATTTCAGGCAAGTCATTCAATTTTTGGGGGGCTGATTGCTTATCTATAAAATGAGGGAGATGGGCTACATGACCTAATATAAGGTAATTTTTCAGTTGTAAGTCTGTACCCCTAAGATCTATGAACTCTCACCCAATAGGCTTTGTTTTGCATTATAGGATCAAACACTTTATAGTCAACAGAAAATAAATACAGTGGGCTCCTTCTGTAATACTGAGAATGTGGTTTGTTTGCTTGCTACCACTATATATTCCCATTAAGGATGTCCTTGATCTGTATATCGATTATTCTCACAAACTTTTTATATATCTGGGAAAGTAGACACTTAAATTGGTAGCTATTGAGGTTCTTTCAGTCTCCTTTTTTCATGATTAAGTAAAATCTGAGTTTTTTTCTCATGCTTTTTTTTTTTTTTTGATAACTTCCTTTCCTTCATATACCTGGTGAAGTACTAGCTCAGCAGTCTTGATAATATAGCCTCCAGCACAAATATCTGCATACATTTGGTCCAATCCAGCTTTTGGGACCATCTTTATTCTCTAGTGCCATTTCTATCTACTCTTGTGGTATCGGTGAATTTAAAGTCAAATTGTGATGATTCTGATCTTGTTGGTGAAAAAAAAATATTAAAATTTTGGCAGAATTTTCCATTTTTCTACTTCAATTTACTGTCCATGGAGTAGTATACTTTGGATATTAACTGTTTCCTATATTCCACACCCTCAGTTAGTACTGAAATTAAATTTACAAATGATCAGGCTGAACACATTGGCCAGTATTGGGTCACAGAATTTGATAGCTGAAAGGGAACTTAGAGATCTGGTATTACTTCTTCGTTTTATAAATGGGGAAATTGAGGTCCAGAGAATGAGACTTTTTTGAGGTCACACAGCTAACTAGTTAATGATTTGATTCCCAAGTCAATATATTGTATTTATCAGTGTATAAGTTTTTTGTTTATGGGAACCATCATCATTTCTTGAGTGTTCCAGGGCATTAAACTGGGCAAGAGTTTTGGTGGATACGTGAAGATTTGGGACTTGGATTTTATGATGTGTTACCAAGGCCCATTTCTATTTTTTTGGAAGTTCTGATGGTCTTTCTGGTATTCTACTCAGGATATCACATAAGTCATAGTCAGTGTTAAGCCATTAAAACAATGTGCTTTGTATTCAGGAAGAGATATTAGAACTAAAAAAAAGCAGCTATCTTTTTTTTTTTTTTTTGCAAACTGGTATTAAGAGGCTCATTAGAAAAGGCAGTGGATAGAAGGCACTGGGAGATGGATTAAACCTTAGGAAGTGTCGGCTTTCTAAAGAAGTATAGCTGTGTAGAGTGAAGATTTGTGTGTGTATGACCCTTTCTTTGAACCTTTCTAAATTCAAGCAGGGAGATGATTCCAAAAATGGCGTAACCTGAATCAGACTCCCAAGGGTCAGATAAGATGTGAGCATAACATTTCAGGAGGGGATGGTGTTCCTGACAATTGTTGAAATATTTATCCTCTAAATCGAACTCTGTAACATGAAATATGTTCTCTCTTTTTGCTTTGGAATGCATGAGGCAAACCTTCTCTCCCCCTGTTCCCCCTTTTCTAGCAAATACTTTATTGAAGAAGTCTTTGGTCTGATCTTTTATCCATTTATTTCAGACTCCCCCAGTCAGTCACATTTGCCCTTTGCTCTCTTTTTCCCCCCTAAGCTCTCACATTGCTGATGTTACATTAACAGCCCCCTGCCAACGGCTCTGTGTGTTTCATGCTGAGTGAAATGGAGGCTATCATAGCAGCCCATCATGTGAGTCTGGGGAAAAAATGACCGCAGGTACCAGACCAAGGAAAGTCTGGGAGGAATGGCCAGTTATAAGCCCTGTGATTCTCAGCATCAATATCAGTTTAGAGCTAATCATTTCTGGCCTCTTTGAGAAGGTTATCTGTCACTTCTTCCAAAAACCTTTTCTTCCTAGGTCTTTTTCAAGCAAGAATGGAAATCATCCAATCAATCCCTTCATTTCTATAGTTAGAAACAGAACCTGGATCTGTGATTTGATTAGTATGGAGACAACTAGATAGAGCAGTGGATAGTACATTGGTTCTGGAGTCAGAAATATTTGAGTTCAAATTTGGCCTCTGTAGTTATGTTATTATGGGCAAGTCATTTAATTTCTGCTTGTCTCAGTTTTCTCATCTGCAAAATGGGGATAAAAATGATATCATTATTGATTTGCAAACCTCAAAGTACTGTATAAATGCTAACTATATCATAGTCCCTCTTCTATGAAGAGTGGCTTATATTTATAGGCTGAAGGCAAATAGGATTGAAAACTCAGATATGCTTCCATATTGGACCATGTATCCAGGCTATAATATAGTGAACTCTGTATTCAGGGAGGAGCAAAAAAATTTGGATTCTAGGATCTTCGATCTAATTGCTGGGTGAAGGGAGGCTATAATATAGCGAAAAGAATGTTGGTTTGGAGTGAAAGATATTGGACTTAAATTCTCTTTCTAAGGCTTAATGCCTGTGTGACCCTGGATAAGTCACTTTCAATTTTCAATGTCTTCATCATAAAATGAGAAAGCAGGACCAGAGGGCTTCTGAGATCCTATTCAGCTCTATGAATTTATGATCATATGATTCTGCAACCTCTCTGGATCTTATTTTCCTTGGTCAAGTAAGTAACTCAGCTTCCTATTTGTCTGAAACTTCTATTGGAAGTTCCTAAATCAGAATTGATGAAGTTGTGTTTTATATATATAAAACCCACAACTTTATCTATACACACATATAAACATTTATATACATATATACACATACATAAACATTTATCTACACATACATAAACATTTATAAACACACATATTTAATAACTGCACTTAAATGTAATGATAGCGAATATTTACATAGCATCTTATGGTTTGCCAAGGATTGTGTATATTCTTTTTCCATCGATCCTCATAACAACCCTGTGTTGTTATTATTTATGACCTGTGTTGAGATCCCAGTTCTACCACTTGCCACATGTGACTTTGGCCTCTAAGGACCTCATTGTGTGTAAAATGAAGGGGGGGGGGTCTGCCAAATGTCCTCTCTGCTTCTTTCTAGCTCTTAGTGTTTGGGATGGGATGGGATGAGATGGAATGGAAAGATCACTGGATTTGGAATCAGGAATTTGACTCTTTTCCTGCCTAGCTACATGAACATGGTCTATTTCTGAGACACCTTTCAGGGTTATTGTGAAGAAAAGGATCTTTTTTTGGGGGGGGTATAGTTTTTTTTAACTGAAGAGAGATATAAATGTGTAGTGATGATATCAATTATTTCTCCAACAAGTGGTTAGAATGACCACTGGAACCTAAGCTTTTCTGTCATATGAAGGTAGAAATATAGAAAGACTAAGAGCTTTGAAGAAGAGGATGAGGGAAAGAAAGAAAAGTCAGCAGAATTGCTGCAGAAAGAGCCTTGATCTTGGTTAGATGACCTGAATTCAAATCCTACTGCCTGGTGTGTTTTCCTTGTACAGAAATACTGGGAGATATGGTGGGTTTAGTTCCAGACCACTGCTGAAAAAGCAAATATCATAATAGTCACATGGATTTTTTGACTTTTGGTACATATAAAAGTTACATTTACACTAGACTGCAGTCTATTAAATATTATGTCTAATAGTATTATGTCTAAAAAATGTACATATGTTAATTTTAGAATGTTGTGGGGCAGCTAGGTGGCTCAGTGGATAGAGCACCAGCCTTGAAGTCAGGAAGACCTGAGTTCAAATCTGGTCTCAGACACTTAACATTCCCTAGCTGTGTGACCCTGGGCAAGTCACTTACCCCCAATTGCCTCAGCAAAAAAAATTGCTAAAATATGCTATCATCTATACCTTTAGTAAATCATAATCTTTTTGCTAATGGAGTGTCTTCTTTCACTGTTGATGGCACTGACTGATGAGGGCGTTAGTTGTTGAAGGTTTGGGGTGGCTGAGGAAATATTTTAAAAAATATGACAACAATGAAATTTGCCCCATTGATTGAGGCTGCAGCAGAGTTGCTAACTGGCCTAATTTCAATATCATGGGAGACCTGAGGAGAAGGGGAGATAAGGGAAATGGCTAATTAGTGGAGCATCAGAACACACAATATTTATAGATGAAGTCTTCTGTCTTATATGGGTATAGGTCATGGTGCTCTAAAGTAATTATAACAATAACATCAAAGATCACTGCTCACAGATCACCATAATAGATATAATTATAATGAACAAGTTTGAAATTGCAAAAATTACCAAAATGTGACAGTCACAGTGTAAACACATACTATTGAAAAAATGGCACCAATAGACTTGTTCAATGCAGGATTGCTGTAAACCTTCAGTCTGTAAAAAATGCAATATCTTTGAAACACAAAAAAGAGTGGGTTGGTCTATCTATCCCTCCATCCATAGGTACATGATCCTGTGATTTGAGGTGTGGCCTTCTCTGTTCTCAAACAATCAAAGGCAGCTGGTTCTTGCTGCCTAGAATTTATAGACCTTTGGGCAAGGAATTAGTGGGTATCTTTTTAGGGCTTAAACTTTTCCCACTTTTAACTCCTTTTCACCTAAGAAAGTTTTACATGACCTTGCATATAGGTATATAAAATAGGTATACAAATCAAACATTTACTGATAATAAATCCTAATTTCCCGACCTTTACATTCAGTTATGAGATCTCATATGTGATACATGATTTAAGAAGCTGGGTCTTCTGAGAGGTGCCTCTGAAAAGGCAAATCCTATTTATTAATCAGCCTGAAAATCCTTGGTGATGCATTTCAGAGCTAGCTCTGTCTTCTGCATACTAACCGAGTTTGTGTTTTACTAATTGCTCATCTCTAGAAATGTTATTAAAATGCCTTCCCAGGGCCCAAGGAAGGCTGCCTTGTAAAGGGGCTGATTAATAGCAGACTAATTGCCTTTGCTTTCTTTGCTTTGAAAGCAGTACCACCTAGGTCTTTACTGCTGCTGCAAATAAGAGCATTCTACCAGCTCAGCCTTGTCTGTGACTTGTGGGTGAGAAGCCCTAGGGGTTGTGAAAAGAGGGAGGGTCCCAAAGCACTTGCCTTGCAGGATTCCACAAGTCAAAGATCTCAGGTCTTCAGTGATTTCTGCTGCTTCAACTGGGGTTAGACCAGCATGGGAAATGTTCATTTAGGAAGTTGGAAGGTCATCTTCTGTGACTGACTCAACATACCTTGTAAGCCTCCCAATCCCTTCATTCTGTGCTACACATAAGAAAATTGAAGCCCAAAGATCAAGGAATGATGCTAAAACCCAGCAAATCAGTTAACAAAGCTGAGTTTAGAATGGGAGCCTCTTCCTATTTATAGTTGCCAAGTTTTAGGGGTTGCTATTGATGGGAACTAGCAAAATAGAACCAGAGAGGATCCAGGAGGAGGAATTAGGTCAGCTGGTACTTTGTGATATCTTGGAAGAGTAGCAAATTAGCTAGCTTCGAATGGCTCTTCTTTTGAGCTGGGCTATTCTGAGACTGATTATCAGAAACTTCTATTGGGTGTTTCTAAACTGGGATTGATGAGCTTGTTTTTGAATATTATATAAATATATGTGCATATACAATATACACATATTTTTATAACTATTTCAATAGAATATAACATATATTTTAATAACTTGATTCCAATAAAATATGTATAATATAATTCATGTATTTTAATAATCATAGTTCAATAAAATATATGTAATATAATATGATATATGTATTTTAATAACTGCATTTCAATAAAATATGTGTAATGTAGCATAATACATATTTTAATAACTATAATAATAGTTTCAATAATAATAGTTAATATTTATGGTTTACAAAGGATTGTATGTGTGTATGCATTCTCCCTCGATTTCCATAACAAGTTAGCTGCTATTACTATTTCCATTTTACAGGTGAGATAATAGAGACTGGGAAGTCAAGGCACTTACCCATTATCACACAGTTAATAAGTGGCAGAAGCAGGGTTTGAAGTCAGGGCTTCCTGACTTCCCATCCAGCATTCTGAGCCATGGTCCCACTCAGTTGCCTACAAAATCCTATGTGGGTATGAATACCTTTGTAATTCTGTGGATTTTATTTTATGCACTTAAAAATTCTGAGGAGTCCACTGGGATTTATCAAACTGTTTAAAGGGTCCATGATGCAAAATAATAACAAAATAAAAAAGGCTAAGAACTCTAAGTCCCTGAATATTTTAACTGTCACAACAATTAGTTTTTCCACTGTCTCCACTTTTAATCTCTCTTCTACTGGTCATTCTTATTTAGGATAGGAAAGGGGGCCTAGGATAACACACTGCTATAGCTAATCAAAGTCTGCTAGAGTCTGATGCTTTGTTTCTGTGTAGTCTTTTCATTTAGTCAATTAGCTTTTATTAAATGACTACTGTATGCTAGACTGAACTAAGAGTTAGGGATCCAAAGAAAGGTGAGAAATTCCTGCTGCCAAGGAGTCCCCAGTTCGATGGGAGGGATAAATGGGGGAAGTAGGGGCATACAACCTGCAAATAGCTATATATAAATAAGAAATCTATATTTATTATTTACATATAAGTATATATGCAAACAAGATATGTAGTATATATACATACACATCCATCCATCCATCCATTTATTCATACATACATATATAATTTCATAGGGAAGGCACCAAGACTAAGGAGGACTGGGAGAGGCTTCTTGTAGAAAATGAAACTTGCCTTAAAGAGAGAATGATTAACCTAGAACAAAAAGTTGTTAAACTCATGGTCAGTGGTTCCCAAGTAAAATAGATTTAAATGTAACAGGTGATTAACATAATAAATAAAAATACAATAAAAATAAGAGAATATTAATTTGTGATTTTCTAAGTGAACATGTGGCCTTCAGGGATCTGTTTCTGTTTGAGTTTGACATCATAGCATCAGAAGAATGTAAACTCCTTTAAGAGATGGGGGTAAGGACTTGGGGAATGAGTGGGGATCATTCTGTCTGCTTGTGTCCAGACACAAAATTTTCCAGTGGTTAAGCACTTAGTGAAGGTTTTTGAATTGCCTAAGGTAACAGGAACCACAAGTAAAAAGTATAAGATTTGAACCCAGTTCTTTATCCTCCCAATCCATTGTTCTTTCCCATACTATATTGCCAATCTTGAGGGCAGCAGACCTATTTTCCTGTATGAGTGACCCTCATTACCATTTCTGTCCTATGTCTTTCCCCTTGCCCCAGATTATCCTGAGATGTTCATAACTCTTGTGTACCTTACCTTGGATTGATTTACTTTGTATTCATCCTAGATCTGATTCCCACATATCTTTGTAGATCTTATTGTGGCTTTCTCAGGCTCCAGTGACTTAATTAACACTCAAGACCTATCTGTTGATTATGACCCGGTAGTGAAACTCACTGATGTTCATCCCCCACTGAATAGGAATCATAAAAGGATGCTTTCATGCCTCAAATTTCCAAATTTCAGATGTATCCTTGTATGACACAGGGTGAGACCACGTTTTGGAAGAGGATGGATGAAGGACTGCTCAATGAATAAGAATGCTCTGGATATAGATAGGTCTGGGACTGCCATCTCCTCTTAATCCTTCATGGTATCTTAGTTTATTTTCATAGACTTTTAATTGATGTCCCTACTTCCAGTCTCTCTTCCTATTAGGTCCTCCATATGACAAAATGATGATAGATGTCCTTCAAATGACAAAATGATTTTCCTTTACTCTGCTAAAAATTTTTTTCCGTATCACCCTATTAGTTCTAGGGGAAAAAATATGAAGTTCCTAGCCTGGCAGCTCTTCATGATCTGAAAACTTCCCTTTCTATACATATTTCAGAGACAATCGTTTTCATGTATTCCATGTTCCAGTCCAACTAGCTTATTTGCTGTTCCCTAAACTTGACATTTATTTCCCATCACTACACCTTTACTCAGGCTTCCCCCTTGTCTTGGCTAGAATGCCCTTTCCCCTCAATTCTAATTCCTTTCAAGGTTTATTTTTTTAAATTTTTAAAATTTTTTTAATATATAAAGCTTTTTATTTACAAAACATATGAGTGATTTTTCTACATTGACCTTTGCAAAAACTTTTTTTTCCCAAGCTTTTCCCCTCCTTCCCCCCACCCCCACCCCTAGATGACAGGTAATCTAATACATGCTAAATAGGATAAATTATATGACAAATACAGTACACGTATATATATCTATACAGTTATCTTACTGCGCAAGAAACATCAGATCTAGAAAGAGAAGAAAAAAAACAACCTAAGAAGGAAAACAAAATGCATGGAAATATTCACAGAAAGCGTTAAAATGCTGTGTTGTGGTCCGCACTCAGTTCCCACAGGCCTCTCTCTGGATGTATATGACTATCTTCATCGCTGAACAACTGGTTTGAATCACATCATTGTTGAAGAGAACCATGTCCATCAAAATTGATCATCGTATAGTCTTGTTGCTGTGTATAATGTTCTCCTGGTTCTGCTGATTTCACTCAGCATCAGTTCATGCAAGTCTCTCCAATCCTCTCTGAAATCCTCCTGTTGGTTGTTTCTTACAGAACAATAATATTCCATAACATTCATATACCATAATTTATTCAGCCATTCTCCAATTGATGGGCATCCTTTCAATTTCCAGTTTCTTGCCACTACAAAAAGGGCTGCCACAAACATTCTTGCACATGTGGGTCCCTTTCTCTCCTTTAAAATCTCTTTGGGATATAGGCCCAGTAGAAACACAGCTGGGTCAAATGGTATGCACTGTTTGATAACTTTTTGAGCATAGTTCCAAATTGCTCTCCAGAATGGTTGGATCCGTTCACAGTTCCACCAACAATGTATCAGGGTCCCAGTTTTCCCACATCCCCTCCAACAGTTATCATTATCATTTCCTGTCATTTTAGCCAATCTGACAGGTGTGTAGTGGTATCTCAGAGTTGTCTTAATTTGCATTTCTCTGATCAATAGTGATTTGGAGCAACTTTTCATATGATTACAAATAGTTTCAATTTCTTCATCTGAAAATTGTCTGTTCATATCTTTTGACCATTTATCCATTGGAGAGTGGCTTGAATTCTTACATATTTGAGTCAATTCTCTATATATTTTAGAAATGAGGCCTTTATCAGAACCTTTGGATGTAAAAATATTTTCCAGTTTACTGCTACCCTTCTAATCTTGTCTGCATTCATTTTGTTTGTACAAAAACTTTTTAACTTGATATAGTCAAACTTATCTATTTTGTGATTAATGATGACCTCTAGTTCTTCTTTGGTCACAAATTCCTTCCCCCTCCACAGGTCTGAGAGGTAAACCATCCTACATTGTTCTAATTTGTTTATAATATCATTCTTTATGCCTAGATCATGAATCCATTTTGACCTTATCTTGGTATATGGTGTTAGGTGTGGGTCAATGCCTAATTTCTTCCATACTAGTTTCCAATTATCCCAGCAGTTTTTGTCAAATAGTGAGTTTTTATCCCAAAAACTGGGGTCTTTGGGTTTATCAAACACTAGATTACTATTGTCATTGAGTATTTTGTCCTGTGAACCTAACCTATTCCACTTATCCACTACTCTAATTCTTATCCAGTACCAAATGGTTTTGGTGACCACTGCTTTATAATATAGTTTTAGATCTGGTGCAGCTAGACCACCCTCATTTGCATTTTTTTTCATTAATTCCCTTGTCCTTTCAAGGTTTAGCTCAAAGGGTATAGTGGCTGAATTAGTCTTCATAAGTAAGTTTTCCAAGACAGTAGTCCCTGGTCAGGTTTTTAAGCATCCTTATTCACTGGACAATTCTGATTTCTCTAGTTGTTAGGGATGTTCTCCCCTTGAATATATTTTATATTTAGTATTTAAAAAACCAACCTCCAATTAAGAAAGGCCTGAAATCAAATTCTGTCTCTCACTGAGTGACTCTGGGCAAGTCATGACCCTTTCATTTTCCAGGTAACTCCTTAATATTATAAGTTTCAAAGAAGGTGCCAATTTGCCTTGGTAGAGGGAGCTTCTCACAATAAATTTCTAATATCCATAAAGTAACAGATCTAGCTTCTATTCACATATTTTTGTATTTACTTATCTGTGCACATACTCTATCTGACCAAGAAAATGCAAGCTCCTTGAAGGCAGGCATTATCTCATTTTTGTCTCTATATCCTTAGCAATGTGACTGACAAATAGGTATTTTGTAAATGTTTGATGAATTGAATTAAATTTATTTTTATTTCCTGGATATATGGCATATGACCTGTATATATACACAGCAACACTTTGCATGACCTCGTAAAAGATGTATATCTGATCACCTCAGTTATTCAAAACATAGACCTGAATTAGCAAGGAAATAAAAAAGTAGTAAAAGAATGTCAGAAAACTCATCTTCCAGCATCAGGTCCAACAGCTCAATGAGACAGACATACATCTTGTGGTGGCTAGTCTGGTGTTGATGGATAGCTTGACTGCCTGGGGGCATTGGTAGAAAGGACTGTGTGTGGTCTTTTTCTTGTACATTTTCATGTTTTCTTTAACTATTTCCTGGGAGCAGGAAGGTGTAAATTAGTGTAGAATTCCATCAAATAACCTTTACTAAATACCCTGTTTTTATTTTGAGATTGAGTCTCCCTTTTTCACCCAAGATGGAAATGCAGTAATCACTCATGGGCCCAATCCCAGTACTGATCAACAAGGTAGCTTTTTAATGCTACCTATTTCCTGACATGTGCTTGCTGATTTTGCCCTTCCTCAACCCTTTTTAGCATGCACCATGTGGACATAGAATCAGCTTTAGTCCTACTGCAGTTCAGAACTCCTGACTTTTCTGCACATTTACCCTTCTCACCTACTGAACATTAATTTCTGGCTACTGGGGATGGTGAATAAAAAATCTATGGTAGTGGTAGTATGTAGTAGATGGTAATATAGTAATATTGTAGTAGGTAGTAATAGCTATGTCTAGAAAAAAAAGATTGCTGTCCTTTCCAGGCAAAGTGAAATTTGTAGTCAAATGAAAAGAGAAATATGATTATATTGATATGATCTCTCTGTCTCTCTTTTTTTTCTCTCTCTCCTTTCCCTCCCTTTCTTTCCTCTCTTCTCCCCTCCCTTCCCCTCCCTTCCTTCTTCTCTCCCCCTCTCTCTCCTCCCTCCCTCCCCCATCTCTCCCTTTTCCCTTCCCCCTCTTCTCTCTTGTTTCTCTCTCCTCTTGCCTCTCTCTGTCTCTGTCTTTGTGTGTCTCTCTCCCCCTTTATGCCTCAGTCTCTCTTCTTTCTCCCTCCTCTTCTCTCTGTCTCTCTGTTTCTGTCTCTCTTCCTCCCTCCCTCTCTCTTTCTTTCTCTTCTGGGTATACATATGTTTATAAGTATATATATGTAATTGTATTTAAATTTCTTAACTTTGTGACATAGGTACTATAGGAATTTTTCTTTCAATTTTATGGATGAGAAAAGGCATCTTAAGTCCCTTGTCTAATATATATCATGTGCCCTTTGGGTACTGACAAAGATTATATAGGCTAAGGGTTTGGAAGGCTGGAAAAAATTATCCCGAAGTATCCTAGGGCTTTTGTTATATATTTTTTAAATTTTTTTTAACTCATTATCTTCTGGACCAGTGTACTTTTCTACACCAAGCTCTGAATGCAGATGGCACTCCATTATAGCTCTGTATCTCTCCTCCAGATATTTCAAGGCCAACTTCATTAAAGTGGAAAGCCTGGCTCTTTTCCAAATAGGCAATTTTAAATGAAACTGATACCCTAGCTAGGAATTTTAGTTTACCTCCTAGATAGTATGATCCTAACATCTGATTAACAACCACACAGGAGTTTATAATGACTTCGGGAAAAGGCAGCCAATTCTCCCATTGTAGACTTAGATTTTCTCCAAAAGTGACTATGTCAGTGGGGGTGGGGTGGGGGAATAGTGAATAAGACTCTGATTCTTGAGGAAAATATTCTAAATTAGGAGGTATCTGAATTTATCAGGTGAAAGGCACCTAAACTACAACAGGGGAACATTTAGGAGTTTCTGATTGTACAAGGATATTTCACCATTGTTCCCTATGATCTGGAAGAGGCTTTTCCCAGTCCTTCATTTTAGTGTCTTCTCTTTGAGAATTTATCCTGTATATATATATCTTACTTGTACATATTTTTTTCTATTTTGTCTCCTCCCATTAGATTGTGAGTTTTTCCCTTCCTCTCTTTGTATTTCTAGGACTTTACCTGGCACATTGTAGATTAATAAAGATTGGTTGACCTGACTTCATTTGAGTGCTTATTGTTTTCTTGCCATAGAACTCTTTAAAAAGAACTGCTTTCAATAATCATTTATCTTTAGTGTTTTTGATTCATCCTTGTTTGGTGGTCCCTTAAGAACTAGATTACTTATGTACGATATTCCTACCCTCACATACATATGTATACATATATCCCTAGGAGCATTACACTCACCTAGAAATAACTTATCTAAAAACCTCAATTACCCAGAACGTAGTTATGAATCAGGATGAAAGCAAAAATGACCTTAGAGCTATAAAAATAGGTTCAGAAAATCCTAGCACTAAAACCTAGAAATTTTAGAAGTCTCTTAGATTTTCCTCAAACTAACTTTCCTCTAACTTTTAGTTTACAAAAAGTTCTAATAAGCCTGATTATCTGATTTCATAAATATAGCAGGTTAGGAGATGGGGGAGGAGGAAGCCTGGCAGAGATAAGTCCACTGGCACAGTGACTAACAGGGAGGGAGGAACTATAGGAAGCTGAATACATTCTAAAAAACTTAACATTTATGGGATCAGTAAGAGAATGGACAAATGACCCAATAAGCCTCAATAAATCCCTAATGAATCACTGTATTATGAAATGGTATTGAGATGGAAGATGATGACTCTTGAGATTTGTTGTGGAAAATTAATTGAATAAAACTGGCTCTATTAACTACTCTGCTTTTACTCTATTAAGAAAAGCTAATGAACTAGATAAGATAACCTTTAATTTTGGCCCAAGTGGCCATATTTGAGTCACTGAGGGAGATTTTGTCATAATGTTTCTAGGTAGCTACACAGGTTCAATAGTAGTCCAGAGAACAGATTTGTAGGGGAAATCCCAGAGCATCTGTAAGGTGGCTATATCTCTTCAGTACCTTGCAACTTTTTCCATAACAGTTTAGAAATGTCACGAGTTGGCATAAAAAATTAATGGGTATTTTATGGAGGATTTTGTGGAAATCACAGATAGCATGCAAAGGCCAGCAGATCATGCAGAAAAAATTTAGAAACTCAAAAATGCATAATATATATAATTGTATAATATCAACATATTTTTATTTTTAATATCACAATCATTCAGATTTTTCTGCATGTAGGGAGGACCAAAATTTTTTTACACATATTGTCTAGATCAGAGAGTTGGGATTAGGGAGTGCCATGGCCCTAATTCTCTCGATGTGGAAGGAATAATTATATAGAGGGGACTAATGACCACTTCTCCAAGTCTACCCAAGATACTTCTCGAATACAATGACCATCACTTGCAATGGCAAGAAATATTATGTCATTCATCAGGTAAAATTGTGCTTTCTGTTCATCCTTGTGACCCTTTTGCCATCAACTTAATGGGCTAAATTTCTCCTGCCCAGGCAGCCCTTCTGATTTATTCTTCTCTATTGATATGCTCACAGCTTGGCAATTTCATGTTAATGTTATTTTTTACTGGCTTAGGTTGCCAATATACTTCCTGTTCAGCCTAGCTAATACACTTTACTCTATTAATTTTCAAGTACCAAGAGCTGAAACTCATTATAAGAAGTAGATTTCTGATACAAAAATTCCCCTAAAGGAGGAAATGTGCTCTGGTGTCATTAAAAGAAAAATATAGTTTGGATATGAGAGGAGAGATTTGTGGTGAAAAAGGGAGGTATATATATATATATATATTTTAAAATAAGTTATGGTTCATTTGGGAAGCATTCTACCTATTGTAGTGGAAAGAACATTGGTTTTGGAGGACAAAGACCTGAGTTCAAATTCCAACCTTTCTATAAAGTCCATCTCTCAGAGCAAATTAATCTTGGGTAAATTATTCAAACTCTCTGGAACTCAATTTCCTAATCTGTGATATCCTTTAATGAAACTAAGTATTAAATGTTTAAGGTGCCTGGTCTGGAGTTAGCAAGACCTGAATTCAAATTCAGCCAAAGACACTGTCTTGTAATGTAACTCTGAGTAAGATACTTAACCCTGTTTGCTCAGTTTCCTCATTTATAAATAAAATAGGGATAATAATAGCACCCATCAACCAGGATTCTTGTGATGATCAAATGAGATAATATTGTTAATTTTTGGCATACACTAGTTACTTAATAAATGCTTGCTCTATAACTCTCCCTCTCCCCCTGTGATATATGAGGAGTGGACCAAATAATTTCTAAGGTCCTTTCCAACTTTAGATATGTAATATTGAGTAAATTGACCAAAATTCTAATCCTGGGTCTGACCTTACTACCACTTTTGGGCTTTAATTTCCCCAACTGTAAAATGAAGGGATTAGACTAGATTAAAACTTCTTTAACTGTGGGTCACGACCCATATGGGGTTATGTAATTGAATGTAGAAGTCATAAAATTATAATTAATTATTAGTAAATGTTTTGATTTGTACATCTATTTTATAAACCTATATTCTCTGCATTGCATAAAAATATCTGAGGCTAAAAGGGATCACCAGTGGAAAAAGATTAGTAAATCCTGGACTAGATGGCCTTAAAGATCTTTTTTAGACCTAAATCTTTTGATCTAGTGAAATCGACTTTCTTTTTAGTTTGCAGTTGAATTTCCAAATTTTTAACATCCAAAATGAATAGGAACTCAACATCTTTGTATCAATTTTTATAAAGGATAATTGCTGTTTGGATTCTATAGTGACTCATGAAAGATGTAACTTGACATGACCTCCCAATAGTAATTTGTTCTTCACTCTTACTAAATGCCCTCATTTTTCATTATTGGCAATTTATATTACATATTCATTAAGAATAGAATGCAGCATTAGGTGTTTGAAAAAGACTTAAAGATGTTATGTATGAAGCCTTGTCTTCAATGGGTTTCATTTTAAAATATTGACTATGGTGCAGAAATGAGTACATATTCTAGTTAGATGTTTCTCTATATTCAGCAAAAATATAAAGTGGGAAACTTTTCCAAAGCATTTCATAGCCATTTTTAGCTATTTTGATATTTTTCTTGTATTTAAGGGGCTATTAAGTGTTTGGATGAGTAAGGAGGAGTTAAATGAAAAGAAAGCAATAGTAATAGAAAAGGAGAGTGGGACTTTATGCCCATATGGGACTCCTTTATCTATTGGTACATTTTTCCAGTTAGCTTCTTACAACCTTTCTGGGGAGGTCAGTATTCTTAACTACATTTAGACTTGAGCTGAAACTTCAGCTGGTTCAAGTTACCATTTCAGTGGTCCTCATCAATCCATGGGCAAGTTAGCTGGGATTTGAACCCAGTGCTGCAGAACATCTAATGTTTCTTTAGTGAACCCTATTGCCCACTTGAAATCTTAGAAAAGGAGTTAATGACCCAGGTATATAATGCAATTAATTATACATGATATGGGGAGAGGGGAAGAGAGACAGGAAAAAGACCATTAACTTTAAGTGTACATATCAAGGGAAAAAAAACCAGCTCCAAAAACAGAACAGAGGCTCAAAATAAGGCTGGTTACTTTTTTTTTTAATTAGCAGCCTTTAAACTAATCAAAAATAGTAAAAACATATTTTAGGTATGACTTTACTTCAAAATATGTTTATGTTTAAAAGGTAGAAAAATTAATCTCTTTAGTATACTTGGAATATGAATGATTTTGGTTGTGGTATATCTATTGGAGACTATTAATGAATTTGGATTGAGATCATTTGAGATTTGAGGTTGGAGTTTGCTTGCAACTTTCATAAATAAAATCTATTGTTTTCCATAAAAGTTGGCTTTTCCTACCCTAATATATATTTCCACTAGATAAAAGAAATAAACTTCATGTTACCTCTGCTCCTTCAGGATTTTAATATAATTCATGTAAAGCCTGTATTTTTAAAAAAAGCCCCACAAAATCAACATCTGGTAGACTGATATAAAAGCAAATAAAGAGACCCGTGGTTTATCTTTCCCTCCTATTTTAACTTTAAATTTTATCATGGTTTTATTGGATCATCAATGCATTCACAATTTTTTTTATAAAAAATATTTATTGGTGTCTGTGCTGTGACAA
Source organism: Myrmecobius fasciatus (assembly GCA_023553655.1). Taxonomy (NCBI): domain Eukaryota; kingdom Metazoa; phylum Chordata; class Mammalia; order Dasyuromorphia; family Myrmecobiidae; genus Myrmecobius; species Myrmecobius fasciatus. Next base: position 394,855 of record JAJPUD010000078.1, on the reverse strand, counting down.
TCTTCTTATAGAAACCCCTTTTCTGTAAAGCAGGAAAAAATAGATAAGCAAACCAACCAATATAGTCTATCTGACAGTATGTATAACATTTGGTATCCATGATGTTTCATCTAGAAGAGGGAAGTGCGTTTTATCATCTTTCCTTAGGGACCTAGAGTGCTCATCACAATTAATCAGAGTGAGATGCGTTTCAATGTTTTTTTTCCATTTCTATTATTATAGTTACTCTAAGTTGTTTTCTTGGTTCTACTGATTTTACTCTACTGTACTATTAAAATATTATTAACATTTAATCTGTTATAACTCACATGGGCCCCCTGAGCATGACAGAAATTATTTGCAAAACATTTTTATGCAAGTCAGACTATTTTTCATGCTAGCCTCAGAACACATACATAGCTTTCTTTGTTCTCTCTCCTTCCATTTCTCTCCTTTCCTGGATCTCCTGTGCTATTGTCCTCAATCTCTTTCTTTTAATTTTTAGAAATTTTAATAGCATTTTATTTTTCCAAATGCATGCTAAAATAGTTCTCAACATTCAAGTCTGAAAAATCTTGTGTTCTAAATTTTTCTCCCCTTCTCCTATCCTTTCCCTTCTTCAAGACAACAAGCAGTCTGATATAAGTCAAACATCTACATTTCTTCTAAACATATTTCCTTATTCATCATGTTGCAAAAGAAAAATCAGATTAAAAACAAAAAATGAGAGAAAGAAAAAACAAGCAAACAACAATAACAAAAGGTGAAAATGTTATGCTTCGATCCATATTAGTTACCTAAGGTTTAAGGGCATTGTATAATACTATGGTAATATTGGTATCATGAATTAAGTTCTAACAAAAGAGTCCATGCTTAGGTAATGATAAATCAAAATATATGTTTTGCAAAAAAAGCAGCTGAAAATGAATTTGTAAATAATAATGTCCCATAGTTCTCTCTCTGGATGCAGATGGCTCTCTCCATCCGAAGTCTATTGGAATTTCTGTGAATCATCTCATAGTTGAAAAGAGTAAAGTCCATCATCACATAATTTTATTGTTGCTGTGTACAATGTTCTCTTGGTTCTGCTCACTTCACTTAGCATCAGTTCATATAAGGCCTTTTTGAAATCAGCCTCATCACTTGATTTCTTTCTTAGGCTATCATTCTTCATTTTTCATTTTTAATGTTTAAAAATGAGTTTTCCCCTACTTCCCTTCTTTCTGCCTTATTAACTCTTCTCAGTCTCCCAACCTTCCTTCAACTCCTGGTTTATAACTTTTTATGCTTTGAGATTACTTCATCCCTTTATAATATCTCTTATCTGATTGCTAGCATACTTTAAAAATATACCAGAGTCACAGGATTTGTATTTTTTTTCAGAAAACTTTGTTATGAACTTTTTACTTAATGTATTGTGGGACTGGGACATCTGTCTTCAATTTAGTCATCTTTTAGGGGCAGATAGAATTGTCTTCCACATTATCCTGTAGAGAAATGGCTGTTTAGACCCCATCATCAGTCTGAACTGAGATGATGGTGAATTTGGTCTTGATGGTGGTAAGTTTATCTTGTCTGTTTCTTGCCCCCTCCTCTTTATGCTGAAGCACACATTTCAGAAGATCCCCAGAATTTTAGTATTGGAAGAGACTTCCAATAGGTTGGTTGTCCAGCCATTTTTCTGAAAGCCTCTTTTTAAAGGGAATCCACTACCTCCTGAGGCAAACCATTCCATTTTTGCTAATGTTTTTTTCCTTACATTGAGCAGAAATCTGCCTCTTTGCAAGTTTTCCCTATTGATCTTTATTCTTTCAAAGCCACATATAATCACTCTTTGCTAGAGTAGTCCCTGAAATACTTGGGAAAAACAGTTTTTGTTTATTTGTATTCTGAATTTAAACATCAAAAAAGAACATTTCAGCGGAACACAAAAGTATATTCTATGGGAAACCATGAATCTCCATTTCATACAACTTACTTTTTTTTTTAAAAAGTATATAATAAATTTACATTTTACTTTTTGCATTTTCTTCTCAACTTCCTTTTGTTATCCTTTTTGTCTTTTAAAAAAGTGTTCCAGTGGCTTTCCTTTTTTTTATGAAAGGTTTTTATTTGCAAAACATATGCATGGGTAATTTTTCACCATTGACCCTTGCAAAGCTTTCTGTTACAAATTTTTCCCTCCTATCCCCCTACCCCCTCTCCTAGATGGCAGGAAGTCTAATATATGTTAATCATATTAAAATACTTGACAAATCAACTATGTGTATACATATTTATACAGTTACCTTTCTGTACAAGAAAAATTGGATCTATAAGAAAAAAAATCTGAGAAGGGAAACATAATGCAAGCAAACATCACTAGAGAGCATGAAAATGTTATGTTGTGGTCTACATTCTCATCCCATAGGCCTCTCTCTGGGTGTGTATGGCTTTCTTCATCACTGAACAATTAGAACTGGTTTGAAACATCTCATTGTTGAAAAGAACCATGTCCATCAGAATTGATCATAGTATAGTCTTGTTGTTGCCATGTACAATGATCTTCTGGTTCTGCTCATTTCATTTAGCATCAGTTCATGCAAGTCTCTCCAGGCCTCTCTGAAATCATCCTGCTGGTTGTTTTTTATAGAACAATAATATTCCATAACATTCATATACCATAATTTATTCAGCCATTCTCCAATTGATGGGCATCCACTCAGTTTCCAGTTTCTAGCCACTACAAAAAGGGCTGCCACAAACATTCTTGCACATGTGGGGCCCTTTACTTCCTTTATGATTTCTTTGGGATATAGGCCCAATAGAAACGCTGCTGGGTCAAAGGGTATGCACAGTTTGATAACTTTTTGAGCATTGTTCCAAATTGCTCTCCAGAATGGCTGGATCCGTTCACAGCTCCACCAACAATGTATCAATGTCCTAGTTTTCCCACATCCCCTCCAACATTTGTCATTATCTTTTCCTGTCATCTTAGCTTACCTGACAGGTATGTAGTGATAGCTCAGAGTTGTCTTAATTTGCATTTCTCTGATCAAAAGTGATTTGGAGCAACTTTTCATATGACTAGAAATAGTTTTAATTTCATCATCTGTTCATATCCTTTGACCATTTATTGATTGGAGAGTGGCTTGAATTCTTATAAATATGAAACAATATGTATTTTAGAAATGAGGCCTTTATCAGAACCCTTAAATGTAAAGATGATTTCCCAATTTGATGCTTCCCTCCTAATCTTGTCTGTATTAGTTTTGTTTGTGCAAAAACTTTTTAATTTAATATAATCAAAATTATCTATCTGGTGTTCAATTAAGAGTTCCAGTTCTTCTTTAAACACACATTCCTTCCTTTTCCATGAGTCTGAGAGGTAAACTATCCTATGTTCCTCTAATTTGCTTATAATATCACTATGTCTAAATCATGAACCCATTTAGATCTTATCTTGGTATGTGGTGTTAGATGTGGGTCAAGCCCTAATTTCTTCCATACTAGTTTCCAATTTTCCCAGCAGTTTTTGTCGAATAGTGAGTACTTATCCCAAAAGCTGGGGTCTTTGGGTTTATCAAACACTAGATTGCTATAATTATTGCCTAGTTTGTCCTGTGATCCTATCCTATTCCCCAGTGGCTTTCCTTTTGAAGATAGCTCTGGGTTCGGGTTCTCAATTTGAGTCTTCTCTAGTTCAGGTTATAAATATCTTTAATTCTTTTAACAAATGCTTATATGACATAAACATAAATTTCTTCATCTTCTTTATTTGATTGTTTAGTAAAGGCATGGAATAGAGCAAAGAGAAATGGCCTATATGAGATTCAAATTAGAGTTTTATTATTAACATCATGCACTAATCCACTGGCTATGTAAGCAGCCAACTGGACATGACAATAATCACTTTTGTTTAAAATTCAACTTAATTAACAATCACATGTATACAAGAGCTCAAAGGTGTAAATATACAAATTTGTTCTTCTTTAGATCCTAAGATTTTGATCTTTTAAGATTTTTGTGAATACAACATTTCTTCTTTTAAGTTCAGTTTTTAGTTCTGAATTTTCTCTGTCCCATGTTCCCCTGCTCACCAAATGAGAAAGCAGAAAAAATTAAGCCCTTATTACAAACATGCATAGTTAAGACAAGTAGCTATGAGCAAATTAAAAAAAAATGCTTCAACCTGCGCTGAGTCCATATCCTCTCTATGTGGAATACTAACAACATTTCAACAAGAGGCCAGAAAGGGCTCTGACCATTTATGTGCTGAAAGGTTCTCAGTGGATATTAATAAATGGGAGTAGTTTAAATTACAATATTAACAATTACGGTTTTGCAGAAGAATGAAGACATGTTAACAGGGAGACTTCTATAAGGCTATCTCACTACCTCCTTGTCCCTTGGAAATGCAATGAGCTCATTAATATTTGGTTATTTAAAGGAAATAAACAGAAAAAAAATCATATTAGTTACCTAGGGTTTAAGGGCATTGCATAATACTATGGTAATATTGGTGTAATGAATTAAGTTCTAACAGAAGAAGCCATGGTTAGGTAACAATAAATCAAGGTATACATTTTGCAAAAAAAAAAAAGCAGCTGAAAATGGGTTTGTAAATAATAATGTTGAAAGGTCTGGTATTAATCAAACTGCTGTGCACAGTTGATTTTTATTTTCAGGTCTAAAATAGACTCATAGTTAATACTGAATATATCTATATTTGAAGCATAAAGAACATAATTATGTAGTCTTTTATGAAGCAAACCTCAGTATAAATCAGTGTACAAATGTATCTGAAATAGGATTACAGAATTGTATTCTTCAAATGCTTTGTCATGGAATAATTAAGTTAATTTATATTACATACTTGCATATAGCCTTTTGCCTGCAAAACAGGCCAGTAGAACAGAATAGTGAGAAATCTGAGTGTGTGTGTGTTTGTGCATGTTATATATACCACATATAAAATATATGTAGTAGTTACCTTTTATATTTAGGAAATATGTTCTTGACATGATAGCTCTCACTTCTGTCTCTCTCAACTTTTCTCTGCTACTGTTGATGTTAACTGTTAATCTGGTGGTTTCATTTCACACACACACAGAAGGAAAGAAGGGGAGAGAGGGAAGGAGAGAAAGAGGGGGAGAGGGAAGAAGAGAGAGAGAGAGAGAGAGAGAGAGAGAGAGAGAG
>JAJPUD010000078.1:377761-389598 GCA_023553655.1 Myrmecobius fasciatus | reverse complement strand
TATCATTGTTTTAAATCATACTTTAACTAAATTTCACAGTATTTCTCTTTGTTTTATCTTTCTCACTTTTTTTCTTGCACTTCCATCAAAGTCTTTGACACCTCCTATATAGAGGTGACTGAGTTGCTGAAGTCAGTATCAGTGGAGTATAAACCCAACAGTTTCTACCAATCTGGAAAGCTTTCAAGCCTCCATCTACTTTCAGAGGACTGACCTAGCTAGGTATAGAAAGGCTCATCCCTAATATATTGATCATTGGGTGATAATTTTTATGACCATGGTGACCTAGGAAATAAAGACAACTATACACTTCTCTCTGTGATTCCACTTGTGAAATAGAGATAGAAAAGGAAATCTGAGAAAGAATCCTTATTAAAAAATAATAATAATCACTTATAGATATCAATATAACTGTAGACACTCTAAAAGTGAGCTCTTTGCCCATAGAGAGATCAGCTAACACAAGTGAAGAAACTGTACCACATCAATAATGATGTTCTTGATGGAAATGAAAACAGAAGACAAAAGGAAGTTGCTGCTAAAGGGAAAGAAGGGCCATTAGTTTTTCTTAAAGAGACAAATAAGGGAATTGGTATCATTGTTAGCCCAAAGACAACAGTAAAAATAATTTCTAGGTGTGCTTATTTGTTCCAATTTGCTGTGACTGAAATGAACATAAACAAAAGAACACTATAAAGATAATGGCAGTTTATGGGTGAATATCTGTTACTGAGAAATTATATGGATAACATGACAAAATATTAAAACCAAACCAACCTGTTGAGGTAGGCTTAAGGTTCAAGATCAACACTGAATTAATGTAGTCTGAGATCCCTAAACTGTGGTTTTCTGTAGAGCTGATGGCCATAATTTGCTGGTAAAAGGTTGGTTCCTAACCTTAAAAATGATTGAAAAGGTAGGGAACTGACTTTTTAATCCTGTGCTTTCAGAGACTCTTTGATATATTAGAAAGTGCATTCCATTTAGATTTAAAGGACTTGGGTGTAAATCCTGGCACTCCAACATGTTCAGTGTATGAATGTGGGCAAGTCACTTCTCTTTGGGCCTTTATTCTCTCACTTATAAAATGAGGGGGTTGGATTAGATGCCTTTAAAAGCTCTTCTCTTCTGTGGATTATGCTGGTTCTTTGAAACTCCTTTGGACCCTGTTCAGTTATACTTTGATCTTGAGGGAAATAAGAAAAACTGAACCGACAGCTATCGGTCCAAGCTTCCTTCATATTCTAACCATTGGAAAGACTTCAAAACTTTTAATAAGCCAACCAACAAGCATTTAATAAGCTCTAACCATATACCAGGCACTGTGCTAAGTGACATGGTTACAAAGAAAGGTAAAAAAGTTACTACTCTCAAGGAACCAATGTTTTAATAGAGAAGACAATATATAAGTAGCTGTAGTACACAGATAAGCTATAGTAGCTGCAAATTGAGGATAATTTTACAGGGTGGGATCTAAGTGGGTAAGAGAGCCATTGAATTTTGCATAGCAGGAATGCTGGGAAAGACCTATAGAAAATGAGGTTTGATTTAATTTTTCTTTTTTTATTGCTGTTCAGTCGTTTTAGTCAGGTCTGACTCTTTGTGACCCCATTTTGGGGGCTTTTGGGGCAAAGAAACTGGAGTGGTTTGCTATTTTTTTCTCTAGTTCATTTTATAGATGAGAAAACGAGACCCAGGATCACACAACTAGTAAGTAATTGAGGCTGGATTTGAATTCACAAAGATGAGTCTTCCTGATTCCAAGTCTAGTGCTCTATTTACTGCTTAGCTGCCCTGGCAGAAAAATGAGATTTGATTTGGTAGGTAAGAGTTTTTCCTCCTAGGATGGAAAATGGGAGAAAAGGAGCTGGAGACAGTTTGCCCTGAAATATCCCACTTTTGCTATCCTTAAAGAGTGAATGACTTTTCCTTGTTCTGAAGGGGGTGGATCTTATAGAAGCATCATGGTCCCTTTCCCTTGGCACAAGCTTGATGCTGGGCTCTCCTCCTGAGAATTAATCAACAAATTGAATGGATTTGCAACTCTTCTCCTCATGTAATCCAATTAAATTGTTTTAGTTCCAAAGAAATCCTTTGAGATTCTATGATCCTAGGAAATTCCACCTTTGGTGAGAGGATATCCATCAATCATCTCAGAGGAGAAAAGGCTTCCAAGTGACCCTATGGTAACTCCTGACTGGAAAACTGAAAGCTTTCCATACTCCCTTCTTCCTCATAATTTTAATTTTACTGAATGGAAAGGTTCAAATAAGCAAAAATAATCTGGATACCTTTTTAAAATGAGGCTAAGTCAAGTCAACCAGTATTTAAAAAAATAATAGTATTTTATTTTCCAAATACATGTAGATATTTTTCAACATTCATTTTTCTAAGACTTTGTGTTCCAAATTTTTTTCTCCTCCTTTCCTTACATCCCCTTTCCCCAAGACAGCAAGCAATTTGATATAGGTTAAATATGTGCAATTTTAAAAACACATTTGTCATGTTGCATAAGAAAAGATCAAAAGGGAAAAACTGTGAGAAAGAAAGAAACAAACAAACAAACAGAAGGTGAAAATACTATACTTAGGTCCATATTCAGTCTCCATAGTTTTCTCTCTGGATGTGGATGGCAATTTCCATTCCAAGACTATTGGGATTTTCTTGAATCACTGTATTGTTGAGAAGAGCCAAGTCCATGACAGTTGATCATCACATGATGTTGTTGCTGTGTACACTGTTCTCTTGTCAATCAGAATTTATTAACCACTTGTGTTATGATAGGTAAGTGCTGGGGATATAAAACAAGGCAAAATGAAGAAAATCCCTCCAATAATTCTAGTCTACTTGGTGAGATTATATGTAGTACAAACTAAATATAGACAGCATGTACCAGCAGGAAGTCATTAGTGCTAAGGGAGAAGAGAAATGTTTCTCTTCGAAGGTGGGATTTTAGCCAAAACTTGATAGGGCATAAAGTTGACCCATCCAAGATTTCATTTCTCTGGGACAGTTTATCATTTTGAAAGGTCAGATACCAGTCATTAGCCCCATGACTCTGGAAATTTTTCAACTTGTTTTGAGAGTTGTAACCTAAGTCAGTTTGGTGTTTTGTTTTGTTTTTCCCTTCTTGGTTTGGCCATTGACTGGAATGACAGTTTTCCACCTTCTGGCTCCCTCTTTCTCCTTTTTAATCACTCAGGGAATATTTGGGAAAATTTTTTTGTAATCTTAGCTCTTTTTAAATCACACAAGTTAAAGAGGCAAATTACTTCTTGAACTTATCTGCCCTTACCTTTTTCAGGATAGGTAATAGGGAAAAGTGGCTGATTGTAGGGTTGGGGCGAGGGAAAAATATGGCTCAAGTTTTATATAGGGAGATGTGTTTAGAGCTCATACTTGGAAATCTCTGCTGTAGGGTTTTCTGTACAAGAGCTCATTGTCCAGGTAGTTCTCATTGGTGGGTTTATAAAGAGTAGTGCGTATGTGTGTATGTATATATGTATATGTGTATGTGTGTTTATGTGTTTGCCGGAGGGAAAGGGGAAATGTCTGGCTCCTCTAAGCTCTAAATGCATTCATTGAATACCTGCTGTGAGTACTTTCCTTTTGGGACTTCTCATATCCTGTGTAAGCCCAACAGCCCAGAGATCTAGGCTTGAAAAAATGGCACTGTGAATAGGATACTGTTGAACCCTGTTGGGTACCAGTTCCATATACAATGTAGTAAACAGAAGTGGGACATGGAGAAGGGACTATTGAACTGTTCAAACTGTACTAAACAGCCCCTTTAAGACTGCAGGGCCCCCAGGCAAAAGTCAGAAATTTTTTTTTTAGAATTTATGTATAAAGCTCAAATGTCTAATTGTATAGGAATGAAGGATAATGGGTCAATTATAAATAGGGACTTTCTACATTCAAGCATCCTTCCACCTCTGCTTGAAAAATAACCATTCTTCCCTTGTGTAGCTCTGTCTTGATGTTCTTAGCTGTGGTCTACCTAGAAGTACAGTTTTGGGGTGAGGTCAAAGAGATGCATTACAATGTTTGGTCTATAATAATGATATGTTGCTGTTGTTTAGCTGTTTCAGTTGTGTCTGTCTTTTCATGACCACTTTTGGGTTTTTCTTGGCAAAGATAGTGGAGTGATTTGCCATTTCCTTCTCCAGCTCATTTTACAGATGAGGAAACTGAGGCAAATGGGTAAGTGACATATCCAGGTAACACAGCTAGTAAGTGTCTGAGGTTACATTTTAATTCAAGCCTTCTTCATTCTAGACCTGTCATTCTATCCACTGCACTATCTAGTTGCCCATTATTAATAACATTAATCCATTAGTCAATCAACAAGCATTTAAGTGGCTGCAATGTACCAGGGATTATACTAGTGGAGAATCAAATTTGATAATGTCTGTGAAGTACTCAGAACAGTGTCTGGCACTACTACATATTTTTATAGTAGGCACTAGATGAATACCTATTCCCTTCCCTTCCCTTCACTCTACTAATCTTTGGGAGCTCCAATGACCATTAAAAATGTCCCTGTTTTTATGGAGTTTGCATTCTTTTTTGGAGGGGAGGAGAGTAGGGAGCAATATACATCTATAAATAGATAAAAATATATTGACTAAATATTAGGTGTCATTTTGAGGGAAGACCTAGTAGCTGGGAGTAGAATCAGAAAAAATCTAGCAGGTAGTGTTTGAACAGTTCTGAAGGAGGCTAGAGATTCTAAGAGCTGGAGGAAGTGCATTCCAGGTACAGGGTATGCAGCCTTTGCAAAAGCATAGAGGTGGAATATTCAGTGTTATGTGTGAGGGACAGAAAGCAGGCCAGTTTGGGTAGATTATGGATCACATGAAGGATAGGAACATATAATAACTCTAGAAAGGTAGATGGAGTCAGATTGGGAATGCTTTAAAAGTGACACAAACAAAAAAGAGGTTATTTATATTGATTCTGGGAGCCGCTAGGACTTCTTGAGCCGAGGAGTACCATAGTACCTGTGCTTTAGAAGGTCACTTTGGTAACTATGTGGGGGATGACTTTGATGGGGCTTTGGTGGAGTTGCTATTTCATTGGAATATAATGAAGATTGTAACCCTTTTATGTTTCTTGTCTTATATTCGTTTTGTTTATGTTTTCCCATATTTCCTCCTTAGAGGAGCTGCCCAGCAAATTTTTTTTTTTTGGTCATACTAATATTTGAGTCCTTGAACTGTCTGTAGGCTGCTCAAAAAGACCAAGCCCTCTTGGTCTTTCAGTGGATAGAGCACAAAGCCTGAAGTTAGGAAGTTTCATTTTCCTGGCCTCAGACACTTACTATATGATCCTGGGCAAGGCACTTAGCCCAGTTTGCCTCAATTTCCTTTTCTGTAAAGTGAGCTGGAGAAGGAAATGGCAAAACTACTCTCATATTTTTGCCCAAAAAATCCTACAAAACTCAAACAGGGACATGAAGAATCATACATAACTGTATGGAGTTTGGACTTAATTCTGTAGTGAGTGGGGAATTGGTGAAGTTTCTGGAGCAAGGAACCAACATGATCAGAACTTTGTTTTTGTGTTAAAATGTCCTTTATTCCATTAAAGCCCTTTGCGACATTTCATCTCAGAGCTGCAAGTTCAAAGAAACACAGCCGAGGAAATTCATACATCATTTCAGGCATGCAAAACAAATTAATGAAAGCAAAACCATTAGGCAATTGTATAATGAGATAATTAGCAGACTTCTTAATAACTTTATGCTAATACAACCAGTTGCAACTAGAAAATAAATCCATTTGCCACCTGATGGCATATTAAAGCCTGTATAAAGAAATGCATTTTACCCTAGCTAGGTTGTGAAAATTTAAAGGCGAAATTTCATTGTAATGTGATCAATACTGTGTCTCTTTTGTTATGCTGTTCAGATAAGGGGAAATGAATAAGGTACCTAGGGAATCTACTTTCTCAAGCTGTAAGCTGTATTTATAAATAGATCCGTTTTTCAACCTGCATCAGGCTACCAATAGGGCGAGGTTCAAGAAAACCCCAAATGGAGTCACAAAGACTCAAACACAGTTGAAATGACTTGAACAACAATCCATCCCTTTTTCCTTCATTTCTTTAGAGGCAGAGGATGGCAATTTACAGGTAGAGAAGAATATCAAGGAAAAACTACCTGTAAATCCACAACCTACTGCAAAGTTTCTTGCTTTGATAGCTATATAAAAGGGATACAGTCTATCCTGCCTTCCAATTTATTTTGAAAAGCAATTCACCCAATTCCATTGTTTTCAATGGAAAGAATGACACCTTTACAGCCTTTTACAAATAGTTGAAGAAAATAAGTAAACCACATTATTATGCAACCTTACTTGCCCAGTGATGTCCTGGAAACAGTTAAATTGTTAAATTTTTAGTGTGAGATAAATTTATACCTCAGAATTCAGTGGATGTTGCAAATCAGAGCTTAACTTATTGTTTATGGTTTGTCTAAACTTAAAGTCTTGGAGAAAATGTTAATAATGATTAAACTCCTAAGTTTCCAGTATGTGTAAATTGTGTGTATGTATGTATATATGTGTGTACATACATTTTTTTTAAACCTCTGGGAACCAGTTGTCAAATATTTACCAACATATCCTAGCATTTGGTGGGAGTTGGGGATAGGGATTAGGAGTACTAGCTCAGTGACAATATGTTTCCTTGCTCAATTCAACATATATTAAGTAGTGTTTGTACAGGTCACTACAGGCTGGCTAACTTGGGAGCTATGTTATTGTTCAGTCATTTTCTGTTGTGTCCAACTCTTCATAATGACATTTAGGGTTTTCTTGGCAAAGATACTAGAATGGTTTTCCATTTCCTTCTCCAGGTCATTTTACTAATGAGGAAACTGAGGCAAATAGGGTTAAGTGATTTTCTCAGGTAAGTATCTGAAGCAGAATTTGAACTCAGATCTTTTAGATGCCAAACCTGTGCCACGTAGTGAGCCCGGGAGCTCTATAGGAATTGTTGTTCATCCTTTGTTTTCAAAAACAGCCAATAATATCATGAGGGTGATGTCTTTAATTGCACGTTAACTGTATATAATTAGGGCAGAGCTGTGTAGATTCATTAGCTTTATTCTCTGAAAGAGTAATTGAACTCTAATGGCAAGACAAAATCAAGATGACTAGCTATGGTCCAGCATGCAGTGGGTGGCCTTGGTCTTTTTAAACCAAAGTCTTTACCGGGTCTCATTTTTGTTTGAGGCAAAACCCAGTCAATGTCCTAGGACTGGGTGAGAGTTGAAGCAAACAATGACTCAGTTTACCATTACAAAGATATCAGTAGGGGAGGGGAAAACCGTAAAAGTTTCTGTCCAAAACAGTAAAAGTTGCTGGATTTGGAGAGGACTTGCATTGAAATCCTATAGTTTTAAACCTATGAGAGTGGTCAAATCATTTCTCAGTTTCATCCTCATTTGTTAAAATGAGATGACTTTTCATGGCCCTTTAATCTCTAACATTTCTATGGGCTTATCATCAATCTTCAATTTCTTCTCTAAGTCCCTGAACTTTTTTTTTAGCACTCTTTTTGTCATTTTCAGTATCCATAAAGGTTTATTGAATGGCTAACATGAATATGGAATTTTGCTTAGTGCCAGGCAAATGCATTCTTAGCAGTTTTTACACCTGAGGCAAGCTGTACAAAATTCATACTTAAACACTGGGGATGATGGCTGGTAGGAAACATTGCCACGTGGTGGATTATTCTTAACAGAGCCTTCATGCTAGCTAGACTCTAAGCTCAATTATTTGTACACTGCTAAAAGACTTCAGATATTGTCAGTGCTCCCTAAATGTTGATGTCCCAAACAAAACTCTATTGCTCTGTCTGTAGTTACAGCCTTAACTAGGTAAAGTATGGTGCTGTAGGCAAAGGAGTATAATCTCTTTGATCTCAAAAAGCTTACTTTGTAACTTGGGAGCCAGGACATATTGCAGGACATTTTATTTTTTAAAAGGTTTTATGTAGTTATGATTAACAACACCTTTCCCAGTCTTTGGAGTAGTTGGTGAGTAGCTCCCAGGAGGTTGAAGTGTGAATTAGAATTATGCTTTCTGAAGATAGAAAAAGTCAAATCACCTGAAACACTTTTCACAGGTTTCGGCAAGCTGCCATATCAATCCAATTCCCTCCTTTCAACTTCATATGCAGCAGTCTCTAATGCATAAATAGTCATGTCTTTCAGATTGAATATTCATGTATTATCTCTTAGTGGGATTCTATCTCTGTGCTAAGCAGCAAGTCCTGGAGTAAAAAAAAACAACAACAAAAAAAAAACAAACTTATCTTCATGAATTCAAATCTGTCCTCAAACACTTTACTGGCAAGTCATTTAACTTTCTTTGCCTCAGTTTCCTCATCTGTAAAATGAGCTGGAGAAAGAAATGGCAAACCACTCCAATGTCTTTGCCAAGAGAACCTTAAAAAGAGGCAAAAGGAATCACGGCCTGACTGAACTAAAACAACTTCTGTATTATCACCCAGAGTATGGTACTCTGAGGTAGGTTCCAGATACTACATTCCAAATCAATTTAATTTCTTTGGTTTTGAATTTTGACATTTCATTCTCTGGTGTTCTGGATTAATGATAGTTGACTAATATGGGACTTACATGGCATTTTTACATATATCTTTTCATGAAAAATATCCAGACCTTTGTACCATTTGTTATAATTTTATATTATAATTTTATAATGGGCTAGATAAATTCAGTTCCATTCAATAAACATTTATTAAGAAAATACATACAGAGCTCTCTTATGCAGAAGAAAGAGAGAAGAAATAGGAAATCCAAAGCTAAAAGAAGGGGAAGGATAAGGATTTTTCTGATGACATATTTTATGAAACTCTACCAAGCTCATCACCAGGAAAAATCTGTAAAGATAACAGATATGACAATAGTAATGATGATTAATGATAATGATAAATAATAACCTTTTCAGTTCAACAAAATACTTTTAATATTTTATCTTATTTGAACTCTAAGACACTTTGTAAGAAAAATATTTTAAATAATCAATGCTATTCAAATGATAATTATTATAGTAATTATACTTTACATTTAACATGTGCAAAGTATTTGACAGAAATAATTTCACTTAGATCCTCACAACAACCTTGTGGGGAGCTACTTTTATTGTCCCTATTTTACAGATAAGGCAGCTGAGACTCAGAGAAGCCATGGGTCATATAACCAATAAATATCTGAGATGGGATTCAGCTCTGGGTTTTCATGACCTCAAGTCCAGGATTCATTGGATTTACTATTTCACCAATGACTTCTAAATGTTGTTGCTGAGTCATTTTCAATTCTGTTTGACTGTACATGATCCCAATTGGGCTTTTCTTGACAGTGATTTCTGGTCCCTCCCACATACCTTACAATGTATGCTTTTGATGAAAAAAAATCTTCCTCTCATCCATCTTCCTATTTTCTTTCCTCTCTCCCTTCCTCCCTTTTTGTACTTTTATTGTTCAGGTTGTTGTTCAGTCATTTTTCAGCTGTTTCTGAATCTTTGTGACCTCATTTGAGATTTTCTTGGTAAAGCTATTAGAATGGTTTGCCATTTCCTTCTCTAGCTCACTTTACAAATGAGGAAACTGAGGCAAACATGGTTAAGTGACTTGTTCAGGTTCACATAGCCAGTAAGTATCTGAGGCTGGATTTGAATTCAGGAGAGATGAGTCTTCTTGACTGCAGGTCTGATGCTCTATCTATTGCACTACCTAGCTACCCATACATGCACATAGTAAGCACTTAATAAAAGCTTGTAATTGTCCTTGAATTTATCCTGGTTACTCTTTTCTTGCAAAAAAAAAAAAAGGTTTTTTATGCTCCAGCAGATGTGAAAAAGAATGAAATAAAAAAGGTAGATTGACTTACAGGATGCATGGACCCAGAGTCCCCCCCATAGGGGGATGAAACATTGGATTGAAAAAGTTGCATTTATTCACTGATTTTTGAGGATTATATGAAGACCTCCATAAATGGAGGAGCCACTGGGTTTTGGCTCCACTGGGGCTTTCTTATGCAACCAAAGGCACGTTTTCTACTTCTACATTTCCATGTGAAAAGAAGCAAGACGTTAATATTGGCTTCATGCCTAATGGGGATAGAATAGTCAAGTAATAAATGTCAGGGATATTAAGATAAACAAAAAGGAATAGTGTTGGTTATTCTAGGGGAAAAATGAAAACTGAGACATAAAAAAGATATGATTGATACTGAGGGGGAGGCCCGTTGATCTAATGAGAAGAAACCAGCTGTGGGGAACAAATAGATCATTCTCTGCATGTGGTCCACCATTTAGAGTCTCATGGGACAACATTTATGTAGGAGGATAGTCTAGGAAAGGGTGAAAAGAAAATGCCTTTGAAGGACAGCACAGATCTTGTTGAATATGTCACTAGAGACTTTTAGAATACTAAATAACAAGTAAACATCGACAGGAATTTGTACAGCAAATCCTGGATGTTCACACCAATTATTGGCATGGTGACAGACCCATTTGGCCTTTGAGGAGCACATGCTAAGGCTATTTGGAAAGAATCACCCTTTCCTCAAAAGTGTCATTAGCATTTATTACTGGACAGCTTACCCCTTGGAGGAGAATGAGATGAAAGAAAAAAATAATGAGGAACATTAGGGAGTGACCTCATGGGCCCATATAATGGCGCCTGATTTCTTGCTCCCCTCATCACTATCCCAGACACACACAATGGAAGTTGGCAGTTTACTTGATAATTATAACCATCCTACTGGCTTGATGGGGACATAGACTTTCTGGACTAGCCATATCACTTCCATTCCACAAATGTCTTTAGGTAGTTCCTTAGCTCTATTTTCACAGATTTGCTTCTGAGGTGGCCAAGTAATACAGTGGTTGATGTACTGAACCTGGATTCAGGAAGAACCCAGTGTGAATCTTCCCTTAGATATTTATTAGCTGTGTAACCCTTTCTCATCTATAAAATAAGAGGGTTGGATTCCAGGTCCCTGCCAACTCTAAATCTACATTCTTCCTTTGATTGGGCTGCAGGGGATGGTACAGAGCTCTGTCTTAGTAAAATCTCAGGCAGATACTCTCTTTTGGAGGAGGACTCAGAGAAAACTTGGAAATCTCTGACAAACTATTTCTAATAATTTATTGGAGTTTTGGGTAACAGAATGATAACTGGGAAGCCTTAACTTATTGATGTGAGATTTCTTAGCTTAAGAGAACATCAGTCTTTCAGTTAATAAACATTTATTGAATGCCTACTACATGCCAGACACTGTCCTAGGTCCTGAAGAAACAAAAAGGCAAACAGATGGTCCTACCAAGAAGCTCACCATCTAGTCAAGGAGACAGCAAGTAAGCTTGGGTAAATTATACTAAAAACATTTAGGTTGAGAGTTATTAGGGTGTTTCCCCCAATTCTCTAATGGCCCTTCTCTATTTCAAATTGCATGGCTGACTGGTCACAAAGACTCATTTTATGAAAAATTATTTTGTCATTTCATTTTGATTTAGGACTTCATATCTGGTAAAAGGATAATTCTCCATTTTGTCCTGGCTTCATTGAGAAAAAGAGCAAATGGTCCTTAGCGTATTTGACTTTAGGTCAAATTCTTTCCTGATCTAGAAGTAGAAAATCAAAATAAGCTACATGTATTTCAGTATACAAATATATGTAAATAAGGTGTGTGTAAGCTAACTGCATTGGTGTATGTGTGTGTGTGTGTGTGTGTGTGTGTGTGTGTGTGTGTGTGAGAGAGAGAGAGAGAGAGAGAGAGAGAGAGAGAGAGAGAGAGAGAGAGA
>JAJPUD010000078.1:329848-372892 GCA_023553655.1 Myrmecobius fasciatus | reverse complement strand
TCTCTCTCTCTCTCTCTCTCTCTCTCTCTCTCTCTCTCTCTCTCTCTGTGTGTGTGTGTGTGTGTGTGTGTGTGTGTGTGAATGTGTGTGGCCATGGCTCTGTATAGGGGCAGGGCTTATGCCACATGGTGACATAGGCTCATAGAGGACTCTACAAATAAAGTGTGATATAAATCTGAGCTATTAATAGCTTTGTAGAATAAATGCTTTTCCCCATAATCCTAAACTTCATCCTTATATCCCTCCTTAGCTATCTTTTAAAAATGGATCATTAATCATAACGGGGAAGGATGCAGATAACTTAATTGTGAATCTATTCATTATGATTATCAGGGGAAAAAACCCACCTCCACTAGAAACCAATGTGTGCCTATATAAAATAATCATGTAACGTTCCTACTCAGTAAAATCTAGTGTCTTACTCATGTCTCTGCCTCTATCTATTTATTTGTCTATCTCTCCTAATATAGATACATATAGATAGATAGATAGATAGAGAGAGAGAGATATCTGTATTAATCTCTCTAGAAATATCTATTTATCAATATCTCTATATGTACATATATCTCTATATAGAGATATAAATATAAATACATATGAATCTCTATAGAAATCTCTCTATATATACATATATGATATATATATAGATAAATAGATATAAATAGAAATATATATCTATATCAATCTCTCTCTATGGAGATATCTGTATCTATCTATAGATGTCCTCTTTCTTATTTCTTAGACTCTGTCCTTCATCTCCTACCTCTGTGCTTTTGCATTGATCCTCAGCCCTGCCTGGAATACACTCATCTCATCTCTATTCTGCCTCATAGAAACCCGTATTCCATCAAGATTAGCCTAATTTTTGCCTATTCCAAGAAGCTTTTCTTGACTTCTGCCTTTTCTATCCTGCCTTCCCCTACCCTGTGGCTATTAGTAAGTGCCCTCCCTCTCAAAACTATCTTATATTGATTTTGATTGTTTTTGATTGTTTGGTTTGTTTTTTCTTCTGGTAGATACCAATATATGTACATGTTTCCATTCCAAATTATATAAACAACCTAAAGAAAAGTCCATTTTTGTCTTCATATCTCCTACGTTTAGCTCAGTGTCTGGCACATAGAAAATGCTTAATAAATACTTATTGATTGATTGATTGAATGACTGTAGGTTGTTAGCTAAAGAAGATTGGACTGTCATTCTTGGATATGAACAAGAAAGAAGACCTAGAACACTTACCTTTGACTGGTGTGGGAAAGAGGATTCTTAAATTATTTTCTGAAGGTTATTAAAACTTTTGCTGTGAGAGGTTGAAATGGTATTAATAGCCAGTAACACCTGCATGTGGCAATTCTTTGGTTGTATCAAAGTTGAATGGACCTGGTGGCTTTCTTCTACTTGGTATTAACCTTGAGTTAAATCTCTCTATATTTTTTTCTGTTCATTTGTTCTCTAGGACCCTGCTTTCTCTTCTGCAATCCACGACAAGCTCCAGGTTCCCAACACCATCCGGAAAGCTTGGAATGAGCGGGACAACCGCTGTGACATTTGTGCGACTCATTTGAACCAGCTGAAGCAGGAGGCCATCCAGATGGTGCTTACCCTGGAACAGGCGGCCAATAGTGAGCACTATGACACATCGCCAAGCTCGCCTCCTCCACTTGCCAACATCCCTGCCTTGGTGGGACCCCGACACGTGGGTGGCCTTCAGCAGCCCCGAGACTGGGCTTTTGTGCCTGCTTCCTATGCCACCTCTAACTATACAGGCTTCATCACCAACAAGCATGGCAGCAAGCCCAATAGCCTTGGGGTTGGTAGTGGGGCAGAGAAGAAGAATGGATCCCCTACTCACCAGGCTAAGGTCAGCCTTCAGATGGCCACCAGCCCCAGCAATGGGAATATTCTCAACTCAGTGGCCATCCAGGCCCACCAGTATCTGGATGGCACCTGGTCCCTGTCCAGAACAAATGGAGTCACACTATACCCCTACCAGGTAAGTGGCTATTGGGGAAAAGCAAAGTGGCTTTAGGCAAAGTTGTAAAGTAAGCAGTTGGTGTTTCCTTTCCCTTTCCATTTTGGCATCTGCTTTAAATCAGGTGTAGAGTTACTAGAGGCAATATAGTGGGTCAGACTTCAAAGGACCTGTGTTCAAATGTTATCTCTGGCACTTGCTATTTGTTACCACGGGCAGATTACTTTGTGTCATTCTTAGTTTTCTTTTCTGTAAAATGAGGTGGATAGTCTCTAACTTCCCTTTAAAATCTAAATCTGTGATTCATTCTTATGAGCTACTAGTTACCCAAGGTTCTCTCTTCACCTATTATCAAGACCTTACTTCCTTGAGGAAATACCCTATCCACCAAGCCTTCCACTCTTATCCGTTCTCTTACTGAGTCTTATTCAGGATTTTGCAAGTCACAGAATCCTAGGATCCTATATTTTCAAAGCTGAAAAAGTCTCAACAGATCATCTGATGTAATCCCCATGAAACAGACTCAACATTTTTGTCAATTTAACCCCGCATTGGTTATTCAGCTTTAAACTGAATGCTCCCAGTGATCTGGAGTTCATGATCTTATTTTTTGTAAACTGATAAATAAATCCATGCTAAGATATTAATAGAGGATGATGGCTCCAAAGTAACAATGAGTAAATTTACAGATTCCAACTTCTTCAAGTATGGGGACCTTTTTTAATATAAAATTTCTGGAATGCCACATAAAAGGATTTCTGTTGATAAGAGAAAATTCATGGTGACAAAAAGCTACTATGAATTTTCTTGTTGTTTAATTATGTCCAGCAGTTTGTGACTCCATTTGGGGTTTTCTTGGCAAACACACTGAAGTGGTTTACTATTTCTTCTCTAGATCATTTTTACAGATGAGGAAACTGAGGCAAACAAGATTAAATGACTTGCCCAGGACCACATAGTTAGTAAAGTATCTGAGGCCAAATTTGAACTCGAAAAAATGAGTCTCTCTGACTCCAAACACAGCACTTTATCTACTACACCACTTAGTTGTGTCACTATGAATTTAGCAATCCTTTAAAACAAATTTGTATTTTATTAATCACAGTAATATATGCATACACTTGAAAAATAGTAACATTAGCATAAAACAGAATTTATTCAATAGATATAGATTTCAGTTTATGGAATAACCTGCATGTCCCATATCTTATAGGTTAATCTAGGATCTTTTGATTCCAAAACAAGAATGGAAAATATTTTCTTCTAAGTGCTGGATGATGCACTTCTTTTTTTGGCTGAGGCAATTGAGGTTAAGAGACTTGCCCAGGGTCACACAGGAAGTATTAAGTGTCTGAGACCATATTTGATCTCTGGTCCTCCTAACTTCAGGGCTGGTGCTCTATCCACTGTATCACCTAGCTGTCCCAGATGATGTGCTTTTTCTAACAAGTTTGTTGTATTGGAAAATTTTAGAATTGGATTGGAATTTGACAATGATTAACTTGTCCAGCTTAGATGAAGTGACATGTTCACTCTCACACCTTAGTAGAGCTCAGATTGGAACCAAGTTCACGCTGCTCTCTTATCTGCTTCCCTGACTCTCTTCATTTGCAAAATTTATTAAGTGATCTTGTACATATTGTCAAATTCAAACACTTCATGATTCTAAAGGTATGTCTCATCTTTGCCTGTTAGGAAACAGTTAAAGCAATAAGTGAGTTGGGCCTTCTTTGTGCTTATATTAAAATATTGAGTACCTTTTGTTTGCTTCTATCCTCTTTCTCCCCAATACCTGAATTCTACCCATATCCCTATTTTAGTGCCAGCACCAAAGCCAAACTATGAATATTCACAGTTTATTATTCTTTGAAAGAATTGTACTGAGTACTAAAGCATAGTGTTACATCTTGATATTTTAATAAGAAAGGAAGTAAAGAATGGCCACTTATTAGCAGATTTAGGTAGGAAGGACAGACTTAAAACTATTATATAAAATGATGTTTGATGGTTATTTAAGTTTTAAAAATACCAATAGATCCTTTTATAGCCTTTTAAATTCTACAAAGCACTGTACATCTATTATTTCATTGGAGCCTCATAAGCCTATAAAGTAGATATTTACAGATATTATTACCCCCATTTTATAGATGCCAAAACTGAGGTTTAAAGATTATTTGTTCATGATCACATAGTGAATAAATGCCAGAGACCAATTTCTAACCCAGACCTTCCTGTTTTAAATTTATTATTCACATCACCTTTTTCCCCCTTCCTCATTTTCTTAACCTATTTTCCTTCCTCATCTGTGGGTAAGAAAGAAATGCTTGTATAATAATGAGATCTTTGTCTTTCCAACTTGAGGTCCTGTTCAATACAATTTATAAGGACCACCAGATTGAGGCTTGCCTTGTGAAGTGTCCTTCTAATGGGTCTTTATCACCTCTTTTCAACTTCAACACACACAGGGTCACACATTTCCCTGAGCCAAAGGGACCAGAGGAAATCTCTCTGGGATAAAGAGATTTGGTATCTGGCTATGAATTGGTGTCCTCCTATGTCATGATTTTGTCAGGCTGATGCCCAGGGACAGGGCTATGGGACTGGCTAGACTTGATGTCTCCTGCTGTGGGCATCTCCCTGCAGTAAATATACTTTTAGTTTAACAGTCTAGACAACTTGTCAGAAATGATTGAATGCCCTGATAACTGGCCTTATTTTCCTGCTCTCACTTTAAAAAAAAAAAAAAAAAAGAGCAAATCCTTCCTCTGGAAAGCGGTCACAGGCCACTGCATCTGCACAGACATGCCCCCGAGTATTGTCCCTCCAGAGAGGGGGATTGTGGTCTCAAAAGTCTCTGAAGGATCCTCTCCCCCCTTTTTCTGTAGTTCAGTCTTCTGAAGGGGGAAGAGGAACCAATAAGGTTTGCCTATCTCCTTTTTTTTTTTTTTTTGGATATGTGGAACAATGAAGAAGAAAGATAAGGTAGAACTTTCTTACAATTATGATTGTATACATTGGTTTGGTTTCCAAAGGACCTTGTGAACTTTCTCTGAGGTCTTTAAAACAGGAGAACTTCTCGATGAGCTGGGGTGATTTATAGACTAGGATTTCTGAAGTTGGAGTCCTTGCTTTAGAAATATTTTTGATAATTATTTCAATATAAGTGACTTCCTTTGTAACTTTGTGTAACTTATTTTATGAATTTAAAAAACATTATTCCAAGAAGTGGTCTATAGACTTTACTAGATTGCCAGATGGGGTCTCAAACAGAAAAAAAAATGTTTAGAAACCCTGATTTTTAGGAAGAAATTAGATAACCTCTCAAGGTCTAAACATTCTGAGTTGTCTTCTATAACTCTGTTTCTGAAACATGTAGGGAAGGGCAAAGTTGAATGAGGAGTCCTTCACTTTAACACTGAGAGTAAAGAAATAGCATCCATAGAAGCAATTCTGAGGCCACTGGTGGTGAAGTGAAAGTGAAGTTGGTTCTAGTCACAACCCAGATACCATTGGGTTTTTGGATATCAAAACTTGGATACTTTGGAACATTTTAATGAGTATTCTCTTCACTGATGCAGATTAGAACATCTCTTTCTGTACTCTTTAACCATCAGTAATTCTTTCCAATGCCTTAAAAAAGTAATCCTTTATGGTTTGGTTCTTTTAATGAAGGATCCCTGAATGTCATCTCAAATGTTTGATTTCTTGGTAGTAAGATGATCCATTTGTGCAGAAAAAAAAAAAGTTGCCTCTTCATTTAATGGCTGTTTTAGTGTAACTGTCTCTCTCTTTCTATTTGTCTGTTTCTCCTCCTTCCTATCCTCTCTCTTTCTTTTCTCTCCCCTCTTCTCTCTTTTCCTCCACTTCTCCCTTCTCCTTTTTCTTTTGCTTCCCTTCCTTTCTTCCTCTATTTCTCTTTTATTCTCTGTGTCTCTCTTTTCTTTGTTTTCCTTCTTCTCTTCTATATGCTGTTTTTTTCCTTTTCTACATCTCCCTCCTTGCTGTCTCTCTATCCCCTCTTTCTCCTTTTTCTCCCCCTTCTCAAATACCTCTCTCTCTCTCTCTCTCTCTCTCTCTCTCTCTCTCTCTCTCTCTCCCACTTTTCCCCCCCCTCCCCCCCCATCTCTCCCCCTCTTCCCTCCCTCCATGTCATTTATCAGTACTTAGAGAGATTGAGAAAAACTTAAATACAGCTATATAGATGTCTATATAGAAAAATATAAATTTCTATACACATATACTATCTGCATATATATGTGCTCTGTGAACAAAATAGTATGCTGTAGCTCAAAAAATCATGAAATGTGCAAATTTAGCGATATCTTCATTCTAAATATTCATAGGGACTATTTTTGCTCCACCTGTGGTAGAATTTTCCAAGCTCATATTGATCTATTTGGCCATAGTCAGGCATACTTTACCTTGACCTTGACAATACTGAGGTCATTTTGGTCCTCTTTGAGCACAAAAAAGCATAACAATGAACATGTATATATTTGTACGCATATACACGCATATATAAACTAAAGTTAAAATTTAGAAGTAAAGTTATACCATTTTTTATTATTTTAATACACATTATAAATCATATTGGGAAAGAAAAATCAGAGCAAAAAGGAAAAACATGGGAGCGATAAATAAAAAAATCCAGAAAAAAGAAGTGAAAATAGCATGTGTGATTATATTCAGTCTCCTTAGTTCTTTTTCTGGATACAGATAACATTTTTTTGTCCAAAGTCTATTGGAATTGCTTTGGATCACTGAACCATTGAGAAGAACCAAGTCTTTCATAGTTCATCATCACACATTTTTTTTGTTATTGTATATAATGTATTCCTGGTTCTGCTTATTTTGCTCAGTTTCAGTTCATGTAAATCTTCCCAAGCCTTTCTAAAACCAGCTTGTTTATCATGTTCTATAGAACAATAATATTCCATTACCTTCATATACCACAACTTGTTCAGTTATTCCCCAATTGATGGACATTTATTCATTTTCCGAATTTTTGCTACTACAAAAAGAGCTGCTACAAACATTTTTGCGCATGTGGGTCCTTTTCCATCCATTATGATTTCCTTGGTTTACAGACCCAGTAATGGCATTGGTGGGTCAAAGGTATACAAAGTTTTATAGCCCTTTGGGCATAGTTCAAAATTGTTCTCCAGAATGGTTGGTTCATTTCACAATTTCACTAATGATGCATTAGTGCCCCAGTTTTCCCACATTCTCTCCAACATCTGTCATTATCTTTTCCTGTCATCTTAGCCAATCTGAGAGATGTGAGGTGGTATTTCAGAGTTGTTTTAATTTGCATTTACCATTTTTTAAAGAGGCAATTGGGGTTAAGTGACTTGCTGTGGGTCACACAGATAGTAAGTGTCAAGTGTCTGAGATTCTCCTGACTACAGGGCTTGTGCTCTATCCACTGTGTCACCTATCTGCCCCTAGAGCAAAGCTAAAAATAAATATGATAGCTTTTTTATTAGGCACTAGTGTGGAATAATGTGATGATAGAAATATCTTTTGAACCAAAAATATATTTGGAATTATTCATTTTCAACATATCTTTCTTAGTCCCAAGTCTGCATTTTGTGTTTATGGTGATATATCAGATGTTGCCATTCTTAAAAAAATATGGGTTATTTGGATCTTCCAAGTTCTTTCTATGCTGCATTGGAGGCAATGAGTAAAAAGGCATGTGTGGATGGGGAGTCAGTATGGGAAATGGGGAGGGAGGCAGGGATCAATTATACATCTTTCTCCAGATGTACAATTGGGTCGTTTTATTGCCTACCAAGAAATCAGACATTTGAGACAGCTATTTAATGGTACTTGGGCCTTCATTATTAAAAGAACCAAAGGAAAGTCTCTAGCATTGGGTAGATCTTCCAGAGACAGACAGATACCTCCCCCCACACACACCCTGAGTCCTGCTAAGCACATCTTTAGTAGAAGAGGCTACAGAGCCTTTACTTGAATTAGATTGAGTTTTGACCTTGATAAAAATACCAAGCATCTTGATGTCATGCTAATTATCACCTTCTTTCAATCAATGAGTGTTTATTAGGCATCTACTCTGCCAGTCACTATGCTGACTGGGTATTGAGAATACAAAGATAAAAAATGAAACAGACCTTACTCTCAAGAATCTGACATTATATTCAGAGGGACAAGATATCTACCTCTAGTGTACACATATAAAACAAATAGCAGCTGGGAAATGGGGATCAGAAAGAGGTATTTGAAGGAAAAGGAGGGATTATGAGATACAAGAGACCCTAAGGCAAAGAATGGACAATGGTTAATTCTTTTTTTTTTGCTAAATGCCACTTTCCCTCAGTTTTCAACTTAATGGTTACAGTAAATAAATGCTCTTGAAGTCTGTCCCCATAGCACTTATGGTAATAAAATTATAGAATGTGAGAATTGGAAGAGACCTTAGGGAACAACTAATACATTCATTTTATAGATAAGGAAACTGAATAACTATCATGGTAACCCAATAAAGCTTGTCAATTGATAAAAATAAAATTATTATTAATGGTCCCTTAAGATGATAGCCTCAACATCAGGAAAATGCTGAGTTTGCTCCTAATGATGGATTGCTATACACAAGAAGGAACTGTGAGCCCAAATCTCATCTGAGTCCAAAAAAATAAGATTTCCGATTACAGATTAACCAATTTAATTACCAGTTAGCTGATTTGAATCCTAGCTTTTCATGGAAATCTATGATTTCCTTTGGCATGTCTTACAACAGATTTTTAGTGCTTGAGGGCATTGATCGCAGATTTAAGAGAGGAGCTTTAAAATGGAGAAAGAGGGTTTTGTTGTTTTTTCTCACAGTACATTGGAAATATCAGAAAAATTCAAGAAAGAATTTACTAGTTTATAGTCTCCACAAAGAGAAGACTCTCATTTCAATTTTCTGACTTCCCTAATATGTAGCATGATATCCAATGCACAAGAAGCACTTAAGTAAAATGCTTGCTGTGTATTTCATTGTGTGGGTTTAAATGAATATATGGATGAATCATGAAAAGAAACTGAAGGGTTCAGTATACATGTAATTTTTGGGAAATTGCTGTCCTTCCTCAGAAAATGCTTCATAGAGTCAATATTAGAGACATTGTATATGGTGTGATTTAGCATTGTTTATATTTCATACACATTTACCTTCTGGATCAAATGAGATAATATTTATAAAGTGCTTAGCACAATTACTGGCTCATAGTAGGTGTTTAGAAATAAATGTTTATTCCTTTTCCCGCATGAATTTGCCAGCCTGATCCTTCTAGTATCGCATAATTACAGAATATGAATTGATCTCAGAGGTAAGTTAGTCTAAAGCTTTCTTAAATCACGAATACTGTCTAAAATATGGCAATCCTGTCTCTGCTTGAAGACCTTCAGTGACAGGAGAAATCTACCATTGTTTTGTGGAATCAGCAGGTATTTCATGCCATAAATATCGAGCTGAATGTTATGGGCTAGGAATCTTGTTCAGAATTTGGAGTATGTGAACAAATCATTTTGCCCTACTTGCCTGAAAACTGTGTACTGATCTTGTTCAGTTGTTCTCAGTCATGTCCAATTCTTTGTGACCCTCATTTGGGAATTTTCTTGTCAAAGCCACTGAAGTAGTTTGCCATTCCTTCTCTAGCTCATTTTACTGATTAGGAAACTGAGGCAAACAGGGTTATATGATTTGTCCAGGGTCACACAGAGAGTGAGTATCTGAGGCCAGAGTTAAACTTGAAGATGAGTCTTCCTGACTCTAGTCCTGACACTCTATCCATTGTACCACCTATTTACCCATGTACTGGTCATCATCTAAATACCTCATTGGTCCCTCAAACTCAGCATATCCTGAGAATAAGAAGCCAGTTATGCCCATCAAATGCCTACCAACTGCTACCCACAGGGAAGAAAAACCAGTCTACCTGAAATACTAGAGTCAAGAGAGGAGGAGGGGAAGAGACAGAGACAGAAAGACACAGACAGACAGACAGACAGAGACAGAGACAGAGAGACAGAGAAAGAGCTGCCAACAAGTGATTAGATTTTACTCTTGTTTCTTTTGAGCCTAAATAGTGTTATAGTATGTCACACAACTGAACCAATTTCTAACAGGAGAAATTGATGGGTGGTGGTGAAGATGAACATTTTATCTTCCTTTACTATTGCTTATAGATAATCAAATAGATGCTAAATTAGTTAATATTACTCCTTTTGGTTTAGCTTTGGCAAATCCACAAACATAGGAAAAGAAATCAACTTGTACAACTTCTATCTTGAGACAGAGCATTTTGTTGAAGCTGATGATATTGTTACAATGATGTGGTACTTAAAGTGAAATGTCATGTAGGAATTTCACATCATTTCTCAATGGCTGAAACTTTTATCTAAAAGTAGCCTCCTTGAGATAGGTCCTTGAGATAGGACAATCTCAAGGAGGACAATCTCCTCCTTGAGATTGTCCCAGTGGATAGAGAGCCAGGCCTAGAGTCAGGAAAACCTGAGTTCAAATCCAACTTCAGACACTAACTAGCTATGTGAGCCACTTAACCCTATTTGCTTCTGTTTCCTCATCAGTAAAATGAGCCAAAGGAGGAAATGGCAACCTACTCTTTTTGCCAAGAAATCCTCAAATGGGGTCACAAAGAGCCAGTCGCAAATGAAGCAAATAAACAACAACAACCTCCCCCCTTAAGCCTTGAAGAACTAACTGCTGAAGAATTTTCAGGAATAAAATATGTTGGGATAATGTGTCTACCAGATACAAAGGATACTACTTAGGAGGAATGGGGTGAAACATGGAGATTCAGAAGCTGTTACTAGAATCTGTTATATAAACCAAGGACTTGAGGTTTCTACTGTAACCATGACTGCTGAAATCTTCATGCTTACTGAAAGTGCCCATTATTGACCTTCATCATTAATGATATTACTACTATTTAGCTTACATTTTACAAAGACTCATTAAGGTTTGCAAAATGTTCTACATATATAATCTAATTTTATTCATTATATTAGCAAATATTACTGTTTTTCTTTGGGGAGGGATTGCCTTTATGCATCAATGACTAGTCATTCAACATTTATTAAATACCTACTGAATACAGAGCATCATTATCACATAGGGATTGCCATTTTTATTTATAGCTATTTCTTCCATTGGTATCATCAGCAAATTACAACCATTATCCATTCATTCCCAGCTAAATAAAGCCACAATGCTGTTAAACCTATGGGATTTATGAATAAATTTTATAGCATTTTTTAAATTAAGGGCCCTTAGGAATTGTCTTAGATATGAATAAATTTTATAGAATTTTATAACATGTAGAGTCCTTAGATATCTTCTTCTTGTTCACCTTCCTCATGTGACATTTGAGGATGTTGGGACCCAGAAAATTAAATGACTTTTCAAGGTCCTATAACCATTTAGAATCAGCTTTCTGATTTTTTGAGCTCATAAAACTTTTGAGCTTGGAAAAGTCATAGAATTACAGAGATTTAGAATTGGAAGGGACTTGAGAGACCTTCTAGTCTCTGGAGTTCTTAACCTGGGATCTATGAACTTAAAACAATATTTGTATTACTGTATCTCAACATAATTGGCTCCCATTGCAATCTTACATAGCTTATTTAAGGCAACTAAAAACATGATTCTGATAAGTCCATCAGTTTCATCTGACTTGAGAAGGAGCCTAATGATACAAAAATAGTAAGAACTTTCACTATAGTGCAACCTGCTCATTTTACAGATAAGGGAATCATGGTCTGGAGAGATTAAGGAATTTAGGATTATAGTATCATAGATTTAGCCTGTAAGTGAACTTGGAGGCCGTCTAGTCCAACACTTTTGTTTTATAGATGAGAAAACCAGCTTCTAGGAGAGCCAAGTGGTTTGCCAAAAGTCCCACAAATACTTGGGGATTTGCATCTAGCTACTTTGACTACTCTGGGCACTAATAGATGAGCCTTTGCCTGATCTTGCCCAGCACCCAGGTCACCATGCCCTATCTAAATTTTGCTGCCTAAATTTTGGCCTTCTTTCTTCCACCAGAAACTAGACTGTTCTTGAGACCTTGGGCTCTAATAGTTGGTCCTCTGTTTTGTTTGGCTTGGAATCCAGCTATCCTTGAACTTCTTAACTATTTCCAAACCTTGAGCCCATATTCTTCCACCATCCCTTTCCAAATCTTTATGTTTTTCCATATTAGAATGTAAGCCTATCGAGGACATGAATTGTCTTTCTTGTATTTATAGCTCTAGTGCTTGCCATAGTATCTGATGTATAAGTGCCCAATTAATGCCTTTTAATTAATTCATCAATCGATTCATTCCAGAGCCAATATTCTTTGCCCATACTTCATAAGAAGAATTGATTTTAATAATTAAAGCCAGGATTGTGGGGCCTATGTATATATATTTTTAGTAAACAGCTTGCTTGCCATCTCTTCTGTGAAGCTTTCCTTCTCCCCATTCCTTGCCCTGAGGAAAATGTTCTCTTTCCTTAAAAGAAGTCCCTTCCAATTATAAGTCTGTAAAATGGGGCCCTAGAGGGGAAATTCTTTGTCTAAAAATGCACAGTGCATTAGGGGACAGAGTTGGAATAAGTATCCTGGTCTCCTGGTTCCTACTTCTTTTTACTATAACATATTGCTTCTAGGATTAAAGGAATTAACACGAGCAAAAGGATTTCCAACTTTTAGACAGGTTGTTTTTGACCTTAGAGAAAGAGGTTTTAGTCTAGAAGAAGTCCCTTTGATGTTTTGAGTCTGGACATTCTAGGCTTGTGATTATTTCCAGTAAACTCTAATATAGACAATACTGGTGAAGGCAGAATATTGTTTTCTTCCCCAGCTGGAGCAGTATAGGCTAGCTTGAGCTCTCTTGAACCTTGTCCCAGCTGTACTGTTGGTTCAGTCCAATGCTACATGTTGACAAATAAAAGAGGACACCAGAAATATATTTCTTTCTCCAATGGGGAAATCCCAACAATGCATTTGTCCATTGGACAAATTATCTTGCCCACTGAGAACACCTGATACTGAGAGATTACCACCTATATTGCTTAAGAATAGTGTATGATGGCTTTCTAATTGGGAGATCCCTGTAATAATATGTTAAGTATCTTAGTTTTCACCACATGCAATGTGACATAATAGAAAGAAATCAGGCATCCAAGACAGAATGGCCTGTGTTGAAGTTCAGCTTCTGACACTTAGCCTCTTAATTCTCTTAAGAGCAAAAATTGCAGAAAAAGTATCAGACTGCATCATTTAAAAAAGTGTTCTGATCTGGGAATTCTCTATAGTGATGAAATTGTAAGTTCACTTCTATCTTTCAACATTAGATGATGTTTGGATTGGCTATGTAATTTCATTTATTTATCCAATAAACAGTTATTAAGCACCTATTCTGTGCTGGGTCCTTTTTATGGCACTCCCATGTTTGGAGTTGATAATGGCCAGAGACAGAGAGACACATTGAGTAAGTCACTTAACTTTTTCTGGGTCTCAGTTTTCTCATCTCTGTTGGACTTGATGGTCTCCAAAGTTCTCTCTAGTTCTAAAGCTATCATCCCATGACTGTTTTCAATCACTTTGGGAAAGATCAAGTGAGCCATTGAATGGAAGCCTTGGAAGTGTCCTGGGAATTGACTTCTTGCTCTAAAAACTTGCCGTGCAAAAACTTGTGCAGGTGTGCTTTTGTTTGTGGTTTTCTGTGGACATATGGAGAGAGCAGTTACTTTGCCTGACAGGTGTGGGGCCCCTCCTGGACTCCCATTAGGGATTTCCAAATACATAAAAGTTTAAACTCCTTAGCAACAAGACTTACAATAACAATATTTGCCTGAAAGTTAATTGGGTCCAGATCTTTAGTCCACAGAGAGTATCCCGAGTCTGTAAAAGTGTCTGACATGCTGATTTTATAATGACTCCCTGGCTTTTCTCAGATAATAAAAGTTCCATATGATTCAAAACATTACCCTCCTCCAAATTCTTGATTTTTGTCATTTTAATCCATACAACAAAAGACTAGTAGATACCCTGAGTAAGAAGTTTTCTGGGAAATACAAAATGTCCCAAAAGTTTTAATGCAGTTCAAATCTTTAATTGTTTAAAAACTGTATTATGACTTTGGGGCCAGCAAATAAACAAATAAGTAAGTGTGTGTATGCATATTCATGAACAACACCTATGTTTATTTAGATGTATATATCTATTATCCTATATTTGTACCTTTCAGTACTTATTTTTGTTGGTGATTACAAATAGCATTTAGCTCATCTGCATATAATAGGTAGAAATAAAATGCCAACAGCTCTTACTTTTGAACATATACTTGACTAAGTAAGGAAGGTCCAAGCTGCCTTTTATCAGTCATCACATCGTATGTGATACGAAGTGCTGTATAATGTGGATTATGAGAAGATACAGAATGACAGTCTAGATAACATGATCCTTAGTGCTTTTCATGAAGGGGACTGGATATGACAGAGAAGGCAGGGGGCTGTTTGAGGGATCCTTGAATCAACCAGAAGAGGAAGATTGGATAGGCTATCTCAATCCCCATGATACTAATGCAGGGGTGAGTAGTCTTCCTGGAATTCTCACCCAGACTTCCATCACTTCAATCCTTGTCCCAAACTCTTAATGTGGATTTTCTAAAGACCTGTTTGTTTGGGCAAACAAAACTGTTTCTTTTTTTTCTTTCTTTCTCTTCCCCCACCTCCAGCATAATGCTCTGTACACTGTAGATACTTAATAAATATTTGGTGATTACAGAATAATATTCTTCCTTTCAGCCATCAGTAATTTCAGATCAATTCTCTTAGATTTGGTCAATTTGCAGTGCAGATCAGAAAAATTTGGACACTCTCAAGTTTTTTTTTGTAAGAGTATGTTTTGCTTTTGTGCTTATCTTAGAGTATGTGGACCATAGTATTCAGATTAATTGTTTTGCTAGTAACCACTCAGAAATTGCATTTAACAAAGGTTTTCATGTTTAAGTTGCTGGGTTAGGGGTAAGATTTGAATCAGTTTGTGCCATGGTAACAACTACTTTTTGCCCTCTTGTCTCTGCTAGTCCCAGTTTTGTAACTGGTGGAAGGGTTTAGGACCAAGATGGGCAATTACTCTAGTGTATAAGCAATGCTGCCATCTAGTGAGATTGGAATACTCTAACATACTAGAAAGGAAGAGCATTTTAATAGGCCAAATAGTAAAAATTCTTTTTTCAGATAAAATTTGTATACCACTTGATCAAGAAAAAAAAAAAATACGAGCCTTTCATTTGTTAAAAGAGTAATTTGAACTTATATGAAATTAAAAATCATATTTTCTCCTTTAGGAGTATGTTTCCTTCTCTATCACCTACTTTGATTATAGAATCATAAAATCTAAGAAAGAAACTTACAGGTCCCTATCTTGTCTAATCCTTACCTGAATAGGAAACTACTTTACGAATGCCACTGAAAGGCATTCTTTCAATCTCCACTAGAAAAGCTATGATAGAATATCCAAGGAATTATCTCCCAAGGAAACATATTCCAATTTGAGGGAATACTAATTGTTAGAAAGTTTCTCCTTACATGAAATCTACCTCTTTGAAGTTTTCATTCTTGGATTCTCATTCTGAAATCTGAGGCCACCAGAACAATTGTAATTTTTCATCCATATAATAGCTCTTCAAAGATGGCAGTCATGGACCACTAGCCTCCCACTACCCCCCACCTACCTCCTCCAAGTTGTTTTCTCTTCAAGCTAAACATTCTTATTTCTCTCAATTGATTTTTGTATGATGTGATCTCAGGGTCATGTACTATCTTGGTCTCCTTTCTCTGGAAACACTCTGGCTTGTCAATGTACTTCCTAAAACATAGAACTCATAATTGAAAACAGTGATGTCTCATCTCCTTTGTTCTGAATGCCATTTTTCTCTTAAAGCTGTAGCCTAAGATCATATTAGCTTTTTTTTGACAGTTCTATCACACTTTTGAGTTATATAGAATTCACAGTTTACTAAATCCCCAGATCGTTTGTCATATGAACTGTTATCTAGTCATACTTTCCTCAATCTGTACTTGTGAAGTTGATACTTTTTTAACTCAAGTGTAACATTTGACATTCATCCCTATTAAATTTCATTTTTTAGATGTAGCCCATTGTTTTAATCTGTGGAAATTTTTTTTGGAGGGGGATATTGATTTTTTTCATCTTAAACATTTTTAAGTTGTTTTTCTACAAATAGCTTAGATTTTAAAAAAATTTTTAAATAATACTTAAAAATTTGGCTTTACAAATTAGAGGAACATAGGATACCTCTCAGACTTGTGGAGATGGAATAAATTTATGTCCAAAGAAGAACTGGAACTCTTAATTGAACATCAGATGGATAATTTTGATTATATTAAGTTAAAAAGTTTTTGTACAAACAAAACTAATGCAGACAAGATTAGGAGGGAAGCAATAAATTGGGAAATCATCTTTACATTTAAGGGTTCTGATAAAGGCCTCATTTCTAAAATACATAGAGAGTTGTCTCATATTTATAAGAATTTAAGCCACTCTCCAATCGATAAATGGTCAAAGGATATGAACAGACAATTTTCAGATGATGAAATTAAAACTATCTCTAGTCATATGAAAAGGTGCTCCAAATCACTATTGATCAGAAAAATGCAAATTAAGACAACTCTGAGGTACTACTACACACCTGTCAGATTGGCTAAAATGACAGGAAAAGATAACGATGAATGTTGGAGGGGATGTGGGAAAACTGGGACACATGCATTGTTGGTGGAACTGTGAATGGATCCAACCATTCTGGAGAGCAATTTGGAACTATGCTCAAAAAGTTATCAAACTGTGCATACCCTTTGACCCAACAGTGTTTCTATTGGGCTTATATCCCAAAGAGATCTTAAAGGCAGGAAAGGGCCACACGTATGCAAGAATTTTTGTGGCAGCCCTTTTTGTAGTGGCTAGAAACTGGAAACTGAATGGATGCCCATCAATTAGAGAATGGCTGAATAAATTATGGCATATGAATGTTATGGAATATTATTGCTCTGTAAGAAACGACCAGCAGGATGATTTCAGAGAGGCCTGGAGAGACTTGCATGAACTGATACTGAGTGTAATGAGCAGAACTAGGAGATCATTGTACATGGCAACAACAAGACTATATGATGATCAATTCTGACGGTCGTGGCTCTCTTCAACAATGAAATGTTTCAAACCAGTTCCAATTGTTCAGTGAAGAAAGCTATATACACCCAGAGAGAGGGATATAAAATGTGGACCACAACATAACATTTTCATGCTCTCTATTGATGTTTGCTTGCATTGTGTTTCCTTTCTCAGATTTTTTTTTGTAAACACATTTTTTTCTTGCACAGCAAGATAAGTGTGAAAATATGTATACATATATTTGATTTGTCAAGTATTTTAACATAATTAACATGTAGTGGACTTCCTGCCATCTAGGGGACGGGTGGGGACTGGGGGAAAATTTTGTAAGGGAAAGCTTTGTAAGGGTCAATGTTGAAGAATTACCCATACATATGTTTTGCAAATACAAAGCTTTAATAAAAAAAATTGGCTTTAACTTGAGATAGAACTTAAATTCTATGTCCCTAGAGCTTTGAGAAGGGAATCTTTTACTTTTTGACCCTTACTAAAGACAAAAAGTCCATTTTTTTGTCAGTTCAGGGCAAGCCTAGGTTACTCTTGATATTTGAGAAAATATTATATTGTTGATTACAACCTTTCTACATGTTTCATAAGTTGTTATAAGTGAAAAATTCATCAGCTGATGACTTAGCCCTTTTTTGATGAACCTTTCTCTGCTTACCTGAGTCAGATAGATACATAATCTATCACTGGGCCCATACTTGAGTCCTTTCTGACTTGTTAAGTTCTATCAGAATTTCCTGGCTTAGCCTTTGAGAACCTCTCTGACATGATGGTACATTAAAATAGGACATTAGTTTCAAGTAAGGCAAGACTGAGTCACAATCAGATGGCAAAAGACTGTGAATGTTGTTTTCCTAGTTATGCTTACTGTACTTACCATATTTATTTCAGTCTTTCCATGCTTTTTCATTTTCTCTGATGATCTTTTTTAAGACTTCATCATCTTTTATCTCTGCTACATTTGATCCTATTGATCACCTTCTTGTCCTAAATACTCTCTTTTTTTCTATGTGCTTTCATGACATTAGATAATATCCTGATTATCCCCTTAGTCACATGACTTCTCCTTCCAAGTCTCTTTTTTCTCATTCATTATCCATATTACATCTCCCAATTGTGGGTGTTCCACAAAGTTCAGTTGAAGACGGTCAACTCTTGTTACTTTCTCCCAATGACTTTATCAGCTCCAAAGTACTTAAATTATCACTCACCCTGTTTTTATGTTGATAACCGTCAAATCTGTATATCCAGGCCCAGAGTCACCTCTGAACTTCAATTTGAAATCATCAATTGCATATTGGGCATTTCAAACTGGAAATCCTAGAGACTCTCAAATTCATGTATCTTAAATTAAAGCTCATTATCTTCCCTCCATCACCCAATATTCTTCTAAATTTCTCTATATCTAGCCAAGGGGTCACCATTCTTCCATTCTCTGAAGTTTATAGTTTAGATTATTCTTGTCTCCTTACTTTCTCTCACCCCATATATCCATTCATTTACCAAACCTTGTTGTTTCTATCTCAGTCATTCACTAAGCATTTTAAAAGCATCTATTATACGTCAGACACTACTAAACAATGGGGCCACCAATATGAAGCAAAAGGTACCCCCTGCCCTCAAGGAGCTTCCAATCTAATGGGGCACTTTAGTTTAGGTCAAGTATCTCTTCTAGATTATTGCAACAGTCCCTTAGTTGGTCTCTTTACCTTATCTCTTCTTAATTCAAACCATCTTCCATTTTGCTGCCAAAGGGATTTCATTAAGTATGAATATTTATGACTCTTCTACCCAATCAAGTTCAATGGCTTCTTCTACCTTTAGCATCAAATCTAAGCTCCTCTATTTAGCTCCTCTTCTTCTTTGTCCTGATCTATCTTTCCAGTCTCATTCTCTTGAACTTGGAAATCTATTTGAACTCACTTTCTTTTTGTTCCTCACTCATGGCACAATATCTTACCCTTTTGCCAGGAATTCACTCCCACTCACCTTCCTCTTAGAATCTCTTTCTTCCTTCAAAGTCCCCCTTCTTTATAGGAGCCTTTCCTTATTGAACTACTGGTATCCTCCCTCTCAAACTACCCTATATTTAACTACTTTGCATTATTCACATTTGTTCTTTTAATAAAAACATGTATACACATGTGCATGCATATATACACACATGTATAAGGCATATATAGGTGCATGTATACATATGCATATATGGAGAATACATGCAGACATATGTTTATGTGTATGAATATGTAGGGGTATGTCTGTACACACACACACACACACACATATTTATGCATGTTTCCCTTGTGAGAGTATAATCTTTGTAGGCTCTTTGAAAAGAAAGATTGTTTTCATTAATTTGTATTTGTATCTCCAATGCCCAGCATAGTGCCTGGCACATAGTAGGTACTTAATAAATATTTATTGTTTGATTCTCTTTTCATATTTATAATTTGTGATAATATCCTATAGCAAAAGGTGACAAGAATGACTCAAGACATGACTCCTTTTCATTTTTTTAATAATAAAAACTATCCTTAATTTTCAGGCCACACAAAAAACAGGTGACATACCAGTTTTAGTTGTAGTTTGCCAATTCCTGTTCTATAGTGTTTATATACTTTATTCTGATTAGCAGGGTTTTTTGGGGATGGAAATTTGAATCACTTCAGGAATTCTGTCTTGTGGGTCAACTAGATGATATAGTCTGGGCTTGATGTTAGGAAGATCTGAGTTCAGATCCTAACTCAGATAAAGCTGTGTGTCCCTGGGCAATTCATTTAATCTCCCAGCCTCATTTTCCTCATCTGTATGATGGAGATATAATAGGATCATAATAAGATAATATGTGTAAAAAGTACTTGGATATAGTGCCTGCCTTGTAGTAGACACTTTATAAATGCCTATTCCCCCCTTTCCTTCCCTCCTGTTTAGCTATCAAGCATACATTTCTAGGCATTCAGTTCTATTTTAGCTTGCTCTACTTTATTTTCAGCTTTGAGTACCAATATAGACATCCATCTTAGTAAAAACGAGGGACCAAGCAGAGGAATCCCCTTGAAATAGAATTTAAATTTAGAAAAATAGTGTCGAAACATTCATTCTTAAAACAGGTATCTCTGAGCCAAATCATAGAGGATCCTTGGATTTAATTGAAAGAAGAGAGCTTTACAACAGTCTGCCTTGTTCATAATCAGAGAGGTCCCTCACCAGCCGATCATATAGGGCAACTGAGCTCATAGTATGGGAAAAGTTTTTGTTGGGGACATTGATTTTCCCCCCCCTCATTTTATAAGGGAATTTAAGACAATCAAAACCCACTTCAAATTACCACACATCTTTAAGCAGCTGAAGATCTCCCTTGTATAAAGGGAACTGGACAATAGGCAACTTAGTAGCATGGGAATAGTTTTGGTTCTGGATCCAGAAGAGAAGGGCTCAAATATTATCTCTAGTACTACCCTTGTAACTGTTGGAATATTATTTAACCTCCCTGGATTCCCTGGATGCTGTGAAAAGCTGGATTGGGTGGTCTCTGAAGTCACTTCTCCAGCTATGATCCTATGATCCTAGGTGCTTAGGAGGGATTAATCACCTTGCTTAGTTAAATTTGATCACAAACTCCCACTGAAGTTCTTATCTTAGGGTTTTATGGAGCTAGTACTTCATAGGCAACAAACTGCTTTTAGGAACCCATTAGAATTCAAGAGTGGCAGAGCAGAGAAATAATCAGTTGTAAGTGAGTAATAATAATAAAAACAATGTTTATAATAATAAATAACATTCATGTAAACTTTACTATATGTCAAGCACTGTGTTAAATACTTTATACATATTATCTCATTTGATGTTCATAACAACCCTGAGGAATAAGTGTTGTTATTATGCCCATTTGATAAATGAGGAAACTAAGGCAGTTATGCTAAGTGACTTGCCAGGGTCATGCAACTATTATGTGTCTAAGGCTGGATTTGGACTCAGGTTTTCCTAACTCCAGTTCAGGTACTCTATTCATTGTGCCATCTAGGAATCCCAAAGCTTCTCATAATCTGTGAAAACAAGAAAGTAGACAAAGAACAGAAGACACAAAACAGCACAAATGATGGATTTTTTGATTCCATCATTATCTTGGAGCATTTGCTAATCTAGAAAATGGAAACCCAAATCTGACACTCACTGGAGAAACTTCTCTGGTTTGTGTACCTGGAGCAGTAGATAGAGTGCCAGGCCTGGAATTGGGAAGATTCATCTTCCTGAGTTCAAATCTGGCTTCAGCCACTTACTAGCCGTATGACCCTGGGCAATCATCTATCAAATGAACTGGAGAAGGAAATGGCAAACCACTCTAGTATTTCCACCAAAAAAAATGCAATTGGGGTCTCCATGGGACAGCCATGACTGAACAGCAAAAAAACATTTTTCGAAGTAACATTTTGGACATTTTTGAAGGTCCTTGAAATGACATTAAATTTAGAGTTGACGTAGAGACTGTAAAGTGATACCATTGGATAGAAATAATGAGGACCATCCCCAATTCACAATCAATAAATATTTATTGTGCCAGGTACTGTGCTAAGCAATGGGGATATAAAAAGAGACAAATGTCAGTTCTTAGATTAAGAATTGTATGGACCTTAGAGGTACCCATATTTTATAGATGAGGAGACTTTAGCCCAGAGAAATTAAATGGCCTATTAAGAGTTAAAGATGAGATTTGAACAAAGACCTCTAGTTTCCAAGGTAGCATTCTTCTCCCCACACTAAACTTATTCCCTCTGTGACTATGACCATTTTCTTCTTCTATAAAATTGGAATATTATAACTTGTACCACCTGTTCACTTGGAAAGCCTAGTGAGTGTAAACTTCCCTGATCATTTAAAATTGGACTTTCCTCTCCTGCTCCCTACTTTGTCATTACTTTAATCTCTATCCAGTACTGTTTCCAAGGTACTCATCTCTTCTTGAATTATTCTCTTTTAGCACTGTTGGAAGAAGAATTTAATGCCCTGTTTAATGTTTAGATCTAATATCTGCATAAAAGGCTTCACTCCATAATTTTGTACTGCAGCTAATGTTTCTGCTTTTTTAAATGCTAGTCAACCAATCTTTCACCAAGACCTTAAATCTTTGTGCAATACTCAAGGCAGGATATGTGCCCCACCAGCAGCTTATTCTTTAATAGTGTGCTTATTGAGACCAAGTTTTATCTAACTTTCAACATGGAAATGCTCACCCCAACAGTATAGTCAGTATTATACTTTTTAAATTTGTTTTTGGATTTGTTACACATTCAGCCTCTGATAATTTCAAGTCTAGATAATCTATTTAGTAAATCTTTCATGTCCTCTTCCCTTAGCTACCAGCCTTGAACACATTTGCATCACTATGAATAGGTAGGCCAGGAAATGAAAGGAGTTGAAATAGGAACCCACTCATTGTGTCCTTAGCAGGACTAGG
The DNA here is from genome assembly GCA_023553655.1 of Myrmecobius fasciatus. Classification (NCBI taxonomy): domain Eukaryota; kingdom Metazoa; phylum Chordata; class Mammalia; order Dasyuromorphia; family Myrmecobiidae; genus Myrmecobius; species Myrmecobius fasciatus. The sequence continues at coordinate 350,253 of JAJPUD010000078.1, read as the reverse complement.
AAAAAGATTTGGTTAGGAAGGAGAAGAGTTTTGAAAATTCACTTATCAAAATTGACAAATATCTCCTATCTACATTTTAATGCCTGTATAACACTAACAGTGACAAATTCAGCAGAAGATGAAAGAAGGAAAAGTTTGGGGGTAAGTACCACACAATAATTACAGTCAATATTCATGAAATGTCTGCTAAAGTCTGCATAGAACAAGATTTTATGTCCACAGGAAGGTACTGGGATAATAAAGGTCCTCAAGATCATGTTTTATAAGGATCATTTCAAGAAACTGGTAATGTTTAGCCAGGAAAAGAAAAGACTCTGAGGGGATATGATGACTACCTTCAAATAGGTTAAGCTTATTTTGCCTTGTCTTTAAGGAGAGAACTAGGAGTAATGGATAAAAGAAGCAAATTTAAACTTAATGTTAGAAAAACTTTTTAACAATAGGAGCTCTCTAGAAGTGGAATGGGCAGAATTGAGGTGGGGGTGGGTTGGAGGGGTTATACTCTCAGGGTTCTTAAAGCAAAAACTAGATGATCTCTGATTGGGCATATCATAAGAGAAATGTTCATTTAATATATTTTGCATTAGATGGACTTCTGAGGTACTGTTCTATTTTGAGATTTGGTAATTGAACATAAAAATAATTGTATATCTTTGTGAGATGCTACATTTGTCATAAACTTGATGTTTGAAACTTTTGTAAACTGCATAAAATTGTTTGTCTATAATATTTCCAGATTACAGTCTGGAAATATCAGTTCAATGCATTAGTTTGGCAATAAGTATTAGGAGGGTGGCAGGGCAAAGGGGGGAAGTCATTTGAAATCAGACATGGATTTCATTTGTCTTGTTAATCTTGTCTTATGAATGACTATTCCTGGAACTCACATTATATGTGTGCTGTTCCATTTAATCTGATAAACATATACCAAGTGCCTATCATGTATAGACACTGGGACTGAGACACAACTCAGTCCCTGTTTGCCAGAAGTTTATTGTCCAGTATTAAGTCACAAGTGAAGTACGAGAGTCAGATATTCTTTCATAGTGCTTTCAGAAAATTGAATTTTTTTTCAAGGGCAAGGAAATATTTATGTTTGGACATTAAAAAAAATAGAGCAATAAATACCTTTCCAGTCATTCATATGTTTATTCAAGAATAGATCTGAAGTAGACTTGTTGCCTGACAACAAAGCATATCACAAAGAAAAAAATGTACAAAACTCTATCAGAAATAGAGAATTTGATTCAGAAGTTCCAAGGTTTCAAAATGGAAGGGGGTGGATCTCAGAGATTGTTCTTTAGTTCAAATTCTGTCTTTGATGGTTCCTACCTGTGTGAGCTAGAGCCAGTTAGTTTACCTATCTGGACTTCAGATTTCTCATCTGGGTAACACTAGGGGGCTGGACTCCATGGTCTCTGAGACTCCTTTTAGTTCTAGATTAAAGAACTCATGGCTGAATAGATTGCCATGCTTCAATTACCATATAGAAAAATTTCTCATCATAAAGCTTAACACACCTGTTGTCCATTCTTTCCTTTATCTGATTAGATAACAAGGATGAGCACAGGTGGGCCCCAGGGAAAGAGATAAGTTATGGTGATTGTTAAAATGTTTTCCAGCAGAACTTTGCAAGACACTTAAGGGATCATTGAGTCCATCCCCCTCATTGTCTTCTCTGAGACATTAACTGTTTTAGCTAATCTTCCATTTTCAGTGAAAATAGAGCTCCTCTTCTACACAGACTTAATCTTAAAATATCTGGTACATATTTGTAATATGCAAATGAGCCATTTTATAGGAAGATAAGATGAAGCTTAGTGATTTTTTCCTACATTGATATTCCTGCTTTTGGTCTTCTGCTATTATTTCCCCTTCCCTCCCCTTCCCCCATCCTTTTTCCCCCAAGACCAAGCATGTGTTAACAATTTAGCCCCAAGGTCTCCAAGGTAGTGTTTGTGTTCATCTATAATCAGAGTTGTTTAACATTCCTGAAAGCATGAACATGGTTTTAAACTTGAAACTTCACAATTAATTTACACAGGTCAGCTTTCCCTTTCCTACCTCCTTTTCCCCAGAATCTTTAGCACAAATTGTTAAGGAATATATAAGCATTTTCATGCATTCAACAAAATAATCCAAATTCATCAGGTTACTTCATGGGACAAGAATTTACTTTCAGATAAATAGCTATAGACTATTGTAGATAAAAGGCAACTAGGTGGTGCAGTGGATAGAGCACAGGTCTGGAGTCAGAAGACCTGAGTTCAAATGTGATCTCAAGACATTTTCGAAGCTATGAGCAAACCACTTAACCCTGTTTGCCTCAGTTTCCTCATCTGTAAAATGAGTTGGAGAAGGAAATTGCAAAACACTCTAGTATCTTTGCTGAGAAAACCCCAAATGAGATCACAAAGAGTTGGGACATGACTGAAAACAGCTGAACAACAACATTGCATGTAAATAGTATTGCCAGGATTAGACGACCATTTCAGTAAAGTTGTAGCAGAAAGTAGTTCCTCTTGAAGCATGTCTTTCTTTCCTCTGATGAAAAACTTTTGCTGATTTCCCATTGCTAATGGACTGAAGTCATAGTATCATTGAGGTGTGAGGAACCAGCTTATAAGTATCTTAGGAGGGACAACTCTTAAATCTTTAGAACTAATGCTTATACCTTGGAAATGGACAAATGCTACAAATCAGGAATTGATTTATTATTTTGTTGATTTTTTAGACTTAAGGTAATGGAGAAATTATTAGTAAAATCACTGATAAAATATTAATGATTATTAATGAAATATTAATAATGCATATTAAACTTAAGAGTGTGTCCTGTGAATATTTTCTTTTCTAGTAACCTGGTTGTTAAAATGTTTTCCAGCAGAATGCTGCAAGAGACCTAAGAGATCATTGAGTCCACCTCCTTCATTGTCTTCTGTAACAATGAGATTCTTTGATTCTGTTTGCATGTTTCAGTCTGTCATGAAAAGTCATCTTGAGAGTAATTGATTAGATTATTGTTAGTTATAGAATATTTTAGTAATTTGCTATAGGTGAGGCTCTAGAAAACTATCAATATTCTCTGATCTGGAAAAACTGATTATGACCTAAACCACATGTGCTTCTCTCATTCACTGTTCTCAGACTGGCTTTGCCAGATATGGAAGAAGTCATCATCAGAAGGTCAGCCACTAGGTCATGATTTCTTTTTAGTCTGTGGCAACCTGTGAACTGTGCTCATCAAGTCTCTACTACTTATGTTCTAAAGCTTGGCACATATTTAGTTTAATGCTTTCAGATCTGTGGGTTCACTTCTATAGATAGGCTCTCAACTATTATAGATAGTGATTACTGTTTGCCATGGATAATCATAACCCTTATGGGTTATTTGTACTTTACCTGTAGATTTCTTGAGAATTTAAGATCTCTTTTGCACCATGATGCTATCATGAAGGAGAACTTGAGTAGAATTTCTTGCACATAAGACTGTAGTAGAATACCTTACACAATATTTACTAATTGTTCAAAGTTTGTTCAATTGAATTGGTGGAACAAAGTTACTTGATATTGCAATAATGGTTCAGCGGATTGAGCATGGGACCTGGAATCCAGAAGACCTGAATTTGCATTCTGCTTCAGGCATTTTCCAGTTATATGATCCCAAGCAAGTCACTTAATCATTCTGTGTCTTTTTCAAAATGGCAAAAAACCAAGCCAGACCAAAACACAAAACCAATAAATACACTTTACAAAATGAATTTGAGGATCAAATGAGAAAAAATAGGTAAAGAATTTTGTAGACCTTAAAGCATTACATAAAAAGCTATCATCAACATCATCATTTTTTTATTGTTATCATTGTCAAATGAGTTATCTCACTGACTAAGGTAAATTTTGATATCTGAGGTTCGTTTGAATTTATGGGTTCCATTATTACTGGAAAAATCACCAAAAAGTCAAATTATCTGAGTACTTTTCCCTTTTTCCTATTCTCTTTTATAAGATCTCTATGATCACAGATGATTTTCGGCTATTATTCACTAAGTACCACACCCATTCTAGCACTGCTCCTTTCTCCAATGTGGCCCAAGGTCCCTCCCCCATTAAGCCTCTATCATAACTCTGAATACCACAGGCATTCAAATCTGGTTGACTCACCCATGAACTTTGGGAGAGACTAATGCCTTATTTACAGAAAGTTACTGGTAACTAGACCTAAAGTCATAAGGCACCAGATGACCTCAATACATAAAGTGACCTATCATGTATATATGTATGTATATGTACACATTGACACATATATACTAATTGGCTAATTTTATCTGGCTTTTTGAATTTTTAGTCTAGTCATAACCTTAACTCCTATAATACAATCAATAGGGGAAGCTGAAATCCATTGCAAATGTAATTTTTAAAAAAATAATGACTCAAGTGTGTTTTGATTGAAGATGACAGCTTCATGCCTGAATTCATGATGCTAGAATCATTATTTTTCCCATCATGATACCTTGTTGACTAGTATGTACAAGACAGATCTTGTCCTCATATCCCTTTTTTCCCCACTTATAGGAGCTGTGGATTAGAAAGAGTTTATGATACTTGTGTGAAAGCTTGCATTTCTCCATTGTAATGCAGGCCCATAGTTTCCAGAAATCTAGTAAGACAAATCTAGTAAAACTAAAATTAATCAGTTAGAAAGTCATTAGAAAGTGGATAAAAAGACTTCTGCCCTAGTTCTTGCAGATTTTTCCTTCTCCTCTGTTGGCCATCAATGACCATCACTATTCTAGAACCCATTGAAAGGTATGGGAAACAAAATGAAGAATAATCAGATTTGTGAGAAATAGTACTTGATTTTCATAAGTGATGCACACATTAATCAATTTCATTACTTTATAGTTGAACTTATCCATGTTTCACATGCTTTTTTGCTCTTGGGATCTGTAAATCAGTACTTTAAAAGGTCTATGATTTCATTGGTATGGAAATTTTCTTTATCATAGTAGACCACATTTTCCCCATGTCTTCATATTTTTTCATGTTTCGATGGCCAGATACACAAAAAAAAATCGTCACGTACTGGCCTTTCTGTCATCCTACCCTTTTTAATTTAATTAAAAAAAATTTTTTTATGACTTCTCAGCATTAGATCCTGCTGGTGTAGCTTCCTCCTACCCTGGGTCATTTCTATTATTTCTACTTCTTATGTTGCCAATGAGAGAATTTTTTAAAAAATTTTAACAATAGCTTTTTTCAAGGTGTTTGGGGAGAAGAGTGGTTCTGAGGAATAAGGTGAAGCATTGGCTATAGATGTTGAGTTATATTACATTCATCGATTGGGACAGGTACATCCCAGGATGAGAGTTCTGAGCCAAAGTGGTTAGGTCCTCCATGGCACAGTCTCTGGTCTATTGACAGGGTGGCTGGTGAAGACACTTCTTTTTAGGACATTTGTAATATTTACCAAATAGTTGTTTTCTAATAATCCCATGAAACAGCTAATACAAATATTATTGCTTTCATTTTATAGATAAGAAAGCTGAGCTTGGGAGAGGCTCATTCACTTGCTACAGTTTCATTACCAGCAAATAACCACTTTCTACTTGATACTTATCTCATAGTTGATAGCTTATTGCTTCTTTTCATGAGCACAAGGTACTTTTGGGGAGGACTGTGGCTTTCTGGTTGACAAGGAGCCTGGATTCAACTGGATGGTCGATGTTGTGTTTGTGACATTGTAGCACATCTATTACCTTGGGCAAGTTTCTTTCTTTTTTTTTTCTTTTTGATGAACAAAGATGAAACTTTATTGATTATATGTAGTCTTTTTTTTTCAGATTTTCAGGATTTTTTCTTTTTTTTTAAAAGCTTTTCATTTTCAAAACATATACATGGATAATTTTTCAACATTGACCCTTGCGTTTCAGATTTTCCCCTCCTTCCCCTCACCTCCTCTCCTAGATAGCAAGCAATCTAGTATATGTTATGCATATTAAAATATATGTTAAATATAATATGTGTAAATATATTTATAAAATTCTCTTGTTGCACAAGAAAAATCAGATAAAAAAGGAAAGAAAATGTGCAAGAAAACAAAATGCAAGTGAACAACATCAAAAAGAGTGAGAATGTTATGTTGTGATCCACATTCAATTCCCACAGTTCTCTCTCTGGGTGTAAATGGCTCTCTCCATCACAGGATCATTGGAACTGGCCTAAGTCATCTCATTGTTGGAAAGAGTTATGTCCATCAGAATCGATTGTCATATAATATTGTTGTTGACATGCACTGTGATCTCCTGGTTCTGTTCATTTCACTTCACATCAGTTCATGTATGTCTCTCCAGGCATCTCTAAAATCATTCTCCTGATAATTTCTTATAAAACAATAATATTCCATAACATTTATATACCATAACTTATTCAACCATTCTTCAACTGATGGGCATCCACCCCATTTCCAGTTTCTTACCATTACAAAAAGGGCTGCCACAAACATTTTTGCACATGTGGGTCCCTTTCCCTGCTTTAAGATCTCTTTGGGATATAAGCCCAGTAGAAACACTGATGGATCACAGTTTGATGATTTTTTGAGCATAGTTCCAAATTACTCTCCAGAATGGCTGGATTCATTTACAATTCCACCAACAATGTGTCAGTGTCCCAGTTTTCCCACATTCCCTCCAACATTCATCATTATCTTTTCCTGTCATCTTAGCCAATCTCAGAGGTATGTAGTGGTGTCTCAGAGTTGTCTTAATTTGCATTTCTCTGATCTGATTAATTTGCAGATCTCTGATTAATTTGATTTCTCTGATGAGCATCTTTTAATATGATTAGAAATGGTTTTAATTTCTTCATCTGAAAATTGTTCATATCCTTTGACCATTTATCAGTTGGAGAATGGTTTGAATTCTTATAAATTTGAGTCAATTCTCTATGCATTTTAAGAAGTGAGACCTTTATCAGAACTCTTAGATGTAAAAATGTTTTCCCAATTTATTGCTTCCCTTCTAATCTTTTCTGCATTTGTTTTATTTGTACAAAAACTTTTTAGCTTAATATAATCAAAATTATCTATCTGGTGTTCTGTTATGAATTCCAGTTCTTTTTTGGACACAAATTCCTTCCTTTTCCACAGATCTGAGAGGTAAATTATCCTATGTTCTTCTAATTTGCTTATAATGTCACTTTTTATGTCTAAATTCTGAACCCATTTTGAGCTTATTTTTGATATGTAGTGTTAAATGTGGGTCAATGCCTAGTTTCTTCCATACTAGGAACTTGTTTTTTTTCTCAGAATTTTGGACTGGAAAATGTTAGATGTCCTCCCATTATGATTTTGTGCTACTCAGATTGTCTGGAAGCATTTTTTTAAAACTGTGTACATCAGAAAACAGTTGTCTGATTGCAGACCTTTAAATTCAAAAAAGTGTCCTTGGAGCCTTGGAGTTGCCCATCTGTATGGCAGCCACGTAGCCCAGAGAAGATCTTTGTTTTTAGGCATATTCCATTCAGAAGGACCTTTAACCTAACTTAGATAGCATTCTTTCTGTTACATGATATATATCTTTATCATTGTAGCTATACCTATTATATCTATCTTTATTAGTGTTATTTATTTATATTATCTGTTATTTACATGCTCAATTACATTGTTTATCCATATTATTTATGTTTATATTTCTATTTATTTTGTCTTTATTTACATTCATATAGCTATAAATATATTCTATATCTCAGATCCTCTGTCTTTACCCATACTGTTCCTCAATACACACAAACATATATGTATACATACACATGTGTGTGTATATGTGAAACAGAGTGAGAGAGACTTGTGTTTAAGTTCTGTCTCTGACACATAATGGCTTATTGGACCTTGTACAAGTCACTCTCTAGGCAACTCTGAAACATAAGTTTCAGAAAAGTCACCAACCTGAATTTCTAAAATAAATTTATTTATTTTATTCTGAATTTAAGAAATAAAACAATCATTTCTGTAACATAGTAGAATAGAAAAAAGATGATTGTAAATTAAACTGCAAATCTGTTATATATAAGCTACTTCTTTAAAATGTGTAATAATCATGTAATTTTCTTTCTTTTCTTTTTCTTTCCCTTCCCACCCTGGAGATGGTTACCATTAGACACAAATATATCTGTATATACATATTTAAAATCATCCTATACAAAATTCTATCTATCAGTTCTTTCTCTGGATGCAGATAGTATCTTTCTTCATAGGTCATTTGCAGTTAATTTGGGTATTTGTAATAGTCAAAATGATATATTTGCTCAAAGTCATTCTTAAAACAATATTGCTGTTACTGTATATGATGCTCTCTTGGTTCTGCTCATTTCACGCTTCATTATTCTATGCAAGTCTGTCCATGTTTTTATAAAATCAATGAACTCATCATTTCTTATAGCACAGTAGTATTCCATCATGATCATATACCACAACTTGTTCAGCCATTCCCAACCTGAATATGCAAATAGTTTCTTCACCTGGTATTTCCCTATATCAATATCCCAGTTCATATAACATGTGTTATATATGCATAGTATGAATTCATTTTGTGTATGGCTACTGAGATCCCTTCCAACTCTCAAATTCTTAACACACATGTGCATGTGCACACACACATAACACATATACAAGTTTGTTATTTCACTCAGTCTTCTACCTTTTCACGGTAAAAATGAAGGTAAACTGCCTCTGAGAAATTGGTGTCTATTCCATTATTCACTGGGAAATAAGACTCTGTCATTCTTGCTAATCCATTCTTTTGACCTTTAAATTGTTTGTCTCAGACTGTGTTTCTCTTATATAAATCTCTTAGATACATCAGGATAATGTTTGATAAGAGAAGGAATCAATTTATAGTTTGTCTTTGAAGCTTGGGCCATCACTGGGTATTTTTCAAGAGGTCAGTGTAGTATAAGTTGACCATAAACCTAGGTAGAACACTGGTTTCTAGGTTCAAATGTCACCATGACATTTTCATATTATCTGTTTGAATTTGGGTAAGTTATCTTCCCGGGCCTCAGTTTTTTCATCAATAAAATGAGTGGGTTGGACCAGATGTCACTCAATAATTTATTGGCACTGTGCTTGGTGTATTTATTAAGTATCTGTTATGCACTAAGTATAATTCTAAGAACTGACTATAGATACATTTTTTATTATTTATTCTAGATGCTTTTTCAATTTGATCAATGTAAATACAGATTAGCATTACTTGTAATTTTTAGTAATAGAGAATTTCTTGGAGGGCAATTGACTTGCTAGTTAGTGGTTTCTTTCCCAAATTACCTTACATTTAACTATTTGTATTTGTGTACATTTATTTTCTTTTTAATTATACTTTATGTACTTAAAAAGCTTCTTATGTGTATAGAGGGTTTCATTTGCTGTTATTTGTACCTCTAGTATCTAGCACAGAGGCTGGCACATAAATAGTTGATTAAGAAATTATTGATTGATCAATGGACTTGAATCCTGGTCTTTCTAATACTGAGGCTCAATAGATCAGGCTGCTTCTATATTATCTATAGATAAACATAAAGGTTAAAATAAAGTTACTACTGATCTAGCTGGGAAAGGCAAGCACTGATGATTTCTACCATCACATTGATTGACAATAAATGATTTGAGTAGGATGCTGGGTAGTGAGTGATAGCTTTCCTCAGCTTTCCATTTCATTTCTCTATCTCTATTGTTATTGGGATCCTGTGTGTCTATGAAAATAAAGACACTCTCCACATCCAGAAATAATATTGGGGTGTGTGTGTGTAGGGGGGAGTTGTATGTATGTGTGAGAGTTTTCTTCCAAGATGACATCCTGTAATCTCTTAAATGAAGCTGTGTTGTTTTAAGAAAAGAGACCACACAGGTCCTGTCAATAGAAGATACTGATTCTGGAAACAATAAAAGTTCCTTGTGCTACCTCCAGCCTTTGGTGTGATTCTGTTAGGTTCATTACAACTTGATTTAGCTTAGTTCAGATTTCTTTATGGGAAGTGCTGTCTGGAGTATGCCCTTAGTTACATCCTTCAAAATAAATGCTCATCTTCATGTTGTAAAACTTCAGGCTATCTATTCTAGTTCTGCAGGAGAAATCATTAGTTTTTCTACATAAAGAAGAGATTCTCCAGCAGCAATTAGTGCTGAATTCACAAAAATTCATAGAACTGGAGTTGGATATAGACATATAAGAGCAAAGTGACATAACTACTTTCAAACATATGAAAACTATTATATATCTGCTATGATACAAAGTGCTGTATTCAGCTGCCTTCAAGGAGTTAATATTTTACTGAAGGGTAAGTAAATTATATATAATTTCAGATAGTGAGAAACTAACAGCTTGAAATGAGCTAATAGATAAGGAAAAACTTCCCGTAGGAGGTAGAACCTAGATGAGCTTTGAAGGAAGCTGGAACATTCTAAGAATCAGAATAAATGTGGTCCTTTTTAGACTAGATCCTCAAGGGGCCTAGGCCTAATTTATCTGGTGCTTCCACGACTGCAAGCAGTTTTAGAGCTTCAGTGATGGAATCACTGTCTATGCCTGAAGCACATTTACATTCTTTCACTCTTTGGAATGCCCTCTGTGGTGGTCAGTATTCATTCTTTGATTTTTGGAAGCAGCCCAAAGTCATTTGGAAACTGGTCTGATGAAGAAAGTGAATGATTAAGCAGGGTAATGCCATTTTTGGTCAAAAGAAAAATGGAAACAAAAGGGAAGGTGGGGCTAGAGAGTAATGGGTCTGGTTTTCCTGTCTGCCTCAAACTGGTTTTAAAAGGAGATGCCAAAAATGTTTTGAACAGTGATAGCCTCTAACTTCTCAAATCAAAGGACTTGAGACTCCTCTTGATATATGACTTTCCATTGTTTTAAAAATCAGATCTCTTTGTTTCTCTTCTCCCCAAAGTAGATCAGAACAGTAAGAATATGTAAAAGTTTCAAGGAAAGGATTTGGAAATGTAGTCACAATTAATTAATTTATGAGGAATCAAATCAATTGCAAAGTAGAGTTCCTGCACTGACTTCTAGAACCAAACTCCTGTTCCCAAGAAGCCTGATGAGCTCTCAAAGACTAACAGTCAGGCATGGATCTTGACTGAGAAGAGTAATAGGGAAGAAGAAATGCTCAATAATCTGTAGGCTAACTTGATCTATGCCTCTTGACTACACTAGAGTTCTTTTTGTTCTCTTCTCTTTGACATTTCTTGATTAGTTTGGTTGAATTCAATTTAATCAACAAATATTTATTAACCATTTATTCAGGACATTCCTCTCAGAGCTTTGAGGATAAAGAATAAAATGTGAGGTTTGGTTTTTAAGAATCAAAAGGTCATAGATTTAAAGCAAAAAAGGGTCTTCAAAGTCAGTTAGCTCCTCATGGTACAGATGAGAGAATTTGAAGACCAAGAGGTTGAGTGACTTAGGATCATAACCCCATACACTGATTTATAGTTGGAAGGGACCTTAGAGACCATCTGTTTTACCCTCCCCCCCTTTATTTTACCAATGTAAACTAAGACTCCTCAGAAATTAAATGAGTGTTCTTTCCACTCTACCATGCTGTCAAGATAACAGAGAGTAGTAGTATCAAATTCTAAATTCACAATGCTTACAGTTGAGTAGAATTTATGAGAGGGGTTCATTAATAACAATAGTAGGGCACAAAACATATGAAGTGTTGGATAAGAACAAATAATTTTAGAAATTGTACAAAGGAGGGAATAGGTACATCTGTGTGTGTGTGTGTGTGTGTGTGTGTGTGTGTGTGTGAGAGAGACAGACAAAATTAGGATGGTGATATAGAAGGAGTTTTTATCAAGTCCATAAGTGACACAGAGTAGAAAGTGATAAACTGTAGATTTGATGTCAGATACAAGACTCAAAATAATTTTGATGGGCTGGAGTCTAGAACTAAAAACACTAAATTTAAAAGGCATACATAGACATACTTTTCTCTGTACAGAGTCTGGATTTGACAGTATTAAGTACGAAAAGAAGTATGAAAAAAAAGATCTGTGTTGACCACAAATTTAATAGGAACCAACAGACAGATGCTGATGCTTAAAAAAAAGCAAACACATTCCTACTTTGTACTAACAAACATGAAGATTGGAGATTAGACTAGGAATAGGCAAGGGTGTAGAGTGTAATGAAGAAAAATTTTTACTGTTAATTTTTTAAAATAAATGTACAGTTTTTAATACCAGAAATTTCTATTCTCCATGATACATAGGTGTTTATTCTGGGACAAATCCCATGTGTTAAAATGAAGATTCAAAGCCTATAGTGGATAGTAATTCAAAGAGGGTACAAGTTTCATGAGTGGGAAAAAGAGTTAGGTTATGATTTATAGCCTTGCCAAGAATGTAAAAATGCTTGGTCCCTGCTCCCATGTAATATCTTGCTGCTCCTGTATTCTTCATAGTTTAGACCACTTCTGGAATGTTCTTTCAGGGCCAGGTCTCATGTTTTTAGGAGGGTTGTTTATTTCAGGGGAAGGAGACCAAGATAATGATGAATCTAGAAATCATGATGTATATAATAATTACAGGTAATGGAATTGTTTAGCTTAAAAATAAAGGGGGATAAGGCATTGGAAGGTCTTCAGATTTTTGAAAATCCATTCCATAAAGAAGGGAGTTTTCTGTGTTGCTACAGAGAATAAAACTAGAACAAAATAAATGGAAGTCATTAATTTATTCAAACACTGTTACGTACTGTGGGGGGGAATAAAATATACTTTAAAGATTATTTTAAGTTAGGCTGGCAGATTTCTACTGAATTTAAGTATTAACTTTGCAAAATAATAAAATGGTGCAAAAATTGCATCAGTACCTAGCACTGTCTGGCACATAGTAGGCAATTTAAAATGCCCACTGGTTTGATTGATAAAAAACAAACAAACAAACAAACAAAAAACAGTTGCCTTACAAAATAGCACATTTCCATCACCAAAAGTTCATGCAGAGGGTTGGAGGATCCTGTGTTAGGGAAGCCATAAAAAGAATTCTTGCATTAAAGGAGGTTGGATTCCATGACCTCTAAGGGTCTTCTGCATGCTAGGATTATATATTCTATTTTATTTGAAGGTTTAGGTGCTAAATGGGAGGATTAAGTTCCTTCAAGGTAAACGAGGATGATTCTCTAGGGGAAAAAAAGGCAATAAAAATTTGATCCACCCAGTCATCATCATTGAGGTCATATTGCCCTCAATAATCCTAAATGCCTGTTGCATTGTGAGCAGCTAAAGTTTAATTGGACCACTGGTTATCTCTCCAGTGCTTTATCACTTTTTTGGAGGTTTCTTAAGAATTACTTTAAACATTGACAGAGACCCTCTTTTCTGACTAAGCTGAGAGTAGAAGAGAAAACACCTGGGATAAGGGGTGGAGAGCTAAGACCAAGTCAGATGACCTCCATGACCTGAACTCAGAGGGAAGTACTTTGGCACTTGGAAAGGCTCATCTTCATAGATCAGGAAAATCCTGATTTTTGTATCAGCCAGAGTCCAAAGGCTTGCTATGGAAATTCATGCTGGCCTGTTGCCTTCCAAATCTGGAATTGGAAGCAACCTTGTAATTATTAGTAATAATTAGTTTTAGTAATTACTACCATGATTTTGAAATTGAGTTTTCTTGAAACTTATCCTAAGCACCTGCACTGCAGACCAGTTCTGGGGAGCATCTTCATGCTGGAAACTCTTCTTCAGAATTCTCTTTGCTAAGATTCTAACTGCTCTAAACCTAAGGAAAAGGCTCCACCTGTCTTTCAGGTTTTGTTTTTGGTTTTGCCTTGTTTTTTTTTTTAATCACTGCTGGTACTTGGTAATTCTACCTCACAAGCAAGTCAGCTTCTTTCTTATCTGGTGCAAATTCAAATGATGCTTTAGAAATGTATGTGTAAAATCTTAGTTGTCAACCAGATTTATAGCCAAAAAGGTTAGTAACTGATAGCAGGATTAAATTTGGATAACAGATACAATTGAAAAACACAAGATGGGATTAGCAAATCAGAGGATCATAGATTTGAACTGGAAGAGACCCTATAAGGCATTGAATACAACTTCCTTATTTGACAGATAGAAGTTTGGAGAGATTTAAGTAATTTGCCCAGGGTTATGCTATTAGTAAATAGAATTTGAATGCATGCATAGTGAAGTGGAAGGAACCAAAAGAACAATTTCTTTAAGAGCAACAATATAAAGGAATTCAATTTTGAAAGTCTTAACAATTCTAATCAATGAAATGACCCATATGTCTCCGGAGGACCTGTGATGAAGCTCTAGATAAAGATGAGGGATTCAAGTACTGAAAGAGATGTACTTTTTAAGGACATAATCTCTGTAGTTTCATTTTGCTTACTCATAATTATTTATTATAAGAAAATCCCCTCCCCCCCTTTTTTAGTGCCTTCAAGTCCAGTTAATCAGCAAACATTTATTTGTCTATGTGTTTATTCCATTACATTTATTAATCCATTTATTCAGTTATTTAATTATATATCCATTTATTTAGATATTTATGGCAATCAGGATTGGGTAACTTGCCCATGGTCACATAGTTAAGTGCCTGCTGCTGGATTTGAACAGACTCCAGGCTAAGTGCCTATATATACTGCCCATCTAATTACCCCAACAGGTATTTATAAAGCTTTTCCTAGGCGGCAGGCACTGTACTGGCCACTGGGGATTCACCTATAAAAGTGAATACTCTCCTGCTGAGATATAATGTACTGCTTGTTTATAGATGGCAGTATTAAGAGATCCAGATTCAAAGGTCAAATCAAAATTCTTAATTATGGTAACTAGGTCCTTACTTGGTTACCTACTTTATTTTTTAAAAAATAATTTTACCTTTTTATTTTCAACTTAAATACAAAAAAGAAAAAAAAAGTATGTTGATATGTAGGACAGAACATAAGAGGATCTGTACACGAAACGATGCATTTCCATTTTATACCACATCCTTTTTTTTTTTAAGTATATAATAAATTCTACTTGTCGCTTTTAAAGCTATTCTGCCTGTCTGTGTTTCCTGTTGCATTTGCTTGTGTTTAGTTCTGTACATTGTTAAAGTGATTCAATGACCTTTTTTTGGGGCATCAATTTTATTAAGCCCTCCTTCCTCTCCTCCCTTCCTCCAGTTTAGAAAAACAAAAGGGAGGATTACCTTGTAATAAATAATCATGAGTAAGCAAAATGAATCTACACAGAGGTTATGTCCAAAAATGTACATCTCTTTCAGTACTCGAATCCATCAATTTTATTCAGAGCTTCATCACAGGTCCTCTGGAGACATTTTGGTCATTTCGTTGATTGGAGTTTTTAAGTCTTTCAAAACTAAATTCCTTTATATTGTTCTTATAGAAAACTTTTTTGATTTCTGTTGCTTCACTCTGCATTAATTCATACTTACCCAGGATTTTCTGAATTGCTTTTTTTGTCACTTTATATGGAGCAAAAATATTCCATTACAATCTTATGCCAGTTTGTTCAGCTGTTCCCTATGTAATGGACAACCTTTTTCTCCTTTTAATACCTTTAGGATCAAGAAGTTTGTTTTGTTTGCAAATATTCCCTCTCTCATTTCTGCTTATTTTCCTATTTAATTTGATGTATTCCTATATCAAATTTTTGCACGTGCATGTACATATGTGTGTGTTCAACCCAATCTAATATACAACCTCTCAAAAAAAATTACATGGAAAGAACAAGGAAGGACCTGTAGGTTTACCAGGATGTATTATATAAGTATGCTATAAGGAATAGAATACTAGATTGATATAGAGTTATGTGGAATAGAAATATTGGAATAGAAATATGCCATTCTCTCTATTTTTGGGCAAATCATTTTGGACCTCTATTTCCTCAGCAGGAAAACACAGTTGAATTACAACATTTTAAATATTCCTTTTAGTTCTAATAGTCTGTGAATATAATCCTTTGATATGAAGTAGATTTGTATTTATAATAGTGCTTGAAGAAAGACCAGTTTTGTAAACATTAAATTAAGATGGCCTTTTCTAATTTTCCCTGGTGGGTATTATTGAAGACCTAATATAAAGTATTTTTATTTCTATAACCAAATAGTAGCAAAACTGGGAATGGAACTCTAGCCTAGCTTCTTGGAGTATTTCTCTGTTATCCTGGCTTACTTTTCTCTATCTTTTTTGCCTTTAGCCCCAGACAATCTTCCTATGTCCCTTCTAATTCTTTTTGTGATTTATCTTTAAAATGATTCCTACCTCTGACCCCATTTTGTTGCATTCTAGATGTATGATTACTGCAGGGACAATGGATTTGATCAATTACAGAAATCAAATGAAATGACTTCAAAAGATTCCTTCCATAGAAAAAGCTCAAAAAGTTCTTTCCCCTTGAATGTCATTGTCCAGGGCAAAAGAAACATGAAACTTGGTGTAACTCGGAGTTCACTGCTGAAGCAAAGGCTGCATCTCTGACAATTCTGTTTGTTGTTAGATTTAGATTCCATTAAAGCTCCTTTAATTAAATCTATTGTAAATCTGCTCCAAGGTCCCAGTTGGTAAATTAATTGAATCTTTTTGTTTGCTTAAAAAAAATCCAGCAAAACCCGAACTCATTTTCAGACCTATTTATTTTTAAAAGCTTTCCATTGACTGGGAGCCGAGGTCTGATAGCAATTGCCTTTTTCAAGGTGCTGAAGAGATTTGAGTATTAACTAGAAACTCCTAAAAGTGTCCTTCCAGGCTTATAGAGAGAAACCTCCAAAGACCCAAGGGACTTATAAACAGTGGCTTCCCTCCTCTCCTGGATCCTTCACACCTTCTCCCTGCCAATAAATTAAGAAATTGAAAAAGATAAAATATTTATTCTTAAGTGTCTATAACTGGATTTATGGAGGCAACTTGTCTGATATTATTGCCAGGGTAAACCCATGCAAATGTGCAAGTAAAGCATGTTTTTATTAGTTCCTACATAAAATTTTTATGATAATGGCAAACAAAGGACCAATTCAGTTTAGCTGAGTTTGTTATTATTACTTCAGCTCAGAATAGATAAGCAAGAGTGTGAACCACGGTAAGTCAACAGGGAGGAGCCAAGGATTAAAACTCTGAAGACCAGAGGGAATTTAGAGTAAGGCAGCCTTCATGAAACTCAGGGAGAGAAAGAAATTAGCCCCCTCCTCACAGAGAGGTGATGGACTCAGGGTGCAGAACATGACATAGACTTTTTTTGTGTGTGTGACATGACCAATGTAGGAATTTGTTTCACTTGACTATAATTATTTATTGCAACAGTTGTACATTTTTGGGGGAGTTGCTTTTGTTTTTTAAACAGAAGAATAAGGTGGGAAGGAGAAAGTAGGCTTTGTCCGCTCAAAAATTGGAATTTTATTTTATTTTATTTTTTTTTGGTTAAAGAATAAGGTGCTGCTGGGCAGGGAGGGACAGTAGTGGCCCCATTCATGCCTGTTCTTCAGGGGTTGTATTTACAACAGGCAAATTCAGAGCATTCAAATCTGTAGATTTTTTTTTAAGCCTACATGCTTTCTATTGAAAGAACTCCCACGTACTATATTTCAGCTCGAGACTTTGACTAAGAAAAAAAGGTTCAAGTGGCTTTATTGTGGGGCATCTCCCACTCTGGGATTTAAACAAAGCACCAGCAGAACAAAGTTCTTTTAACCAGGGTGCCTTCATCTGAATTCTCCTGTCTGTGTGGCTCTGGCAGGCTTGCTGAAGAGAGAGTGGGAGCCAACCCTCTCATTCCTATAGCCTTTTCATGTCTGACCCCAGAATATAGCAAATGATTCCTGGGTTGACCTGTATATAGTGGAGGACTGATGGGGGAAATTCTTGGGTTTCTCAAATTTTATAGTTTAGACAATGGGCATTGATAGACAGACATTTAGGGTTACTGGATATATAGTACCTGCAATTCTTTAAGATGGAATTAGTTTAGGTTTTTTTTTTTTTTGAAGTGAATGATTATGGTATGGATAGACTTTTGAAGTGTGGTGGGGAGAGGTAGCTAGACACTATGCAAAAATTACAGCTTGCCTAGGATTAGGGAATATGATTATGTTCCATACTCCATATTCACTTAGAAAATCTTGGGATCCTTAATACAAGGCAACAATGGAGACAGTTTTACAAATTGGGAAAGAAGGCTTTCTCTACATGGGTCATCCAGAGAGCATCTGGTTTATCCCCATTCTTCCAGATGGGTCTACACTTTAGTCATCCCAGACAGCTGGTTGTTTATCCTGGTCTTAAAGATTACTAGTAAAGAGATTGCAAAACCTCCCTGAACAACCGGTTTCAGTGTTCTTGCAACCCTCTCTTTTAGGATCTTTTCCCTCTAGGCTTAGTCTAATTTAAGCTTTCTTCCTCTTGTTCTGTCTCAGTGGATACATTTGCTGATCTTGTAACAGTAATTCATGTAAGTACAAGAAGGCACTTAATTGGGTGTTCTTTAACATTCTTTCCCCACATTTTTAGTACCCATTTTCATTTTTTAAAAAAATTCTGACTTTAGCAAACATTAAATAAAAGGACCATTTCTTCCATACATGAAGGAGAGTAGAAAAAGAGAACTATACCTGAAACTGGAAATCTCTGTTTTATACAATTTGTTTTTCTTTTTAGGTCTATAATACACTCAATTTGTAACTTTCAAAACCGTTGTGCTTGTCTGGGATTCCTTTTGGCTTTCTCCTCAGTTCATTTAAGAAACCTTTTAATGGTCTTTCCTTCCTTTTCTTATGCTCAGTATTTAGAATATTCCTTATATACCTAGCAGGCATTGAATAAAAACACAATGAATATAGTCACATCCGTTTTAGTATTCCCTTCCCTTTTCCTTTCCTTCCTCCTTTCCTTCCCCCTTCCCCTTTCCCTTTTCCCTTCCCTTCATCCTTGCCTTTCCTTTTCCTTCCCTTCCTTCTCCTCTTCCCTTCCCTTCCCCCTTCCCTTCCTTCTCCCTTTTCTTCTTCCCTTCCTTTCTCTTCTTTCTCCTTTCTCTTCTTCTCTTCCCTTCCCCCTTCCCTTCCTTTCCCTTCCCTTCCCTCTCCCCTCTCTTCCCCCTTCCTTTTCCTTTCCTTCCCTCTCTTCTTTTCTTCCTTCCTCTTTTGCTACCCTTTCTTTTCCTACCACTTTCTTCCTCTTCCCCTTTAGGAGTTGGAAAGAAAAGAAATAAAAGTAAAACCCTCGTAACAAATATGCAGTCAAGCAAAGCAAATTCCCATATTTTCCATGACCAAAATATGTCTCATTTTGCAAGTTCATTTCCTCTCTTTCTGGAGATGGGTAGCATGCTTCATTATTGGTCCTTTGGAGTTGTGATTGATTATTGAGTTGTTCAATTCTAAAACCTTTTAAAGTTGTTTTTTCTTTACAAAATTTTTCTTTTATAAATTTTTTTGGTTCTGCTCACCTCACTTCAAATCAGTTCATCTAAATCTTCCTTAGCTTCTTTGAACTTGGTCCTTTTTTTTTTTTAATCATTTCTTATAGAATAATATTCCCTTGTTATATTCAATAATTTGTTTAATTATTCCTGTTAATGTAATTCACTTTGTTTCCAGTTCTTTCCTACAATAAATAGAACTACTCTAAATGTTTTGTGTATATGAATATCTTTGGGATATAGGGCAAGATATAGATGTAGATCAAAAGGTATGTATAATTTAGTGAGGATCATAGATTTAGAGCTAGGTCAGCAGAAGTGTTTAATTCAAAGATAGCACACTCTCCTTATCCTCATGAAACTTGTATTCTAAATTAAATCCATTGATATAGAGAGCAACTGAGTATCATCATTACTTTATATGATATGGGTTATAATTTTAGTTTGTTTTGAAATTCTCACCAAAGAGCAACCTGATTTCTTTCGGAGTTGCCGTGGTTGATTTTAAACCTTTCATAAATAAAGAAGAAAGGAAGGAAGGAAGGAAGGAAGGAAGGAAGGAAGGAAGGAAGGAAGGAAGGAAGGAAGGAAGGAAGGAAGGGAGGGAGGAAGGGAGAAAAAAAGGAAGGAAGAAAGGAAGGAAAGGAGTAAGTGAATTTCATTATCCCATATAGGTAGAATCCATGCGGATTTAAAAACTGTTCCATAGGCCATGTCCCCAACTGGGTCTTTGAGGAAACAGGTAAAGATGGGGAAAATGTTATCATAACTTTTAAGTTTTATTTTATTTTATTTTTTTCTTGGGCACAAGACATTCATTATTGATCTCAATAATTTAGTCTCAGTTCTTGGAGAGGTTTAGAGAGTTAGATTTTAAAAGGAAAACAAGGTCCAGTTTACAGTCATTTTTTACTCACGTTAAATGAATAGCTTTTCAAGTCTTAGGAAAGAGGAGAATCCCAAACGATTAGGTCTGTTTTACA
>JAJPUD010000078.1:315736-329838 GCA_023553655.1 Myrmecobius fasciatus | reverse complement strand
TTTGGTTGGTTGGTTCAAATTAGTTGGCAATGACTTGGTTAAGTGAATTAGATTCACATTACAAAAGGAGTCCACAAACAAGTAGAAAAATAAAGCCAAGATTTAGGGAAAGAAATGGCATGGTCAAATGGAATAGAAAACCGAAAACTTAAATGGAGAAGCCGGAGAAATTTGAGCAGAGCCCTTCTCAGAATATCTGCAGAGTACAGCAAAGTATTTAGGACATAGGATGGAATGTCACGAACAACAGAGAAAGCAGAGTATTTATTTAGCAAAGACATAATGAGATTATACAATTCTCTGGTGTCAATTCAGAATTGTTGTCTCTTTGTAAATAGTGTTAAGTGGGGAAGGTTGGGAAAGGAAGAAAATTATTCAGACTTGAAAATTCTTGACTCTCAACTAAATTAAATATTTGGGATTTAGTTTCACAAGTTGTGAAGTCAGATTTCTTCCTTAAAAACAAAACAAAACTAAACTAAAATTAAAACCCCAAACTTGAAAATCCATTGTTTGAACAAAGATTTAAAAAATACCCAAGCACTTTTGGGATTCTAGCAAATTTGTGATTTTAGTTTTAGAAGTGAATGTAAAGCATAATAAAATTTCTTTAAACCCTTAACAACTGAAATTCAATTCAACAATTTCACAAACATTTATTAAGGTCTCACAGTTGGAGATACAAACATAAAAACCAAAACCAGACCCTATGTTTCATCAATTAAGCAACATTTATCAAGCACCTACTATATGCTAAGCACTGAAGCTTGCAAATGCAAAGAATGAAAGCCATCACTACTTAGAAAGAGCTAGAGGAGATTATACTATCCTAGGGGAAGGAACATGTTCACAGAAGTTGGCAATCATTCATTGGGCATGCTATAGTCAGGATTCATTGATTGAATTAGACAATTTCTGAGATCCTTTTCACCTCTCAATTTCTGTGATTCTGGAGAAATCTAAGGTCATTTTTTTTTTCCCATCACAAGTCACTACAGGAAAACCTTAGAGACCTGAAGTTACTACAAATTCTTTAAATAAAATTCCTGGAAAGTTAGGGTATTTGAGGGCACATATTAGGGGGTTTCAACATGACATGCTAAAAATATGATGTGCATTTGAGAGTATTTAATAGGGAACTGTTAACATATGACTTAAGTGAAAGTCCCTCTATTATGAGGGCAGGATTTAGAAACAGGAAAAATACTTGTGAGCCAGATACTGAACTCATTATGGAAAGAACAAAGAATGTCCTGGGATGTAATGTCCAGACTAGTTCTCTGGAGGATCTCAGTACCAGCCTGAGATCTTGATCTTAGGAGAGGAGTGAAGAGGTGGGACTCATGTGGATGATCAAACATGGAGTCTATTTATTCCAAATTCTCTCAGCCTTATATATCCTAATACCCTTACATAACTATAGCACACTGTGTGTGTGCTAACTATATACTGTGCATGCAGGACTACATAAACAACTTGCTATTGTGTGAAGATGTCTCTTTGCCACTTGGTATAACCTGCTTTAATTACAACACAGGTTGTCATCGCCTCCTGATTTCTTAGGAAGGTTGAGAGCCCTTAAGGGTGATGGGGAGCAGAGCCAGACAGTATCAGAAGGATTCCTTTTACTGGACTAAAGGGTCTTATACCTTGTCCAGGGTTCCTTACTACCTGTAGCCCTCTACACTGGGGGTTCCACAAATCAGGACATTAGGATTTGGAGTGTGTAATAAACAGGAACCTCAGAAGAGGAAAGGTTGCTAAGTGATAGTGATAAGAAATTCTGGAAATGGCAAAGGGATGCAAACAATAAATATGTGGACTCCTCTCTTGGACCAGTGAGTAGAAAATACAAGAGGAAGTGTATCTAGTACTGGAAGAAAACTGGAATTAGTTTGGAATTACTAGAATGGAGAGAATATAAGGAGATGGGAGTGTGTTAATCATTGAGGGGTCAAGGTCTAGCTTAGATTTGAACCCAGCTTCTCTAATTTCAGAATCAATGCTCTTTTCACTGTGGCATATTGTTGTTACTCTTTTAAATAGAATTGAGTAATTTGTTGTTGAAATATAAGTATTTGAGGTCTTTTTTTTGGGGGGGGAAAGAAAATTTTTTAAAAAAAGAAACAACAACCACCTCTATTTCCCTTGTGATGGACATTTTAGGGCTTTACAATCCTAGTATTATCATTCACTTTTGTAGAGCTCTTAAGTCCCCCAAAATATAGAGGATTTTGTAAATGGACTAAATACATAAAAAGTGGGCAGCAGATATCAATTTTCAGGAACCTTGAAGTTTGTTGGCAAGAAAGAGTAAATTGTGGTGGGTATAATGAGCTCTCTAGTCAGATGAGTGTTGCTATATTCTAAATTTCATGTCTAGTAAAACCCAAAATTATTCTTCTAAAAGAAGTAACTGTATGGTAGAAAAAGTATTGACCTGGAAATAAAAAATCTTTCCTTTCTTCTAGTTTTTTCTAATACTCAGGAAGCTTTTTAGCCTCAGTTTTTACCTCTTTGAAATGAAGAGATTATGATAGTCCAACAAACATTTATTAAGCATCTATGGTGTTTAAGGGTAAAGTTCTAGGAAAAAATGAACAACTATCCATGTCCTCAGGTAGCTTAAATTCTCCTGAAGACAATACAGCTTATAAACAAATATATGCATTATAATTTAAGTGGGAAAGAGAGGAAACTAATAGCTAAGACCCTCTAACAGATCAAGAAGAGCTTGCTTGATTTCCAGGTTTCCATTAGACTCTAAAATGCAACAATCATTCCTTTTGGGGCATTTAGGATTTAGCAGATCTATCAACCACAGAAAGCTGGAGAAAGAAATGATAAATCTCTGCAGTAACTTTGCCAAGAAAACCCCAAATGGAGTCATGAAGAGTAGAACAAGACTGAAAAATGAACTAAAAAACAACAAGAAGTCTTGTCATTTCATTTTATGATGAGAAAGAGTAATTCACCTAATGCCTGGATTCAAATTCATGTCCTGTGACTGCACACTTTTCCCCACTATCACTCTGGTGGATTTTATAGAAATATTCCAAACTTTATTTCTAATCTTAATTATACTCAGTCTGAATTACAAATCTTTTAACATTCTGCAGCCACTTTTGTTATCATTTTAATCTACCTAAGGATGAATGTCTTCTGATGAAGAGACTTTGGGAGAGCCAAAGTGGAAATACAAAGGAACTTTTTATGGCTTCTCCTCCTTCTGTGTGTCCCTTTTCCCTGGGGCCACTCTGATTGTCCCTCCCCCCTTTTCTCTCCAAAAATTTTGCACTTCCCCCAGTCAAAGTGAACAGATATGAGGTGGTGCAGGATTTGATTTAAGCCCTGATAAAGGGTAAAAAGAAATGTGATCCATCCCTCCTGTTTGCTCAGTCTCATCACCCAAGGGTAGAACACTTGATGAAGGTAGGGGCTATAAATTTAGGGTGAAGAAAAGGAAAACCCTCCTTTAGCCCCACGGTATGGGAAACTTGGGGAATGTATTGCTGCAAGAGGTCACTGAATCAAAAGCTGTGGATGGGTAATTTTATGACCACTAATAAAATTTATAGCTATAGCAGTCTAAGATAATAAGGGTAATCAAACATTGAGCCTCAGGACACAAGATGCCCATCTTGACCAATAGGAATTTACCTGGGTAGAAGGTATGAAAGGCTGCTTGCATGATCTCTTGCAGGTAACTGAATTGCTTGGAGGATGTGCAGGGAACACAGGACTGACTAGCCCAGAACAAATTGAGAATTTAGAGAATTTTCTCCCCTATACCTTCCCCTTTCCTTTGGCTCTATGCAAAAGTAGTTAGTGTTATTTAAAAGTGAATGAAGGGAGTTCACACAATTATAGACTAATGAATCTTGTGAAGAAGGTCATCAAAGAAATGTATGATGTAGAAAAGAGATGGGCTCAAAGGTAGACTGGTCACATGGCAAGGGCTAGTGATAATCAGTGGACAACTTATGTGCTCCATTGATATCCCTAGGGAAGGAAAAGAGAAAACATTTTGAGTTGACCCTCTGTGGCTAACTTCTGGGAGGATATAGAGAATATTCACACAGAGAATAGCCAGGCATGAATAGAGTGGGGTCCATTTAGTGTGTGTGTATGTGTGTGTGATCTTCATCTATCTATGGAATAGAAAAAAGGAAGTATAGTTTATTTTTGTATCTAGAGACAGATAAAGGCAGATATATAGATCACTCTAATATCTATCATCTGTCTGTCTAGCCATCCATCCATCTGTCTGTCTGTCTATCTATCTTTCTTCTGTCTGGCTCTCTCTCTCCCTATCTATTTATTGATTGATCGATAGTCAGTAAGAGAACGGTATGGCTTTTTATTTACCCTGATACAGAGAAATATTATTTTCTCCCAGGAGTACTTAAATTGAGATTCATATGCTTAAATTTTTTTTGATAACTATATTTCCATTTAATTAACTTTCCTTTGTAGTTTTATGTACTTTATTTTGTGAATTTAAAAACATTATTCTGAGTAAGGATCTGTAGACTTTCTTTGACTGCCAGAGGATCCTAGGCCACACAAAAAGATTAAGAACTCCTATCTTAGAGCATCTGTTGTTGTATATCTGTAATATAAATAAACATAGGGACTCACACAAACTTGTATTTGTTGCTTTTACTATGGAGAGGTACTATAGGATCTCCTTTCCAGAGTCTTCTTTCTATCCAAGAGGCAAAGTAAACCAAGCTAACCAAATAATCCCAGAAGGGAGTAGTGTTGAGGCGCAGGGGCTATGGACTTAGGAAGCTAAGCAAGAAGAAGGTCAT
Source organism: Myrmecobius fasciatus (assembly GCA_023553655.1). Lineage (NCBI taxonomy): Eukaryota > Metazoa > Chordata > Mammalia > Dasyuromorphia > Myrmecobiidae > Myrmecobius > Myrmecobius fasciatus. Next base: position 325,024 of record JAJPUD010000078.1, on the reverse strand, counting down.
GTCGCCTATGTACATCTGGTAGCAACAGGAGAGAGAATGTTTTTTCTTCCCATTATGGGTTTTATTTAAATTTTCATTGACATGCTGATTGTGGTTGTTCAATTGTTTTTTAACTCATATCTGACTCCTTATGAGTTTTCTTAGCAAAGATACTAAAGTGATTTGCTATTTTCTTCTTCAGCTCATTTTACAGATGAGGAAACTGAGGCAAATGATGTGTAGTGATTTGCTCGGGATCACACAACTAGTAAGTGGCTAAGGCTGGTTTTGAATTCAGGAAGATGATTTTTTTCTAGATTTCAGGTCCAGCATTCTATACATTATGGCACCATTTAGCTGCCTGACATGCCAATTGCCTGAGTACATACCAATTGGCAGAAAAAAGAAATTGCATAGGTGAAAGAAGGAAAAGTCCCTCGGGTATTTAAAATTGCAAGTCTATTGGTGATAATTGACATATATGTATAAGTATATATGAGTGTATATATATACACATATATATAGTATGAAATATTATATGGATTATATATGATATATATAATATGAGTATGTATATATACATATATTTAGTATGAAATATTATATGGATTATATATGAGATATATATATATATAATATGAGTGTGTATGTATACATATATTTAGTATGAAATATTATATGGATTATATACATAAGAATATTGATTGAAGGTACCAGGCTAGCTATACACACTTACTATCTAGTAGGGGAGCTGAAGCATAGATAGATGAAAATTTCTTTGCTTCAATCCATAACATTTAGAGAGGGTTTACTATGTGCATGAGAGAGTCTGCTATGTTCATAGTATGATGTTTAATACTACAAAGATACAAAGATGAAATAAGACAGGACTCCTGCCCTTAAATTTATAATCCAGTAGAAGCAATGAAACCCACATGCAAATAGCTATAAAACAAGAGAATATGAGATATACACAGACTATGAGCCCCATAAGGGAGAGGTCATGGTCAGAGATCCATAGAATCAGAGAATTTCATTGATAAAAGGAATTTCAGAGAGATTATCCAGTCCATTCTGAACCTCTCTATAGCATATTCGACAAGTGTGGGCATCTGGTCTTTGCTTGAATGGTGGAGCCTGGTTCAGTTTGGGATTATTCTTATTACTAGAATTTTTTTTTCTTACATTCCATAGAAATCTTCCTCTTTCCCAGTTTCACCAGTTGCTTCCCATTCTACTCCCTGGGGCTACAAAAGTCAAATCTTTTCTGTTTTCCATATGACATCTCCTTGAAGTACTTGAATACACTTGTTATTCTCCCTCCAGAAGTTTTCTCTTCTCAAGGTTAAATATCTCCAAATACTTCAACTAATTATCTTCAAGTTCCCTCACAATTCTGGGTCCCTTGAAGCTAATCAATGTTTGAGAGAAGGCAGCTATATGGGAGTTGCTATAGAGAAGTCCATCCTGTGATTGATTGGCTGGAGTTGTATAGACAGTAATTGCAATGAAATGTCATTTTTCTCTTTTTTTTTTCTTGGTAGACCTTCATCAAGTATATTTTATTAAATAAAGATTGATGATTGTGACTTCAAGTTTTCCCACAAAAGTAACAGAGACCAGTTGGCTTTCTTGGCTATCTCTTCCCAGTCAAAAAGAGAGAGAGCTTTCTGGGTCAATAAAACCAATTAAGATGTGGTCACACACTGACATACTTGGTACTTCTTAGTGCTATTCTTGTCAACAGGAAAGTAAAAGGCAGTTTGTGATGTAGAAAGGGTCTAATATCTTTTGTCTTGACACTATGGTCAAGATAGTAACTGATGATTAAAATAACTATTTGACACCATTCTAAATAGAACTTTTGGTCTAGAGGCTCTTAATCTGGGTTCCATGAATTTATTTTCTTGGAATATATGTTGATAACTGTACTTTGATATAATTTACTCCCTTTGTCATCTATATTTTATGCCACATATTCACACATACATATACACATAGATGCATATAGACAAAAACACATTTCTATATCTTTTTCTCTAAATTTCCCCCCATTTACATGTTAAAACAGTTTTTAAACATTTAAAAATGTTTTGAGTTCCAAATCTTACCTTTCCCTTACCCTTTCTTGAGATAGCAAGAAATCAGATATAGATTATTAATGTTTTTATGCATTATTCTAAGGAAGTTTGTAGCTTTCACCACTGCAAAAAAGATTCTATGATACAGAAGTGGTTGAGAATCTCTAGCCTAGTTGTAGTCTGTTATTTAGCTAAGGAAGGCCCAGCATGCCCAAGTTAGAAACACATCTGCCTGATTTGATCCCTGGATGCTGTGTGAGCCCATGAGCATGCGGGGTGGTTCTCACACCTATGGAGCACCCCATATGTGCAAACAAGTACATTTGTCAGCACCTGGGAAAACACACATGTTCATCCTTTCCCCAAGGTCCAGTACTTTTTACTGCCATACTGTATTTAATTTAGCAGCCTGACTAGCAAGAATGTGATTCCGTGTTTGGAAAGTAATGGGTATCGTTAAGAAGTAAAATGTCTCTGTTGGAAGTCAGAATCCTGAAAGAGGGCTTTAATACAAGCTAAACTAAACAAAAGCCTCAGGGTGAAAGTCTGCCTCCCCAAACAGTTGTCCTTAACACTGCCCTGCAAAGCTTTTGCTGTCTCTTTGAGGATGTGGCCAGGGGTCCAGTGGCAAGATAAAGATCACTGGAGATGGCCCTCAAAATTTTTGGAAACCTGTCACATGAAAGAGGTACTAATCTTGTTCTGTTTGGCCCTGATGGCAGAATGGGAGCTTTTGGCACAATGTAATGAAGAATTTCCTAATAATTAGAGCTGTGCAAAAGTAGGATGGAGCTTCTTTGTGAGGTAGTGGGTACCCCATTCACCAGAAGTCTTTAAGCAAAGTCCAGAAACTTCATATACTATAGTTATCCCCTCCCTATAGTGTATGCTATGGGCAGGGGACCTCTGAAATCTAGAAAATTCTATAAAATTTTTTGCCCACCCTTTGTAGCAGAGAAGTCTGAATTTTTCTTTTCTTTTATGGGGTGTTTAAAATAGCTTATTGTAAAATTTGGGTATATTCTATTAAAAGGAAAAAATAAGTTGATATTATACAATACTAAACATACATTATATGCATTTCTGAATTTCTAAACATTTTCTGTGTCATCTGCCAGTCTTTATGTGCCTTCTATGGCTTCCTCCAAATTCCTATCTAATTTCTTATGTCAATCTGCAACATATCAAAATTGCAATGGAGAAACTCATGATGTGGAAGACATAACTGTAGTTTAGTTATGTGACTAGACAAATTACTTAATTTTTACTTGCCTCAGTTTCCTCATCTGTAAAATGGAGACAATAATAGCATTTAACTTCCAGGATTATTATGAAGATAAAAGGAAGGAGTATTGATAGCCATTTTGCAAACCCTAAAGAACTATATAAATGCTTATCATTGTCATCATCATCATCATCATCATCATTATCATTATCATTATTATTATTATTGACTAATGGTCATAGATGTTGTAGAACATATTATTACTAATTGCCATTAACTAGTCATAGATATGGTAAAATGGATTCTTATTAATTATGGTTTGGGCTTGATACCTTGCGAAGCCTCCTCTAGTCTTGAGATTCTGAGATTATTTGACCCATATTCCTGTTGAAATCCCATAAGAAAAGTTCCTTGTTTGGATGAGCCTCTACATGTATATCAAAAATTCACTGGTATTCTTCAGGCTCTAACTAAGCCTCTAAGTTTTATAGTATTTTATTCTTTAAAATTTTTTTTAAATGTGTACTTTAAAAAAATTTTCAATGTTAGAAGATAGTGTGTCCCAAAAGTCAGTGTAAGTCTCTTCCTTTCCAGCCATCTGTGTGAAATATTCCCTTTCCAATTCCTGGTAGATGATCCTGCACATAGTAAAAGGCTGGCTGAGACTCCAATTGGTATTCTTGGAAAGGGCCCTCACATCCTTGTAGAGCAGAGGTGTTGACATGTCTGTGTCTCAGTGCAGACTGAACTAGATTAAAATACAATTTAAGAAAATAAATAAAAGTACAATAAAACATTGATAATATTAAGATATAATTTTCTACATCAATATTCAGTGATCATTATGTGAGACTTAGCAACCTCATTTCTATCTAGATTTTACACCACTGTTGTAGCATAAAATCCCCAGAGGGAGGTCATCTAGTTTAGTGGAGAGACCTAGGTCTTTCTTAGTTTGCCAAATTTTGTCTCCGGGGAAGAGAATGGCAATCTCCAGGGATACAGAAAGGCCTTTTTTTTTTTTTTTTCCCAAAACTTCATTTCATACATCCCCAAGAAATCAAAGCTAAAAACAAAGCTCCCATATATACCAAAATATTCATAGTACTTTTTGTAGTAGCAAGTAAATGGAAGGAAAGTAGATTTTTTTTTTTGTAACTGAAGAGTGGTTAGAAAAAAAAAACAGACCCAACTGTGGTATATGAATTTAATGGATTATTATTGTACAATATGTATGATACGATGAATATCAAGAATTTGGAGAAATTTGGTAAGATTTGTATGAATGAATTCAGGGTGAGCTAGAGAACCAAGAGTATAATATTTACCATGATTGTAGTGATTAGCAGATTATTTGAAAGAAATTAGATTTTGGTTAATGGAAAAAGAAGGAAAAAAAGAAAATGAAAGAGCTAGAGAAAAGATTAAAATATTCCTCCTTCACAGCAAAAGAAGTGAGTGACTGCTGGAGCTTATTATTGTATATAATATCAGGAAGGTTTTTTGGTATGGTATGTTTTTCCTTAACTTTTTTTCTTTGTTTAGAGGGCTCAGTCTGGAGGGGTAGGGTGGGAAATGACTATGTCATAAATATATTCACAAACACACACACATAAACATATAAACTGTCTCTCTGTTCTTCTGTCTTTCTATCTACCATACCAATCCATGAAGAATCAGTCCTGAATTTAAAGAAAGACAGTCATTTATTTACAATTAAAATGTTGGTAAAATTATAGAATTGTCAAAGACTCCTGAAGTCCCTCCCAGCACAGCTGCTCATGGTAAACATGTGGCAACTTTTTATGGGTTTTTGGAAAACCTTAAGGCAAGCCTCTACATCCCAGCTGTGATTCTTTGACCAGCTGGCTGGCCTGGGTCAGCAGAGAACAGCCGATTAGAAAGAAACATTCAGCTTTCCCAGGGGTCTTGCCAGAGGCCAGTGGTCTCTGAACATAAGAAATTGCTTGTTCACAGCTTCAACCAGTAGATACTGGTTGAAGTATCGTGCAGTTCACAGAAGTCATAGGATTTGGTGGGCTACCTTTCAGTTGCATATATTCTTTTCCTCCTTCGCTCTCAAGCCCCTCAAGGTTCTTATTCTAGTAATTCTGGATATAGAAAAACCTATAGCTATGTAGTAAATTCATTTTTAAGTCATAAAACATTCTCCCTCCCAGCATTCATTCATAATTTTCTTTACTATGAGCAATTAACTCTTTGTAGCACAGCAAATCTAAGCTTTGTAAGTTTTTGTAAAACTGTTTTGCCGGGAGCCAAGGACCATGTTTGATGTACTCTTTGATTCATTATTCATTCTCAGACAAGTCAGTACCTTTGTTTTCATATCTATAAAATGAGAATGAAGAACATTTGTGTACAATTTTTATCTACCATACAGAGAGACCATATGAATGAGAAAGTTGTTTCTTTAATGACTGTTAGAAGAGCACAGATTTGGAGTGGTAAGGGACCTTAGAGATTCTCTATTCTATTCCCACCCTCTCATTTTACTGATGAGAAAACTGTGACCCAGAGAAGGTAAGAGCCCAAGATCATGTAAGCAAAAAATGACTGAAATCTTCTCTTTCCATTGAACCATTTACTATAATACATCCATTCAAACTTTATTGTTAGCATCGCTTAATCGATTTTAGTCATGTCCAACTCTTTGTGATCCCACTTGGAGTTTTCCTGACAAAGGAACTAAAGTGGTTTGCCATTTCCTTTTTCAGCTTGTATTATAGATGAAGAATTAAGGTAAACAAATTAAGTGAGTTGTCCAGGATCACACAGCTAGTAAGTATCTGATGCTGGTTTGAAGTCAGGTCCTCCTGACTTCATTCTGTCCTAGTGTGCTAGCTAGTTTTCTCCATTCAAACTTATAGAACAGTATTCAAGGGATGTGTGTGTGTGTGTGTGTGTGTGTGTGTGTGTGTGTATGTGTGTGTGAGAGAGAGATACAGAGAGAGAGAGAGACAGAGACAGAGAGAGACAGAGATAGAGAGGCACACAGAAAGAGAGGGGAGGAGAGAGTCAGAAACGGGGAGAGGCAGAGAGTGATGAAGAGAGACACACACAGACATAGACACAGACACAGACACAGACAGAGAGAGGGAGAGGGAGAGAGAGAAAGAAGTCAGATAAAGAGAGAGAAGAAAAGGGGAAAGCAAAAAAGGACATGGAAGAAGAGGAGGGCAATTTCAGGCCATGCTGTGGCTCTCTGAGCTCTATCTAGTCACTTAACTTCCTCCACACCATGACATATACAAGTTAATATTTATTTATATTCTGTTTTTTTTCATAAAAATGTTCAATGACATGAGGGTCTGCAGATCTCCTCCCCAGACCTCTTAAAGACTCTGACCAAGTACATTTCTCTCTCTGTCTCTCTGTCTCTCTGTCTCTCTGTCTCTCTGTCTCTCTGTCTGTCTCTCTCTCTCTCTCTCTCTCTCTCTCTCTCTCTCTTTCTCTCTCTCTGTGTGTGTATTGCTTAGTGCTTAATTCCAGGCCTTCTAATCAAACTTTGTCCATGATTTTGGTGATGAGGACTGTGTATCAATAAATATTGATCTCAAAGATACTTCAATTTTGCCCAATATAAGGAACCATCTCTTACTCATTATAGCATGTAAATATCTCTGCCTTGTAAGGGATGGACATGTTTTGAATCTCAACCATCCCCAAATCCTACATCAAAAACCACATGAGAAATGCGGTTATAGGTAAAACATGAACTCTGAATGCTCTCTCTTTCCTTGCCTTATATTAGCTGCTCTGTGGGAGTAGTTACCAGCTAAATGAACTAGCCATTGGCAGGGACTCAGCTGGTAGTTTTCACATTCATAATGAAGCCTTTATAATCATCAGGGACCATAAAACAAGCAGCTCTTATTGTGGAGTTGTATTTTTGAAAGGAGGAGAGACTGTCCCCCCCTTACTGGAAGGAAGGCAGGGGTATTGCCCTGGAAATGAAGTTCAGAAGCCCAGAGAAGAATTGCCCCCTTTGAGTGAATGGTCCCCTCATTAAGAGAGGAAGAAAGTAGGAGAGACTGATTGACAATCTGTTGGAAACCCCAGGAAGCTCAAAGCTCTTTCAGAAGTGGTTATCAGCTGAATTCCTGTGAGGAGGCTTCAGTGATGAGGCGTGTGAATTGGGGGAATTTACAGGTCAAGGCTCTTTCCTGATAGGAACAATCAGTATCTTCTCTCTCCTGCAGGTGTCTGTATGACCCAGCCCCTGAAGTCATTGAGACCAGATTTGATAGCTTGTCTTGATCTTCCAATACACCATACCTGGTGTGCTGTTCAGTTTTAGGCATACTGTTATCCACTTTTGAGAACTTAGTGAGTGCACATGTTTTTTTCAGTCATGTATGAATCTTTGTGACCCCATTTGGGATTTTATTGGCAAAGATACTGGAGTTGGTTTGCTATTTCTTTCTCCAACTCTTTTTTACAGGTGTGGAAACTGAGGCAAACAGAGTAGGTGGTCAAAGCAGACTTGAACTCAGGAAAATGAGTCTTCCTGACTCCAGAACCTCATCGCACCACCTACTTATCCCTGTGCTGTGCATAAGTTATTTTTATTTATATTTTTATCATATATATATAAATAATATAATAATGACATGAATCTTTGTCTAAAGTTTTACAAATTTTTTAAAAAATCAAGTATGGTTTTGTATTCTGTAATCCTTAGAATCTAGTTCTGTATCTCATATTCAAATCAAATTATATCTATGATTATGGCAAAATAGAATGATGTATCCATAGGTATTGATCTCATAAACAAAGCCCTTCAGCTTTTTCACTGTTCCAGTATAAGGACAAACTAGACCAGTTTGAGAGAGAGAATTTGGGGTCATAATGCTTCCATGGCAGTAATTATTCTTCCTTATGCAAGCATACTTTCCTGTTGGTTTCAGTTTCTAGACAAATTCTCCTCCCTGAACAATTGTCATGGTTCTGTTTAGATGGTTTATGAAGAGAGAATGCTCGATGTTATATGGAGTATTGGAGACAAGTGGTTCTTTAAGGCCAATGCTCTTCATCTGCAGCCCCATTTAAGGTGGGATAATTGAGGGCTTAACTGACTGAGGATCCCTCTGTCTTATCTTCATTCTTGACCAACTGAAATTGCAAGGATCCCTTCCAGTTCTAAAACCTGATCTTGGAAAATTATTTTTTTAATGGTCACAAAAACAAGGGTGGCTTCTTTGAAAATGCCAAATCCTCATTTGAACTCTCCAATTTAAATTTTGAAGCTTTAGTAATGTAAATATGTAACAACAATCTCTTTTTGGCAAGCTGATCCTTGTGGACCTATTTTCCTGTCTGCACTGGTATAATATGCCACCATGAATGAATAGCATATGATTTAAAAGAACAGAAATTGAGGTGTCAAGGCTTTTTCTACACCAAAGGAATTCTTTTAATTCCCTTAAGTCCCTTTCTCCTTTTAAAAAATGTCTTATTCTGAATGTGGATCAAAGCATAGTATTTTCACCATTTTTGTCACTTTTTTTTTCTTGTGTTTTTTTCCCTTTTGATCTTATTTGTCTTCTGTATAGCATGACGAATATGGAAATATGTTTAGAAGAATTGCACATATTTAATCTACATTGAATTGTTTGCTGACTTGGAGAGGAGAAAGGGAGGAGGGAAGAGAGAGGGAGAAAAATTTGGAACATAAGGTTTTGCAAAGGTGAATGTTGAAAACTATCTTTGTACGTATTTGAAAAAATAAAATACTATTAAAATTTTAAAAAAATAAACATTAAAAATGTCTTACTTAAAAGTTGACATTGAACATGTATACTTATCCAACTTTGTTTAGTAACTGTTTATTGTATAGTCATTTAATCATGTCCAACTCTTCATGATTCTGTGAAGCATAGCATGCCAATACCATGGGTTTTCTTGGCAAAGATACTGGAATGTTTTGCCATTTCTTTCACCAGTGGATTAAGGACACTTCTTTCACAACACAGGTTAAGTGCT
>JAJPUD010000078.1:285797-315726 GCA_023553655.1 Myrmecobius fasciatus | reverse complement strand
AATTCAGGTCTTCCTGACTACAGGTCCAGTGATTTATCCACTGGGCCATCTAACCTGCCTCCTCATGGCTGTTCATATTTAAATATCTAACTAGCTAATCTAGATAAATAAATAAATGAATATTTAAAATAAATAAATTTTAAATAAATTGATAAGATAAATTAATTTCAGTGTATAAATTATCAAGATCTGAGTTCAAATGTGGCTTTGGACTAGCTGTGTGATTATACAAGTCATTCAACTTCAATTTGCCTCAGCTTCCTCATCTGTAAAATGGGTACAATAATAACCCTTACTTCCCAGGGTTGTTATGAGGATCAAATGAGATAACAGTTATAAAGCAGTGCTTTATAAATGGTAGCTGTAGCTCTTTTTGTAGTGGCAAGAAATTGGAAATTAAGTGGATGCCTATCAGTTGGGAAATGACTGAATAAGTTATGGTAGATGAATGTAATGGAATATTATTATTCTTTAAGAATTTAAGAAATTGGGGCAGCTAGGTGGCGCAGTGGATAGAGCACCAGCCCTGAAGTCAGGAAGACCTGAGTTCAAATCTGGTCTTAGACACTTCCTAGTTACTTAACCCCAATTGCTTTAGCAAAAAGCAAAAAAAAAAAAAACAAACAAACAAACAAAAAAAAAAGAATTTAAGAAATTTAAGAAATGATGAGGAAGCTTATTTCAGAAAGGCCTGGAGAGCCTTACATGAACTGATGTTAAGAGAAGTGAGTAAAACCAAGAGAATATTGTACACTGTATACAGCAACAGCAAGATTATATGATGATCAACTGTGATGGACTTGGCTCTTTTCAACAATGTGATTCGAGGCAATTCCAATAGACTTGTTATGGAAGAAGCCATCCACGTCCAGAGAGAGAACTATGGAGACTGAATGTGGATCAAAGAATACTATTTTCAACCCTTTTGTTGTTGTTTGTTTTTGTTTGCTTCTCGTGTGTTTTATTCCCTTTTGATTTGATTTTTCTTGTTTAGCATGATGAATATGGAAATATGTTTAGAAGAATTATACATTTAACTTGGATTGCTTACTGTCTAGGGGAGTGGAGAATGGGAGAGTGATGGAGAAAAATTTGGAACACAAGGTTTGGTAAAGATGAATGTTGAAAACTATCTTTGTGTGTATTTGGAAAAATAAAAAGCCATTAAAATAAATGTTAGCTATTGCCTGTTAAACAGTATCAACAATTTTTTAGTTTCAACTTATATAGTCATTATGTCTACTCAATTTTTTTGATTCTGTTTTGTTTTTTGCTTTTCATTATTTTATATCTATTTATCTATGTATCTGTCTATCCAAGTTTCTTTATACCTTATACCTGTTGGTTTTAATTGCATTATAGTATTCCATTTCATTAAAGTACCACACTTCATTTAAACCTTCCCCTATCATTAGACATTTAGGTTGCTTCCAGTTTTTTGCATTATATATAATGAGGTTTGCTCACTCTGTAATTGCATGCACTTAGGCATAACATAGGCAAAGAAACAATCACTGATGGTGAATAAATGTTTTATCTCTGAATATTTATGACTTCCAAAAATAGTTTCAATATAGTGACAGCTAAAGGTATGAAAGGATTTAATTAAACTATACATCACAGTGGCTATAGGGTCTGGCAATGTCAATAGGCAGGAGTGTATTAAAGGAAATTGCCTATCTACGATGAAATAGCCAGTGTTGGATGAGGCATTAATGAAGATGCTAGAGAAGTTGTAGAATCAAAGAATTTTAGTGTTCAGTACTCATCTTATCCAACTAAGACAAGGACCACCGGGCCTCTGAGATTCAGTGAGGTGTTAGGGAAGAATCACAGAAGGATCATAGAAATCTGTGTTCAAATTCTGGTTCTCATGTTAACTCAATATATGATCTCAGAAAAGTCTCTCAATTTCTCTCATCTGAAGAATGAAGGGGTTTACAGGTGAGGATATGACATTCAGAGAGTTTGAAGATCAAATAGGAAAACAAATGTAAAGCCCTTTGCAAAACTTAACTTTTCAAGTGCGTCTATGATCTGGCTCTTGGTACATCCAAAGTCATTTATGCCTAACCCATTCCAACAAGCTTTTTTTTCCCACATCCTGCTATAAGTTTATCATTAAAGGAGTTTTGCAGTTTCTGAAAGGCAGTTTGCCTCCCTTTCAATTCTGCATCTGCCTGGCACATTTGTACTGTCTCTGCATGGATATATAAACTTACATATATATATATATATATATATATATATATATATATATATATATGTCTATGTAATGGGTACATGGGATGGCTCTTATACTGTGACTCCTTATATGGACTGGATTTCCGGACTGGATTGCACTACCTACCTACCCTCTCATTGGCAGGTCTAAATTCCTGGAGAATAACCATCACCATGCAGCTACATTAAAACTCTCAAGATCCTAAGAATAATTCTGTAGTGAGAAAATACACTTTCCCTCCTCAACACTACAGCTCTTGAGCCCACATTGGAGCACTTCCATTCACACATAATCAGCTGCTTACAGTAAGAAATATCATTAGATCTTGAACATAACCATTTATTGCAAAAGCAATCAACCAATACATCACAGGTGTATGAGAATTTACTCATTATTCTGGGTCATACTCTTCCACTAATGTACTCAATGATTCTGGGAAAGAATGGGCACACAATAGAAATCTTGCTGGGAAGCACATGAGTGAGAAAAACCCATGTACTTGGGGTAACTCAAATTCTGTACTTGAAGTCATTTGTTTATTTGGGAATATCTGTGCCATGCTGTTTCTTTGCTAACTCTTTCTGCCTTGCTCCTCATTTTTTTTCCCTAGCTAGCCAAATCTTTTCCTCTTAGACTAAAATTCATGAGGCATTTCCAAGAAAAGACTTTGTAGCAATAGAAGTTGATGCTTGAGCTTTATCCTAAATGAAGCCAGGGCTTCTATGAAGTAGAGGTGAGAAATGGAATGAAGGCATTCTATGCTTATAATATGGACAGTGCAGAGAAAGGCCAGGATATAGAAGATGAGTAAAACGTGATTAAATCCCTCTTCAAGAGTTCTTGATGTGTTTAAATTACTGTAGTTGACATTTCAAAAATATCTGTTATACCTTTCTCTTACTCCTTATGAGCAACTCATTTAACCTTTGTCTCCTTATGTGGAAAATAAGGGGAATAGACTAAATGGACCAATTTTAAATATATGAAACCCCAGTCTCAAAATAACCACATAGTCCCTTTCTCTCTGTAAGGATTTGGCCTTGTCTTTATGACTTCTAATACAGGAGAAGGACAAAGGCAGGAACAGAGTTAAGGTGTGCCTACTTTTAACCCCATGTGCCAACATCCCTTTCCTTCTTGTTTTAGTTGGTCTCAAGGTAGCAAAAAACAATAAAAAAGACTTGAACTAAACTTACTTCCATCAATTCAGTAACCCTGGGAGATCAGGAATGACTGTCATTTCTGATTTCATATCTATTATTTCTCCATGATAAATGTGGGAAGAGTCTGGGAAACTAGGTCTTAGCTAGAGCAAGGAGAAGGAGTGTGTGTGTGTGTGTGTGTGTGTGTGTGTGTGTGTGCAATGTGTGTAGGGAAGGGAGCAATATCTATGTGTCATAGAACACTATTATCTTCGAAGAATCAAAATTGTAGATGACCCAAGGGCAATGGAACACTACGTGGTTGGTGTGTAAATAGGCTGCAGTGTATTACCAACAATGCCTTCTCCAGACAAGTGGTGTAAAATTAATTTCCTTTTCCCTTGGTTCTGAATCAGGAATCAGATAGATAGCCCTGTCCTTTCTTTATAGGCTCACTTAAAAAGGCAACAGGCATGAGAACCTTTAAGATTCTCTACCAGTACTGAAGTGGTCTGCTTTCTGAATAAGATCTGCCCAGAGCCAATTTTCTGAGAGTGAAGCTCTCTCTCCAACTTCCCACTTGTTCAGGGAAATTCAAGGGGATTCTTACATGGATTAAGAGGCCTGTTTGTTTTAGTTTCTCACTTCAGCAGTTGTAATAAAACATTAGTTTTCCCTTAATTTTCTCAAGGAAAGCCACAGTCTTATTTCAGGGACTAAGCCTCCTCTTATATTACGAACAACCATGGGCTCTGGGCTTCTTCAGCTCCATTCCATCTGGTCCTCCTTTTCCCAAGCTGTCAAACTTTAGCATTTTTAGGGTCATAAGATCACAGAATTAGAACTAGAAGAACACCAGAGGTTATTTAGACCTCAACTTCTTAAACTGTGATTCATGATCCCATGTAGGGTCACATAGTTGAATGTGGGGGGGGGGTCACAAAATCATGATTTATTATCACTAAATATTTGATTTCTATATCTATTTTATATACCTATATGCTTAGGGCCATGTCAAAATTTTTCAGGTAAAAAGGGATTGTGAGAGGGAAAAGTTTACAAAGTCCTGCTCTAGACCAATTATCTAAGCTTAAAAATTAAGAGACTGAGGACCAGTGAAAAATGGTGAAATGACTCACCTGAAGAAATGGTGAAATGATTCATCTAAAGATATATATGTAGTAACTGATAATCAGAATTTGAACTCCCATCCTTTAGCACCAAATCTACTTCATCATGCTATATTCTCCACTCATTACTTCTTGATAGTGACATTTATCTATTCATCCTACCCATCCTCTGGAGTTTCCTTCAAAACTTTTCTTTATCCTTGAAATTCCCTCCCCTTCTACCACCCATCCCTTCAGACTACCTCATTATTTCATTTCCATCTCTTGAATAACTACAGAAATTTCATCTCCCCCGTGAATATGAGGCTAATTCCCTGGTTGCTTCTTTCGGTGGAGGGGGGTTGTCTTAGAACATACCCTCAAAAGGGAGTTCCTGGACTAAGGTGAAATCAGCTCTGATCAGTAGCATCTATTCCCTGGTCTATTCAGCACTTGGTATAGGTATCTATACATAGATAGATAGAAAAGCAGCTGACCTAATAACTGGTGCTGGTTCAGGAAGAAGTATACAGATATATAAAAGGGAAAAGGGGGGGGGGGAAGCAAGCCTAGACTCTAAATATCATAGAACAGAGAGAGGGGGAGGAAGCAGGTTTTTTTATAATGAGCACAGGAGAAAGCTTGTGTTAATTCTCACAACTGTACTTGCCATTCAGCTTTTGAACAGGAAGGTTGACTTCTTTATGACCCTTGTGTCAAGCCCTGGTGGCCTCCTTGAAGTACTGTGATGGTTTCTGAGTATTGAGCTCTTTTGTGACAAGGCATGAAGGTCTAAAAGATCTGAGATGGCCAGGATCCAAGAACCCCTGGTACAAACATTATCTTAGGATAGGTGAAGGACTCATACAGAAAGTATTCTTAGGGCCAGGACATTTGCTGAGCTCAACCTTGTCTTTTCATTACATTTTTTCCTAGTGTGTTGATTTATTAGCTCCCAGACAGAACAGTATTGGTACAGCAGCGCATATCAGATCCCTTAGGGTGACAGATATCACATTTTCACTGTACCTTTTTTTCCAAAAGGAAGGCAATCAGGAGAGCAAGAAACATGACCAGGAAGGATTCTTCTGCTGGACATGCTACAGGCATTATTCCATTTTACTGATGAAGAAACCAACATTCAGAATGATGGATAGATAAAACTAAAAACTAAATAAAACTAAACTAGTACATCAAACTGAGCAGCAAGGTGATGTGATGGAAAAAGCATTGACCTTGGAATCAAGAAGACTTTTCCCGAGTTCAAACTGGCCTTAGACACTTATTATCTGTGTGACCCCTGGCAAATCACTTAATCCTGTTTGCCTTACTTTCCTTATCTGTAAAATAAACTGGAAATGGAAATGCAAATCACTCCAGTATCTTTGCCAAGAAAACCCTAAGTAGGGTCATGAAGAGTCAGACATTGCTGTAAAGTGATTGAATGACTGTTAGAAAAGTTAAGTGACTTTCCTGCTCTCTCCAAGATAGCAATTTGATTCCAAGTTTTTCTTGTCTTCAAACCTAGCATCCTATCCCATATTCCACTATTTCTCTTGTAGTGGCCTATGAAGTCCCTTCTAAGTCTGAATCCTGTGAAATGTATTATAATGCCTTGTAAATCTTAAAATACTATACTGACACTTATTATCATTACATTTTGCATAGTGCTTTGTAGCATCCAAGGTACTTCCACATACATATGCCAGCCTTTCTAACCTACTAAGCTTTAAGCTACCTTTCCAATATTGTTATTACTCCTCTTCATGTACTTCTTAGCCCAATCAGACTAGCCTTCTTGCCATTCTTCACACATGACAATTCATCTCCATCTCTAGGCTTCCCCCCCCCCCCACATGCTTGGAAAGTCCTGCCTAATTTCTATTACTTAGAGTCCTTTACATCCTTAATTGCTCAGCCCAAATACGACTTTCTACTTTGAGACTTTCATATCTATCTACCTGTTAATACTTTCTCCCCCATTACATTTTATTCATTTTTTGGTAGATATTTATATATGTCTAAGTTGTCTCCTTGGATAGAATATGAGCTCATTAAAGGCAGAAACTTCTTTAAATCTAGGGTTTAGCACAAAATAGATGATTAACAAATGCTTACTAATTGATTGACATCCTTTGATCTCAAAGCAACCCTGTGATACGGGCAAGGTCTATATCAACCCAATTTTTCAGATGATGAAGTTACTATTTGTAAGAGTTGGATCCTGGGTCTTCTGCATCATATTAGTGCTTAGCAAAGAACCATCCTCAATGGGATTCTTTATAAATACATTTTAATCATAAGGCCAAAACTGTGTTCTCCAACAAGTAGCTGCTGCCATCTGTCTGTTTCATCTCTGCTAGCATATTCTGTACAATCTAGAGGAAAGACCCCACTCCAAGGATAATAGGGAAAGTCACAGAAATATTGTGACACAGACTTTAGCCAATAATGGTAGTAAGGCCTCTCAAAGCATAAGAAATGTCTTTCCAAGATGAGACACTTTGGTCATCCCACAGGGAGCTCACTCCATATCCCTCCTTGCTTTCTTATTTTTGTAATTTGAATTGGGTCTCTTTACAGTGGGCTGAATATGAGGGAATTACAAAGTGCATGTTGGCAGGATTGTATTTCAGTGAGTCTCTCAAAATAGAAGCATGAATTGAAGGAGAACAAGATTTTGGGGCAGCAAGATCCAGAGTAATGACTATTCTTCTTAATGATGAAAAGTACAAATGTCTCTATGTGAGAAGATTAGCAAATGGGATTCTTTGGCTGGCCTTCTGGCCTGCTCAGTTACAAGGAGAAATCTGTTTCTTATTTGTTCCTCACCCCATTTGTGTTGTCTGGGCAATTAGAAACACCAGCTGATTTTTCTCCTTAGCCCTTAAGGGGATTTTGCAGGTCTAAGACTTTTTACTGGACTGAATTTTTGTTGGACAGATTTTCCTCTTTGTCTTATGTGCTAAAGCTTCTGAAGTAAGGCACTATGGAAAATGGATTTTTTACACTCTAATTAAGACTTTATTGCACTTACAACTGGATTGATGCATGGCACACAGTAAGCACTTAACAAATGCTTACAAATTAACATTAGTACTTCCTCAACATGAATCTTTCCATAAGATACCACATTTACACATGGAAATATGGAATTGCTTTTAAGTCAAAGGAAGCACATAGAGAGAAGGCAAATTTAGGCAGGAGGTTATCTTTTGCCTTCCACTGAGATTTCAATTTTTAAATGTAGTGTAGTGCAAGGGAAGAAGAAATGAGTTATCTTAAGGTGTCATCCAGATAAAGGCATTCATTTAAACCACTGAAATCCTCCAAGAAAATTCTGAGCAATTGAATTGGTTTTTTAAAAAATCACTTCAATTACCAAGAGAACTAATATGGTACATTTTCCACTTGACCTCAGCTAGAGACAGAATTTTTCTTTCTTGGATTTTTGGGGCTATGTTAGAAAAAGAAGCATGTGAATGGGATGGTTGACTATGTTCTTGGGGCTTCCCTTACTAAGCAGCAGATCTGCTGATTTCCAGCAGCAACAACCAATATTTTGTTGAATTTGTCATCCCTCAACTAATCTTCTTCCTTTGTAGAATTGTGGAGATATTTTGGGGGGATGTCCCAGGTTTGCACTCTAGAATGTTTGTGTCCACACTGTATAAGAAATAAGCTTTGGTTAATGTCACCATGCCTCTGGTATGTTATGAAAAAGTATAGGGAAAATGGTTTGTGCTTTCTCCTCTAAATGGAAGGAAGACCACAGAGGTAATTGAAACATACAATGTCAAGGGAAAATTTTATTCCTTTACTTTTACGGAAAATGAGGTTTTCATCCCAGTGAAAGTGCTACCAAATAGCCCCTTAAAAGCTCTAGGCACATTCACATAACTGAACTCACATGAGAGGGAATGTGTCTCCCTCTTCTCATTCCTCCCCCACTCCCTTTACCCTCTTGTTTTCTGGTGCCCATTGACTCTGCCTCACTGCTCTTATCAAGAGAACAAGAGTGGAGGAAGTAACTGCCCAGTCTAATGAGCTCCAGCCCTGTCTAATGAGATCTGTCCCTCTTTTTGTTGTTAGATTTCCCAGCTCATGACTGAACCTGGACGAGAGGGACTGACAGAAGCTGCTCTGAACCGCTACAATGCAGATAAACCCTCTGTGTACAGCTTTCCAGCCTCACAGAGCTCTTGTGCTACCAGTGAAGCTTCTCCGGGCACCTCAGTGGCAGCATCCTTCTTTGCCAGGTAAGACTTTTCAATCTCTCATGTGAAATCTGTTGCACCATATAAATGAGTGAAAGCCTTGGAACAGGCTTTCTTTGGATCCATTCTTCCAGAATGTCTTTCTAAAGATTATCCTGGCCACAGATGCTCATTTTTAGGAGCTTCTTAATGATTCCTGCTTCCAGGTGGTTTCTTTGTGGTACAAAATAAATGGTTTTGAATATTTCCTCTAAACACATATATATCTACTCCACTTGTATGCCCTTGGCTTGTTCAGTAATCACCTTCCATCTAGATGATCCAAATAAACATCTGTAATATTCAACATAATACATATTTAGGGAATTAGATGTGTGATTTCACTGAAGTAGACAACTCTCAGTTAAAGAAGGGGCAACTAGGTGGCTCAGTGGATAGAATACCAGGTCTAGAGTAAGAAAAACTCATCTCCATGAATTCAAATCCAGTCTTAGGCAAGTCACTTAACCCCTGTTTGCCTCAGTTTCCTTATCTGTAAAATGAGCTAGAGAAGAAAATAGCAAATCATTCCACTGTCTTTGCCAAGAGACACAATTGAAATTACTGAAGAACAACAACAGCTAAGGAAATCACTTATAGAGCATGTAGGGCCACGCTTCCTCTGCAACTTAAGGTCTTAGTGAGTTGTCCAGAATACTAAGAGATTAAATGGTTTACCTAGGGCTACAGAGCTAGTACAGGGCAGCTAGGTGGTAAAGTGAATGGAGTGCTAGATCTGTGCCACACCAGAATGCTACACTACCCTTTCTATAAAATTGTTTTCATGCTCACCATTAGCATCTTTGGAACTGAAGTGACTTTAGAGATTATGAAGTCCAACCTTTTCATGTTGAAGATGAGGAAACTGAGTCTCCAGAGGTGTGAAGTACCCATGTCAAATAACTAGTCAAAGGCAGAACTGGGATTCCAATCTAAACTAACTTCTTGATAAATTGATAAAAATCCCATCTCCCCCCTGTATTTTTAAAATCATTTGACTTCCAATTTGAGGCTCTGCTTTGCTCTTATAACTTTTCTAAATCACATTTGGAAAAATCTAACAAGTTTCTGACTTATCCATAGGAAATATTACATAACATTTCTTGCTTTACTTGAATATGACGTCCATTAGAAGAGGAGGGAGTGGTATTCAACAGGTATGGGAGACCAATAAAAGGGAAGCAGAGTATGGCAAGGACATTGGTTTGGGGGGCACATGGACTCTGTGGAAGAAAATGTTTATGTTTTTTGCTGTTGTCTTTTGTGAACTTTGGTCAGCTCAGAGGTGGGAGTGATGGAATAGGGATGTATATATGCAGTGGCCATAGGTGTTATAAGCTATGAGCTATTGTGAACAAAAATACCTGGATTTCCTTAATCCCCCTGAGTAGAGAAGCCAAGCTTCATGAGAAACAAAGATAAGGAATCTCAGCATGGTATCTAATGGATAGAAGAGTTTATGGGGGAAGGAATAATAATAATGATATATTATAACACACAGACACACACACACATGTTGTTTTCTTCTTGTTGGGTTGTTTTCAGTCCTGGCTGACTCCTTGTGGCCCTATTTGGGGTTTGCTTGTCAAAGATACTGGAATGGTTCTTTCTCCAGCTCCTTTTAAAGATGAGGAAACCAAGGCAAGCAGGGTTAAGTGACTTATTCAGGGTCATACAGCTAGTAAGTATCTGAGACCAGATTTGAATTTAAGGAGATGAGTCTTTCTGAGTTCAGACCCAGCATTTTATAACTGCACTACCTACACATATGTATATAACTATATAATACATTATATACACATAAAGCACTGTAGAAGTTATTATTATTTCTTAACCCAGAGTTTATATCAATGAGATAATAGGTCTGGGCAATATTGATGTTGTAATAGTTACAAAACTCTCTCTCTCTCACTCTCTCTCTCTCTCTGGGCTCAGACCTTACTAAATGATCTTGAATAAGTCCTTCAACTGAGTTCCCTCAAATGTACATTGGAGACAATATAGGACTTAACTCCTAATGGTTTTGGTGAGGATCAAATGGGACATTTATATAGTACTTAGCACAGTACCTGGCATAATTAAAGTGCTTAATAAATGCTTATTCCATTCCATTTTCCCTACATCATGACATTGCTTCTCTTCAGTTATGAAGAAGGAACAATAACACATGAATATTTTCACACAGACATGTATATATACACATATCTATTCCAATCCTCTCATAAATGCTCTTGTAGCCTCAGTTTACCAAAACCAAGAGACTTGCAGGTGATCACACAGCTACCCAACATAGGGAGTGGGGTTGTCTGATGTGGAATTCAAAGGCAGTCTTTTTCTGCTGCAGTGTTTTCTTGGTCTACTCCCAGAAGCTTCCAGGAAGCAGCAAACAAATCCTGGAGTGGGATTAGACAATAGATTACTAAACTCCTGGGCAAATGAGTAACTACAAAGAAACAGGTTGGAGAATTGCTAAATGAGAAACAAAGGGCTTGATTGAGGACAGACTTTACATTAATCTGGAAGGTTTTACAGGCAAGCAAACAAAAGAACTGAGAAGTGACTGGTTGCCAAGGACTTCCCTAAGTACTCTTTCTATTGTGGAGACAAACAGGACTAAATGAAAATAATGACACTTGACCTGAAGGATTTGCTGAAGCTGGGGAGGAGAAAATGAGAAAGGTGGCCAGCCATCAGGGAGAGGCCAGGAATCTGGGAATGCTAAGATGCTTTCAGTGCTGGACAGAGCATTTAAAGTGATGGGAAACCAACCTGCTGAGTTCTCAATTGTCAGGGCTTGTTAGATGAGCTTTCAAATAGCTAGGGAGGCTCTCAGGGGCTGCATAAATCCTGATGGATTCTTTATTATTTGGTGAGTTGTGACAGTGTGCTTGGTTCTTCATGGAGAGAAGCATTAATAGCATATGGCGGGTGCTCAAAAGGCTTACAATCCACTGTGGGTAAGGGCGCCATTTGAAAAGAGTCATTCTTGGTATTTATTCACAACCTTTAATCTCATGAGCTTCAAGTGCCCTCAGATAATTAAAACTTGGGCATCACACCTCCCTGGGGAGGGAATAAATGTGAAGAGATACATTTCTTTTTGCCAGATGTGAAGCAATGCACAGAAATGAAATACCTTGAGCAGGCAGAAAGTCCACTTCAGAGCTGGGGATATATCTCATCCCCTTGAATCCATTTATTAAACCGAAACAGTTGCATTTATCCTATCAGCCACCTGAGTTCAGTCTGGAAGAGACATCATCTTTAGCCAAACCAAAGATCTGATCAGTATTGATAGTGTCTGGGAGTTGGCAATGGTAAGATCTGCATCAGAGTGAAGGGTCAAGGGCAGAGAAACTGGAGAGACTAAATTCTTCCAGAAAACAGTGAGCTATTGTTTGGGGCAACTAAATGGAGCCATGGATAGGGCCTGGCAGTCAATGGATTCTTGCCTTGGACACTTATAGCTGTGTGACCCTTGAAAGTCTTTTAACCTCACCCAGACTCAGTTTCCCCATTTAAAAATAGGGATAATAATATTTACTTCACAGAATTGTAAGGATAAAATGAGCTGTAAAACATTTTGCAAATCTTATGGTGTTGTGTAAATGCTAATCATCATCATCATCATTATCTTGGAATCTGATGAATGAATGAATAAATGGCAGCACAATGGGAGCTAAGGGGAGAGAAACAAGTCATGAAAAAAGCAGATATTCTTATTTTCCACATTTTCCTTAATGTTTTTATTCTTTTACCCCCAAAATATACTGAGCAAACCTTTTCACAGCACATTTTTCTAAATCTGTAAAATGGGAATCCTAATCCCGATCCATTTGTGAGGAATGAATGATTTCATGATAGATCTTGTACTTTTTTGAATCTCCTGTGACAAAATTTGAAGATGGTATTTTCTACCATTTTCTACAGTGGTACTATGGTGTTTTGCCAATACTCTTTTGAACTCCTTTGCTAGGGAATTGAAGGAACCCTAATTTAAATAAGCAACCATAAACAAAAATGGCAACAGACAATTAAAAAAAAGAATATATTAGCCTTGTTTCATTAACTCCTAAATTCTTCTGGATTCTTAAATTCACTGAGAGATTCATACATAGCTGGCTGTGGAATCATGATATTCCCCAATGGGGAAATTCCTCTGTGATGATTCCAATAAACAGTTATAAAATCAGGCAAGTGATTTTTTACTTTGGTTGAAAGTTCTTCTTGGGCATAATTTTTCACGTGAAATATTTTGCTCTGTGGTGATGCAGCGAATTCAGTCCATTTCAGCAAACATTTTATTAAGCAATGGTTGCTATCCTTAACGAACCTACATTCTACTGGGTAGGGGAAGTGTAAATGGGGAATGGGGAAAGGTAACGACATTTAACTGTAAGAATGAGATTGAATGAACACTAATCAGTGAGATTCCCTGAAAATCTAATACTTGAATTTCTGCTGAATTTGTGATTTTGACACCAAGGGTTATCCCTCTCTAACTTAGAAGTTGGTCTATGTAAATTACCCTGGCCTAAAATTTCTTCTAGTATGTTGCCAACATGGTGATAAGCCCCTGAGTTTTAAGTAGAGTAATTGGATTGTGGTTCTTAGAACTGTATTCTCAGGTTGTATTGTTTGGAATCCTTGGAGACAAAATGCACCTTCTGATAGTTTTCCATCTTCTTATTGATTATTCTCTTTGTGGTATTTATTCATGGTTGAAAATGAACCACTAGAGCATTTTAACCTGCCAATTTGAGGTCACAATAAGGATTCCAAAATTAGCTAAAACAACCAGTTTTTCCTCAAGCTTGTAAAATGTACCTGATGCTGTCTCATCAGATTAATTCTGTTGGGTGTTAAGACATCAGTTGTTGGGACAAAACCATCTTGAAACTTGATGTAGTCAGAGCCCTGTGTTCACACAAACCTACTCTTGTTGTGTCCATGCCTATTTTTGTATAAGCTAGTAGAAACACAGGACCCGATGTTTCCCATTGAAGCGCTGAAGCCCTTGGCTTCTGATGGGTGGATGTCTTGTGTAACTGCCATATGCTAGATATATAAACAAAATTGGGAAGAACAGCAAGACTATATAAAGTAGGCCAGGAGAAAGTGAGAAGAGAAGCTTATTTTGAGCAGCTTCTCTCTCCCTCTGGTACATTTCTGTCCTCTACTCTAGATTTGAGCTCAGAATGAAGTATCTTAAGGAGGCATGCTGTTTAGAGAGAGACTCATCCCCTGTTGGTAGGAAAACAGGTTAAATGAACTGACCCAGTAATAAACCAAATTTCTATAGGCTAGACATTTCATCGTAGAGAGAAGGGATCCTAACAACCAAGACTGAATTAGTATGAGAGAAACTGAGGTCCTAGGATAACTATTAGTTCTCTGATGGTTGATTGTCTGTCTTTAGTGTTCTTTAGAGGTCAAGTTCAGCTCCCACTTTACCAATTAGAAACTTGAAGCCCAAAGGGGACTCAAATAGTTGATGTATTGCCCCAAAATGTTTCAGTCTGGTCATGATTTTTCTCTTCTGCTTGAATAAGTGATTAATAGTAGGTCACTTGTAAAATATTTTAAGAGTGTAAGTTATTATATCTCTCCTTGTCTGTATTTAGGGTTGTGGATCTAACTGTGTTTAATCTTAGGCTGTGGAGCCTCTCCATCCCTTTTTATTCTTCAGAAATATGTTTTGTTTATTGTTTTCCTTTGGATTTTAATTCAATTATTTTAACCTATACAATTAAAAAACCCTTAAAAGATTTTTTTTTAGTGTTCAAGATTCATTGTAAAATCCCAGATGTGTTCCCTGCTTTAATTGATTCAAAATATATTTGCTGTAAGTATTGCCACTTATTGTTACCTTTTGGCTTGTGCATTGTTAGGCCTTTTGGTTTTTGATTTTTTGTTTTTGCTTTGGCTGTGTCTAAAATTCCATTTTCTTCTGAGAATACAAATTTGCATGTCATTGAAATTAAGTTTTGAAGTAAATTTTTATAGGAAAAATCCATTGACTTTTTGTAAATTAAAAAAAAATTTCTTTGTGAAAATTATATTTGTCAGTTTTTAATGAACATATGTACATTCCAAGATCTTTGCTGTTATTAGGTGTCAACATTTTCATGTTATTTCCCGTCTCCAATTCCTTTATTTATAGTAGTTGTCCCAATACTGACCCAACTTTAAGAACCTCAACTATGATTTCATTGTTGTTGTAATTAGAATATTTTGTGGTGAGAGCTTCTTTTATCAATGAATCTCAGAGAAGGTGCATTTCAGCTTGACCTCTGTTGAGTGGTAGAATTGAGATATTGCTGGGCTTGGAGTCAGGGACACTTGGGTTTAAAAAATTCTGCTTTTGCCATTTACCATTTGTATGACTCTGGGCAATTCATTCAAGTTTTTTTGTTTTGTTTTGTTTTTGTTTTAAGCTCTAGTTACTCCATGGGTAAAGTAGGGATAATAATAGTAGCAACCTCACAGGAAGTATATGATGATCAAATAATGTAGCATACTTTGTAAACCTTAAGATCCTGTTTGAATGTTACCTGTTGTTACATTGTGTCAAAGATAGACTTTCAACTCATATCTTTGTCATTACAAGCCATCCACCTCCCTTGGCCTTATTACTTTATTAAATTCTACATTGGAACTTCACAGCGCAAGTTAAATGGCATGTAGATAGATGAATAGAATGCTAGATCTGGATATCAGATCTGAGTTCAAAATTTTCCCCAGACACTTATTAACTGTGTGACCCTGAGCAATTACTCTTTGCCTGCCCCTGTTTTCTCATCTGTCGAATGGGGATGATAGCACCTATCTCCTAGGGTTGTTGGTAGAAGAAAATGAGACAGTATTCATAAAATGCTTTGTAAACCATAAAACTGTCTGTAAGTGCCAGCTATTATTACATGATCCTATTTCACTTATCTGGGAACAGCATTAAGTTCTGAGAAGGCAGGGGACCTCAGCCTCCCCCCTCCTTTTAAAATAAGTTATCTCTTTAATAATCTCATAAATGTGCAAGCCCTGGGTTTGGGTTCCCTTGATAAAGAAAGAGAGGTGTAAAGGTGAGTTTAAGAATCCCAGCCCTTTTAGAGGCACCCCTCCCAATTAACTTCCTTTAGGGTATCTGTTTGCTCAGCTTGGCCTTTTTCTCTTTCCTGACAAGATCTGCCTTGCTTCCCTTCACTGATTCTTTTTACCCTGGTCCAAAAAGATTCTATTTTTAGGGGCTGGCCTTATTCTTTTTCTGTCCCTTCATGCTTTTGATGGCTTCTTCCACCTTCTCTTTCTAAGCCCCAATGGAGAATTTACATAACAGCATTCTCCAAGGAACCTGAGCTGGGTAATTATCTAATTGATCTTCCCTTAGTCCATTTGAAGCAGGAGGGAGTTGAGGAATCAGCCCAGTGACCCACTGGGTTGGGGCAAATTGGGGCTAAGAACACAAAAGCTCTTGAATCTCAAGATCTAATAGTAAAGCTTATTGTGAAGCACCTTATGGGGCCCCCACTTGGCAGGGCTTAGCTGTGTTTGTATTTTTACAGGCAAAATCTTCTTATAATGCACATAGTCACAGAAGAATTCTCTCCTAAAAAAAAAGTCATTTCCATGGTTGAGGCAATAGCTAGTGCCAATAAACAGTGTTTAATCCAGCACAACCAATTATCTTTTTTAATAATTCTAAAAAGTTCTCTCTTTCTTACAAGGTCCAGTAATAATTCCTTTCTGTGAAGCCTCAGCATTGTCTTTTTTGTGGAACAGTTCCTTTCAGTCCCCAAAGGGAATAGGAAGGCTGAGCAATCATCTCTCTCCTCCTTGTTAATCATCCAGTTTCACAAACATTATAAAGCACCTACTGTTTGAAAGTCTAGACAGCAGCATGGTAGAGAACACTAGTCCTAAATAAGAATAATACTAAGTAATGGTAATTAAACATGTATACAATTGATTACTGTGTGTTGGGCACAGAGCTAAATGCTGTGTACTTAATATCTCATTTGATTTTTATTTTTATTTTTTTGCTTTTTGCTGAGGCAATTGGGGTTAAGTGACTTGCCCAGGGTCACACAGCTAGGGAATGTTAAGTGTCTGAGACCAGATTTGAACTCAGGTCCTCCTTACTTCAGGGCTGGTGCTCTATCCACTGCGCCACCTAGCTGCCCCTCATTTGATCTTTACAACAACCCTGAGAGGTAGGTGCTATTATTTATCCCTATTTTACAGATGAGGAAACTGAGGCAAATAGAAATTAAATGACTTACACATGTAGCTAGGATGTGTCTGAGGCCAAATGTGAACTCAAGTATTCCTGACTCTATATTCTAATGCTGTATCCCCTGTATTACTTAGTTACTCTGAACAAAACTCTGAAACTCTGAACTCTGAAAGCCAGGAAGAACTGGGTTCAAATCTCATTCGACACATACTGAATGTATGACCTGGGCAAATCATTTAACCTCAGGACACTTCCTGCCTTTGTGTGAAAAACTGATGAAGTCAACTACACTGATGACATGATAGGTCCCATTAAAGACATATAGTATATATTATATATAACATATAATATTATATATTTTTCATATCTATCTCTAGCTAGATACGTGAAAAACATTCTACTTGCCCTGGGGATGCAAAATAAAGCAACAACAAATAGTACTAACCATCATCAAGGAGTTTAATCTACCTAGGATTGGGGGAAATAAAGCTGTTGGGATATTAAATACCATATAATTTCAGAAAATTATATGGTATTTAATTATATTGGATTATGTTCAATATTGGATTATGTACAGTATCATTAAATACAATATAATTTGAGAAAGGAAGAAACTAACAACTTGGGATATAAAAAGAGGTTTTTATGTTGAAAACAACACCTAAGATGAACTTTGAAGGAAACTAAAGACTGTAAGAAGAAGTGGATGTGAGGAGGGAGTGTATTCCAGGTATGGAGGAAGACAAGCCCATGTATTGGGCTAGAAATAGGCAATAGAAGAATGAGCATATTGGCTGGTCAGCAAATTAACCCATTCATCTACACCTTTTTGGCCTGTGTAATACTAGTACAAGTCTTTCTAGAAGTCTTTCCTATATGATATACCCAAGTCCTGATGGCCTTTCTCTGACCTCTGTAATATCTGCCCTTGTTAGACTGTAAACTCCTTAAGACAAGGGATAAATTTTTATTTTTGTATCCCTCAATGCTTGGCAGATAATGAACACTTAATAAATGTTTATCCTTTCTCCCTCTCTCCTTCCTTCCTTCCTTCCTTCCTTCCTTCCTTCCTTCCTTCCTTCCTTCCTTCCTTCCTTCCTTCCTTCCTTCCTTCCTTCCTTCCTTCCTTCCTTCTTCCTTCCTTTAATTTATCTCAGTATAAACAAGATCACTAGGAGAATATTGGTGTTAAAGGAAAAAGAAATTTCCATAGGAATTTTGTTATACCAGTTTGAATTCATTCATTAAAATGCTTCATTTATAATGAATTATTTTGTATTATAGTTTATTTTATATCTGCACTGGACTATAAACTACATGCTAAGCTTTTTACCTTATGGTTTCAGATTTAGAACTGGAAGGGACCTCGGACAATAAATTTGATTTTTTTTTTTTCATTTTTATAGCTGAGTCCAGAGAAGTTGGGTGACATACCTACTGTGACATGAATAATAATCTGAATTGAACCCAAGCTCCTGGCCATCTTCTGAATCAGGCAGCCTTTCTAGTAGTCAATAAATGTTGGCTGAATTAGAAATTGACTGTCATATGGCCTACTTCCTTCTCCTGCCTTCACTGGTTCTTTCTTATATATTCATTCTTTGCTTGGAACTAAGTATTTCAGCCGTTTACCCAGAATCTTTTTCCCTTTTTTTTTTAAAGTCCAGTCATTCCTCCCATTATGCTTCTCATAGAGAATACTATACAGCCAGAAGGTTCCTTTGGGGTCACTTAGTCCAACCCTTTAATGTTACAGATGAAACAAGTGAGGCACAGTATGGCTGTGTATTACCTAAGTATTATCCAACTGGTTAAGTGTCTGTTCTGGGATTTGCACTCTGCCTTCAAACCACTATATATCTATATCTATATATTTTTTCCCGTACTGCAGCACCTTATCTCCGTTCCATTTTTCCCCAGACTAAGTGGCCATCATTACATTTTCTGTTAACTCTTTAGGTTAGACTGGCTAGAATTGACCCCTTAGGATGATTTGCCTTTGGAAGCAAACTCTCAAAATGTAGGATTTTGAGTTTGTTTCTGGCTAGTCAGAGTTCAGTTTTTCTTAGAAAAGGATTTCTTAGAAAAGAAAGCTCCCTTCCCATTCATGCATATTGATGAGGTATATAGAAGTCTTTAGTTATGGAGGAATTGTAGACACATGGATCTGGTTTCCTTTTAAATGTCCATAGGTGTCAATGTGAAAGGAACATAGAGTAGTAGCCAAAGACACCAATTTCATCAGATTGCAAACCCAAAGGAAAACAACTTGGGGTGTTTGTGGCATAAAAAGCATCCCTCATTGCTTGAGGGACTGGTAGGAGGCCATGTAAGGGAAAGTAGCAGCAACATGGTCTCTAATATTACTCTTCCCCCTGCTTTTTTTTTTAATCCTATAAACTAGGCAAATTGATGTCCATAAGATCCTTAGAAATAGCTAATACCTGACGCCAATGACCTTCAGGTCCACTCTGTTTCAAGGTTTGGGTAAACATATGTGTAGGTCTTTGATGTTCAGCCTATAACAGAAATGCCATTCATGTCTTGAAACTAGTTGTATCTTGCTGGCAATCCAAGTTAATAAAAACAGCTAGTGTTTGCAGCCCCCTTTCCTTCTCATGCTACAGGGAAATGTGCAGAATGGGGGCATTCTCAGATTAAGCCCATCCTTTGCCTGACTGATTGCCAGTTGGAGAGCTGGCAATCAGTCCACAACATCTGGGAATAATTTTGCCCAACTTTACCTAGGTTAAAAAACTTAATTCATAGCTGCCTGGTGGAGTTTTGAATACACAGCTATTGAAGTCAACCTGGATGACCCAGTTTCTAACTGTCAATAATCTGAAGATATACTTTCCAAGCTCTTTTTGCGTGTTTTGAAAGATTTTTTTTAACAACTCATTTCTCTCTCTCTCTCTCTCTCTCTCTCTCTCTCTCTCTCTCTCTCTCTCTCTCTCTCTCTCTCCCCCTCTTCCCCCCCCCATGTGTTGGAATGGGCAGGAGGATTAAAGAGGAGAGAGTGAAATGATTCAGAAGAACAGATAAAACAATCCACTTTTTTGAATCATCCACCTTCTTCCCAAACTTTGCTTTCCTTGTTTGATGACTGCTGGTGAACAAAAAAGAGTTATTCCTCCAACCTCACTCCCAAACTAGAGTCAAAGACTGTATGCCAGGTATCCTAAGCATTGGGGACAAAAATAAGAAAAAGAAAGACAGGCAATGCCCTCAAGGAACTTACAACCTAATAGGGAAAGACAATATCATAAATAAAAAAAGGGATAGTGGCCAAAAGATACTTGGTGTGGAGTGGGGGATTTTCATGAAGAGCAGG
Organism: Myrmecobius fasciatus; assembly: GCA_023553655.1. NCBI lineage: Eukaryota > Metazoa > Chordata > Mammalia > Dasyuromorphia > Myrmecobiidae > Myrmecobius > Myrmecobius fasciatus. The sequence goes on along the minus strand of JAJPUD010000078.1, from coordinate 295,431 downwards.
TAGAGTGGAATGTAGATCTATCCACAGAACAGATTTAGAGATATAAGGAATAGAGACAGAAATTATCTGGCCTAACCCCCTCATTTTACACATTAGGAAACTGAGACCAAGTTAAGTTAAATAATTTACTTAAGAAACACAGATAGTACCTGAGATTTAAACCCAAATCTTTTGATGCTCCAAATGATGCTTTCCACTGCTCCAAGCTACTGCCATTTTCTATGAAATACTTTCCAGTGGTTTTCACTGTGCTTTCTTCATGTTCACAAAGTATTTTATAGATCTTGCCTCATATTCCCCAAGATCCATTTGGTCACAGTAATGACAATCAAACTGTGGCTCAGGGAATAATAATAAAAATCCAATAAGTTGGTAATTATAGACCTTCTTGCTCCTCTCTTGAAATGAAATATTTCCGAAGGATGTTGAAGAAGGTAACTCGTTAAATAGATGAAGAATTTTTTAATGTTGCAAATATGATATATCTGGATTTCTGCAAGTTTCTTGATGAACTTTCTTACCATATTTTTGTGGACATAAGGGAGAAATGTGGTTTTTTGAAGTTGGCTCCAGTAAGTGGATTTCTGGCTGGTTGAGTTGGCTCTGGTAATTGGATTTCTAGCTGGTTGAATAACCAACCAGATCTTAAGATGATTGAGAGTTTCCTCTTGTGGAATATCGCAGGGTCTGTTCTTGGCCCCAATCCATTTGACATGTTAGAAAATGATTTAGGCATAAGGGATTTGCTGGTCACATTTTCAGATGACACCAAATTGGAAGGATTCATCAGCCCATTGAAACTGTATTTAGAAGAACAATTAAGATAAATATTCTTCTTTCAAGTTTATGCCTACCACTTGTAATCCTGTTTCTACTCTCTTTTGTCCTCTTTGAGACTAGTATTGTTAATCATTATCCTTTTTTCCATGCTTATGTCTTCAATCTTTCTTTACTGACTCCTTACCTCCACACACAGAAATATTAATCTTCCCTATTCAAAGAAAAGCTACTCGAGGTTGTTTTTTTTTTTTTTTTTTTTTTTTTTTTTTTTTTGCTATCTTTAGCTATTGTCGATTCCTCTCTTCCCTTTCACTGCCATTTAAAATGGGAACAAAGAATCTCATTGACTTCACTACTGCACCTATCCCTACCTCTCACCTTCTTGGGGTCTGACTTCTATCTCTACCATGCAACTAAAATTATCCATTGAAGATATCCAATAATCAAACACCAGAGTGAAGCTTTTACATGTCTCATTATTTTTTTGGCAACATTTGATGCTTTAATCCACTGTAGTACCTTAAGGAAACTCATCAGCACAGGAAGGCAAAAAGGCTAGGGTTTCAATCCTTTCTATCTGTATGACTTCTGACAAACCATTTAAACTCTCAGGATCAATTTCATCAGCTGTGGAATAAAGTATTATCTCACAGAGTCAATGTAAATATCAATAAAATAAAATATGCAAAGTATTTTGTAAATTTTAAAATTATGTGTAATTGTTTTCATTGTTCAGTCATTTGTGACCACATTTGGGGTTTTCTTGGCAAAGTTACTAATTTGCCTTTCCTTCTCCACTCATTTTATAGATGAAGAAACTGAAGCAAACAGAGTTAAATGACTTGCCTAGAGTCACACAGCTAGTAATTATGTTTGAAATCAAATTAGAATTCATATTTTTCTGACATCAGATCCAGTGCTCTATGTACTTAGCTGCCATATAAATTTTAGCTATTCTTATTATTATTTTTCTTTCCTTCTTTGACTTTGATGACATTGCTCTCTCTCTCTTGATTCCCTTCCTTTGACTAATATTTTTATCTTCTTCCTCCCCTTCACTTAATGATTCCCAAAGTTCTGGCCTTCACCTTCTTATCTTGGTTCTCAATATTCTTATCTTAGTGATTGTGTCTGCTTTGTGGCTTAAACTGTGTCTTGTATATGAATGACTCCTCCACAGCTCCAAGTTTGACTTCTCTTTATCTCATCTCTAGGCCTGAATTTACAGTTGTTTTATAACTTACCTCCATCTTGGTTTCTTTCAGACGCCATCAATATATAGGAAAAGAAACTAAAATCATAGGATAGATTAGGCGGTAGAAGGCAACTGAGAAATTATTCAATTGGGTCATCTCATTTTCCAGATAAGAAATCTGAGACTGGAGAAGAAAGGAAGTGCCTTATTCCAAGTCACACAGGTAGTTGGTGACAAAGTTGCCATTTGATCCCAGTTCTTTGCCAAATCCAAAACTCTTTTCACTGCACCACCCTCTAAAAGCTGCTCATTTTCTGGATTACTCTAGAATCCATTAATTGTTTGATCCTCTTGTTATTTAGGCCTGAAACCTCAGAATCTTCAATGGATCCATCCTCTCCCTTTTCCTCTACCTGTTCACTGAGTCTTATTGATTTTTCTTTCACAACATTTGTCATGTTTATCTGCTCGTTACCATTCCTGTTGTCACTACCCTTGTTCAAGGCTTTGTGATGTCTTGCTTAGGCTATTGCAGATCTCCAACTCTATCTCTGTTCTATTCTCTACTCTTGAAAATTCATCTTTCACAATGGGAAGGACTGTCACCTACCCTGTGAGAAGGGATTGGACTTGTTCTGTCTGGCCTCAAAGGGCAAAACCAGAAACCATAGGGAAAATTGCAAAGAGGCTTAGTTGGGCTTGATGTAAGGAAAAAATTTCCTAACTAAGAATTGTCCAAGAAGGGAATGAGCTGCCTCTGTAGGTAACTGAGTTACTCTTATTGAAAGTCTTCATGCATAGATTGGGTGATTTCTTATTATGTTATAGTGAAGAAGTGTCAATCTCAAATAGAAATAAGAGCATATCAACTTAGAAAAACCATATATTGATATTATTTAGGTTTTATTATATTTTTATTTATTTTGCTAAATATTTATCAATTACATTTTAATCTGGTTTAGGCTGTTCTCAAGTGGTTTGGGCCAAATGAGGCCAGTAGGCAGCTTGTTTGACACCTTTGTTATAGTGAATTGGGAGAAGTGACACTGATCCATATTAGTGATAACAGTTAAAGTCCCTCTCCCTTCTCATAGTCCTTGGTCTTAAAGAAATGGTAGTATATTTCCAGGTGAACCAAACCTTCAGGCTTAAAGAAATAAATCTTTTTATTTGTTTTCATGGAGGGGGGAGGGGGTTACTTTGGTGAGTTAACATCATAACTAAACATAAAAAAATATATATTTAAAAGACTGAAACATCTAGTTGAAAGGTAAATGCCTAGATACCCTTTCATTAAAGGAGACCTAATGCTACATAGTCTGGAAAAATAAAGAGTTAAACCTGAAAAAAATCTAAATTGCTAGTTAGAGATGTAGCACTATTCCCCAACCCTCATGAAAGCAGGACTCTCTATCTTTTTTCTCCCTTGAAAATCTATCCCTTCTCTTCCCTCTCTTGAATAAACCTCTTCACTTACTGTCCCTCTGCTATGATTTATTATTTTAATTCTCTAGCTGTCTTAGTGAAGTATGTAAAGCATTTGGGGATAAAATCATGTGAAAGACATTATAGGAACTAAAGATGTATTATATGTTGTATTGGGTGGTGACTCAGTAGAAGAAGTCGATGGAGAGACACAAATCTGTCCATATAACCACTGTCTCTTGAATTGGAAATCAGCTCCCTATTGTGACTATAGGAAAGGAGGGCTCTAAATAGTTGCCATTCTGATAAGTGGGCTAGGAATGCATAGCAATGAATCGTATGTCTCAGAGTGATTTATTCTAGCATCTTCACTAGACTTGATGCTTCCATTTATCTAGAGCTGAAATAAGAATAATTTACCCTTCTACCACCACACATGGAACTGCAAGATTGTAAACTCCTTGAAAGCAGGAATTCTTTTCTATCCTTATTTGTAACCCTTCTTGTGTCTCTCAAATTGTTATTGTTGCTCAGTGACTTGACTATATTAAATGAATAACTAAAAATTTGAGTTCATGTTTGTAGATGGTATGAAATTTGATCTATGGATCTCTTTGAGATGTCAAGAGAATGTGAAGAAGGCCCCCAGTGTATCCTTCATCCTCCCTTCTTATCTACAGCAAACTTATGGGAAGATAAGGATGAAATTCCCATAGGATGAGCAGACAGGAATAGGGTGAAATGTGTCATTGGAACCAATGTCCATATTGATAAATTCATAGATCATCAAGTTAGAATAGGAAGGAAACTTGGAGACCTTGTAGTTCAAAGTCCTTATTTCAGAAATGAAGAAATTGAGGTTGAATGAGTTGTCCAGGATCACACCACTAATAAATGCCTGGAGTTAAACCTTGGTCTTCTTAATTCCTCCTCTACTGCTGTAGCCACCATGCCATGCTCCCCCATAAATCCACTAGACTGTTAGAGAATAGCAATTTGCTATATCCATATAAAAGCTTCATCATCAGAGGTGTCAATAAACTAATAAATCTTACCTGGTGCATAGACAAATGCATTATTGATTTCATCAGAGCTAAGTTCAGTCACAGGATACTTCTGAGCTGTTTCATTTAAACACAAAGAAAAAGAACGTAATTTTTTCACATCATACTAATTTGACACCTTTTCTCCTATGCTTAAATAGCTTATCAGCTAAACACACTGAATTTCAGAAAATGCAATTTCTCAACTTGCAGAGGACATATTAGCCCTGTGTCATTTCTTTAGTAAGCATCTCCAAGACTAAAGCCTTAACAATCTACAGGTTGTCCTTTTAAATCTAGCAAAGAGAATGAGGAAGTTTGGCAGTGGGGAAAAAAAGATGATATTTTCTCAGGGGTCTGTGGTGAAGAAGTCTATACTCCAGGCCAGGCAAGCCTGCTTGAATTAAAGAAGGCACAAGCTGTCATTCAATATGTATCCCAAGATTTGAAAAGCTTCAAAATAATTTTTGTGGTTCATTTTTTTCAAAAACAAATCTTTATTTTGGATTGTTTTTGTCTTCTTGAGGCTTGTTCTCCCACTGCAACAGGCAGAGGGCTCTATTTTATGGACAAAAAGTCATAGCTTTTTTGATCTTAAGGAAAAGGAGAAAACCATCAGGTTTGTAAATCCAGAATTTTTAAAATCACTTAGTGACTCTGATAAGATCAGATAAGATACCTAGTATCTCACCAAATGTTCTGGGTGATTATGAATGTAAATAGGATTCTGGATCATATCCAGAGTGCCTCGAATGTGACTATCGCTTTTTTGTCTGTCCATGTGTCTGTCCCCATTATCTAAAGATATCACACACACCTGTCCTTCCTGTTAGTCCTGAGAATAATTTGTTGTGATGTCAACCCTGGTTTTTCGATTCACCCAGTACTTCAGAAAAGAGCTTTGAAATATTTGATTAAGATAACATTGATTTTAATCAAATATGCCAAACTAATCTTTCCTGCTGAGTAAAGACATTGGAAATAATGCTAAGTTTAGAATGAAAGGACCTGCATTTAAATTCCAACTTGGTCCAGCTTTTCTGAGACTCAGTTTCCCCATGTATAAAATGAAGAGATTGGGCTAAATGACCTCTCAGGTCCTTTTCTGTTCTAAATTTGTTATCCTATGACTTAATGAAAGTTACTGCCTTTCAGTTTTTTAGCTGGTGTTCTTTAGGGAGTAGTTGCCTTAGGTCATCCACCTTCAGATAGATCAGGTGTTGATTTTAAGAGCTAAGCAGAGAATTGAGGCTATTATCTAACCTGCCTCAAAAAAAAAATCACCTTGTCTTAATTTGTACCAGATAATTACAGCTGTGCAGAATTGTACTTTAAGGGCAATCAATCAATTAACAGATTAGGGGTTAGAGACAGCCTGACAACAAAGAGAGAATGTTTTACTTTGAAGTCAGAAGACCCGAGTTCAAATCCTGTCTGTGACACTTATTGATCATATGATCATGGGCAAGTCAGTTAAATTTTCTTAAGTCACCTGAAAATTAGTGAAAATAAAAATGGTTGTCATTAAGCCAAGACTTGCCTCCTCAGTTTTAGAAAGATTGTCATGTGCAGAGGTAATTCTTATTATGAAATCATGTTTTTTTTTTTTTTTTTTTTTTTGCTTTTTTGCTGAGGCAATTGAGGTTAAGTTACTTGCCCAAGGTCACACAGTTAGGGAATGTTAAGTGTCTGAGACCAGATTTGAACTCAGGTCCTCCTGACTGCAGGGCTGGTGCTCTATCCACTGTGCCACCTAGATGCCCTGAAATCATGTATTCTTGAAATATTGCTATGGGGGATCCAAGGAAGCCTGAGGCATGGTCCCTCCCTTCAAGGCTTTGGGAGAAATGAAAAACAACTTGGCAAGAACAACTAAGGACCCCAATGTTCTCTAGAAATTTCTGTCAGATACTGCTCCTTCCCACTTCCAACTCCCAACCCTACTCAAGCTTCTTGTCAGAATTACCCTTAAATTTAAGCAGAATCAAGGTGGATTCTCACATTATGTGTAGTTTATGAACTTACATTTCAGGCATATGGGAGAACTGGTGCCAGTCACACCTGTTTTGGTAAACCACCTGCAGTTGGCACACTCCAGGACATTGCAGCTGCCATTTGCTTTTGCTCTAGAAAGGAAGGTCTCATTCCCAGCTGTATGGTGGGGTTAGGATTAGTCCCTTTGACATGCTAAAGTTAGTTATATCCTCTCATTCTCTCTAGCAGCTTGCCCAGATGAAGAAGTTTCCCATTCCTTGTATTTGTTTGCCTTGTATATGCCAAACACTGATGTTTAGTTTCTGTTGGGGAATCCTGCCAGGGAGCAAATATTGGCTGCCTCCCATGCCTTCCACCTGAGCATTCCAATTTGCCAAGGGCCTTTAGATTCCAATGACTTCATGAGTTCTTCCACTGTGTTTGGGACAATATATGGTTTGCATTCTTTCTGAAGGCTCAAGGAAGTAGTGGAAGGTAGGGTGTGGCAGTCAGAGCTTTGTGTAGGGCAGGGAATTTTGAGGGCACTTATAGGCGCCTTCCTAGAGGTGCCTCTTGGCTGGTCTGCCCCCAGCACTGGGGATGTGCCTCTTCTTTTCAATGACTGCACTTTAAGTAGGACAGAAACTTTGGGTATACTTCCTTCCCTCTAGTCCACATATCCAGGTAGGTAATCCTCCATCCTTTGTCTTTGTATTCAGGTGACAATACTATTCAGCTGGGTATGGAAGTTAATGTGTGTAGCCATGATTGTGCTCTTTTAAGTGTCCTTTCCCCACAAGATCAGTTCCCAGCTTTCTGAAATATGATCTGCATTGGTCATTTGGCTGATTTGGCCTTTATGCTATTTGTCCTTCATACCTCACAGTGATGAGGTTATGCACCTGTTCTTCTGGGGATTTTGAAAGAGTTTCTGCTGCTTCTCATCCATTCCCTCTCTTGTCCTCCCACCTCCATCCATCCATCTTCATTCCTCCCCCCCTAACACACCCCACCTAGAGCTCATTTCTTCGGGGTGAGAAAAATTGCTCGGCTGGAGACTCCTGCAGTAACAGGTGTTACTTAAGACCCCTAGAATTTAATCTTGGCTTTCACTTGAAGATTAGTGAAAATAAAAATGGTCATCATTAATCTTTAAGCTTCTCCTACAACCATGACTGTCAACTACAGCCTCGACAACCTACAGTTGATTTACAATTTTGCATGTTCCTTATTTCCCTTATAGCTCGACACACAGAGAAAGCTGATTTATGGGATCTATATCCTACCTTAGAGGGGGGAGGGATAGCAACAGGACCTTTCAGTATGCAGTAAATTTAAACATCATGGGGTCTTCTTTTTAAAACACACACATGTGCATATACAGACCCCCCTTTCTCTTCCAAAGACCAACAAAACATAAACCAAAAGCACATTTTAGTGTCTCTGCCTTAGAAAATCATAAATTCAAAATAACAAGACTATTTCCTCGATACCTGGAATCTCAGAATTATTATTCCTTAATGTTTTGACTGCCTCCCCCTAGGAAGTAGATGAAGGTGAAATCTGATAGAGAATCCATCCATGTAGCTAGTTTGGAAATCCCATTCATGTTTGACTGGCTGCTCACCTTCCTCCCTGACTGGTAGCTTTCTATTCCTCTCTTTCATCTCTGAGCCATCTTTTTACTTCAGAGGGTCAGAGGGTCATAGATTTAGTGTAGTCATCCAGTCCAACAGTCCTCACTTTACAGATGGCCCTGTAGCCGAGAAAAATGATCTTCTCAGAGTCACACGAGTAGTAAATGGAAGAGGTAGGATTTATACTGGGATCCTCCTGTATCAAACTCAATACTTTCCACTGTCAGACTGCTTCTTTCCATCATTGTTGACTTCTAAGTTTTCTCTGCTTTTTTAGTGTCTGTTTTTGTTTCCATTCTCAATATTCCCCTTTTGCAACATGGCTTCCTCTTCCACCACATTGTTAGTTTTTTGCCTCTGAGGTTAACTTCCATTTTTATACTATTTAAATCTTGAAGTTAAATTGTTGTTTACATGCTCCTCCTTCCCATAAAATGTGAGCTCCTTGTGACCCTGAGGTCACATAATATTGAGTCACATAATTTCTCATAGTCTCAGTTTTCTCATCTATCAAATGGTAATAATAATAATGATAGATGATATAGCTAGCTAAATAGATGATAAAGACTGATAAATGATAGATGATAGATAATATCTGTAGATAGATGATATAGATACACAGCTAGTAGACTGATGATATATAGATGGGTGATAGTAGATAGAAGATTAAGATTGATAAATGTTAGATGATAAAGATAGAATAATGATAGAGAATTTATTATATACTTACTATGTGACAGCTGTGCTCAGTGCCAGGGCTACAAATACAATCAAACAATCCCTGCCCTCAAGGAACTTACATTCTAATGGGGGGAGGGAAACAACATATAAAGGAAAGCTGTAAAGGGAGAAAAGGGGTCAAGTGAGGAGGAAGAGGAGGAAGAAGAGGAAGAGGAGGAAGAGGAAGAAGAGATGGGAGTGAAGTTAAGTAGAGCTAAGTCCCCTCCTGAGTTAGTGATGATCCTGGGAGATAGTTAACAGTCAGAAAAATGGGGCATTAAGACAGATGTTTCTCCAAAGGGGCATGGTAGCTGGTAAAAAGGAATCAAGAAAGATCAAGTGAAGTGAAGCAAGCGTGGTTGTGACCCATCTTGAAATAGTCGTGGTGTAGGCTTTTAGTCATGGATCATCAGATTAGGAATTCAGATGATAAACCAACCACAAATGCCTATGGAAGTTAGGTAATCTTTTGGGGTTGAAGGTGAGAAATCTTCAACTGTCAATGCCTTGGAGTCCAAATACTACAATTCCATTAAACTCTCCCTTACTATACCCAGAATTTTGACCTGAATGTGCTGGACTTTTTTACACCTTAGAGCAATGTTTTCCTTTTTTCTTTCCTTTCCTATCCTCTCCTCTTCTCTCCTCTCCTTTCCTCTTTCCTTTCCTTTCCTCTTTCTTCTCCTTTCCTCTTTCCTTTCCTTTCTGCTTTCCTTTCCTTTCCTCTTTCCTTTCCTTTCCTTTTTTCTTTCCTGTTCCTTTTCCTTTTTTCTTTCCTTTCCTTTCCTTTTTTCTTTCATTTCCTTCTTTCCTCTTTCCTTTCCTTTCCTTTCCTTTCCTTTCCTTTCCTTTCCTTTCCT
>JAJPUD010000078.1:219383-274525 GCA_023553655.1 Myrmecobius fasciatus | reverse complement strand
AATCCACATAAATCATCAGCATTTTTATACATCACCAACAAAATGCAACAGCAAGAGATACAAAGAGAAATTCCATTCAAAATAACTATCGATAGTATAAAATATTTGGGAATATATCTGCCAAGGGAAAGTCAGGATCTATATGAGCAAAACTACAAAACACTCTCCACACAAATAAAGTCAGATCTAAACAATTGGAAAAACATCAAGTGCTCTTGGATAGGTCGAGCGAATATAATAAAGATGGCAATACTACCTAAACTAATCTATCTATTTAGTGCTATACCAATCAAACTCCCAAGAGATTATTTAACTGAACTAGAAAAAATAACGACAAAATTCATCTGGAAAAACAAAAGGTCAAGAATTTCAAAGGAATTAATGAAAAAAATGCAAAAGAGGGTGGCCTAGCTGCACCAGATCTAAAACTATATTATAAAGCAGTGGTCACCAAAACCATTTGGTACTGGATAAGAAATAGAGTAGTGGATCAGTGGAATAGGTTAGGTTCACAGGACAAAATACTCAATGACAATAGTAATCTAGTGTTTGATAAACCCAAAGACCCTAGTTTTTGGGATAAAAACTCACTATTTGACAAAAACTGCTGGGATAATTGGAAACTAGTATGGAAGAAACTAGGCATTGACCCACACCTAACACCATATACCAAGATAAGTTCAAAATGGATTCATGATCTAGGCATAAAGAATGATATTATAAACAAATTAGAACAATGTAGGATGGTTTACCTCTCAGACCTGTGGAGGGGGAAGGAATTTGTGACCAAAGAAGAACTAGAGGTCATCATTAATCACAAAATAGATAAGTTTGACTATATCAAGTTAAAAAGTTTTTGTACAAACAAAATGAATGCAGACAAAATTAGAAGGGTAGCAATAAACTGGGAAAATATTTTTACATTCAGAGGTTCTGATAAAGGCCTCATTTCTAAAATATATAGAAAATTGACTCAAATATATAAGAATTCAAGCTATTCTCCAATTGATAAATGGTCAAAAGTTATGAACAGACAGTTTTCAAATGAAGAAACTGAAACTATTGCTAGTCACATGAAAAGGTGCTCCAAATCACTATTGATCAGAGAAATGCAAATTAAGACAACTTTGAGATACTACTACACACCTGTCAGATTGGCTAAAATGACAGGAAATGATAATGATAAATGTTGGAGGGGATGTGGGAAAACTGGGACACTGATACATTGTTGGTAGAAATGTGAATGGATCCAACCATTCTGGAGAGCAATTTGGAACTATGTTCAAAAGGTTATCAAACTATGCATACCCTTTGACCCAGCGGTGTTTCTACTGGGCCTATGTCCCAAAGAGATTTTGGAGGAGGGAAGGGGACCCACATGTGCAAAAATGTTTGTGGCAGCCCTTTTTGTGGTGGCAGGAAACTGGAAATTGAAAGGATGCCCATCAATTGGAGAATAGCTGATTAAATTATGGTATATGAATGTTATGGAATATTATTGTTCTGTAAGAAACGACCAGCAGGATGATTTCAGAGAGGCCTGGAGAGACTTGCATGAACTGATGCTGAGTGAAATCAGCAGAACCAGGAGAACATTATACACAGCAATAAGACTATATCATGATCAATTCTGATGGACATGGTTCTCTTCAACAATGATGTGATTCAAACCAGTTCCTATTGTTCAGCGATGAAGATAGTCATATACATCCAGAGAGAGGCCTGAGGGAACTGAGTGTGGACCACAACATAGCATTTTAATGCTTTATGTGAATAGTTCCATGCATTTTGTTTTCCTTCTTAGGTTGTTTTTTTTCTCTCTTTCTAGATCTGATGTTTCTTGTGCAGTAAGATAACTGTATAGATATGTATACATATATTGGATTCGTCATATAATTTATCATATTTAGCATGTATTAGATAACCTGTCATCTAGAGGTGGAGGGTAGGGGGAAGGAGGGGAAAAGCTTGGAACAAAAAAAAGTTTTTTGCAAAGTTAGATGTAGAAAAATCACTCATATGTTTTTTAAATAAAAAGCTTTTAATTAAAAAAAAAACTTTTCTTGCCCCTCATTTTTTTGAGGTGTGTGTTAGACACTCAGGATTATATTTGCCCAGTGTCATTCAGATCCTCCTGACTTCAGGCCAGTGCTCTAACCACTGTGCTGGTTTTGACCCTTACTTGTAATGCTATGTCTATGTACAAATGATATAGTTCCCTTCAAATTATGGGAATGAAAATAAGAGCAAATATACTAGCTGTACATTGAAAAGTATAGAGAGAACAGGCATTTACTAAGTACCTACTATGTTAGGCACTGTGTTAATCAAACAAAGCTGAATCTGGACCTTGCCAGCTCTTTCCAGTAGCATTCCAGCTACTCTCTACAACTTGTTACATTCACCAAAAAAGGTCTATTTAAGGCCAGCATGTGTGACTTCCTTTTGTCTGTCTCTAGGATGGCCAAAAGCAGGAAGATCCCTGGCTGAACAGAGTGTTTTTCTTTGATACCTTCCAGTGGGAGAAGCCTCATACAATACCTTTAAGAGCACTTTGTCAGCAAACTCTTGCTTCACGAAAGCATGGAGAAAGCCATTGAGGTGGCTTCAATAGGTAGGATCTGATCTGTCCTAGAAATTGTCCTACTTCTTTCACAGGGATATCAGCCAGAAGTATAATTATGAGGGAAAGTTGCTGCCTCCCTTTTTTCCTTTCTCTGCCCACCCCCCTTCTCTCTTCTTTCTATTGAAACACTTGTGAGAACTTTCTGTAAATGAAAATAACTATTGAATTAACCCTTGTTTGCTGAAGTAGAAAAAATGCTGAAATATCTTGGATTAGTTCTGTGTATGTTTAGTAATTCAAAAAAATGTACTCATATGTGAAAGTTTTGATCGTAAAAGAAGGAATTATCCTAGGATCTTATTAAGTCACTTTTCCCTCATTGACCAGCGATTGAGTCAGTGGTGTGCATCTAGTAGGTGCCTAATAAATAGTCCTTGAATGAACTGCTTATAAATGGCTTTTGGTCCTGAGAAATGCAGTGTGGTTGGATAGAATTAAAATGAAATCCTTGTAAAATGCAGAATTGCTTAAATTAGCTGTGCTCTAGATGAAGGTTTTTCAAAATGAATCACTCTGGATTTTTCTTTGTCAAGAAGAAGAAAAAAAAATGGGAAAAAATGTATTCCCAGTTCTGTGGCATTCTGTTGACACAGCACTAGCATAAGACAACAATTATTCATCAAAGTGAAGCAGGGCTCTGCGATTAGGCTTCTTATGAGGTACATGAACACAAAGCTCCATGGCCTAGATGCAGTTCCCAGGGTTTTTTGGCAAAGGTGTCAAACACAGGGTTGGCAACACTTCCCAGCATGGCCAAAACCAGATTAAAATGAAATTGGGAAATAATTAACTAACTAAATAAAAATACAGTAAAATAGAAATCATGTTGCATTTTAAAACTAAGTTAACATGTGGCCCTACAGGCATTCTTATATATGGATTAATGGCACCATCCTGCTTTGGGTTTAATTGATGTTGTTCAGTTGTTTTTAGTCATGCCTGACTTCATGACCCCATTTGAGGCTGTCTTGGCAGAGATACTGAAGTGATGGGTCATGCCCTTCTCCAGTTCATTTTACAGATGAGGAAATGGAGCAAACAGGGTTAAGTGCTTTCTCTAGTAAGGGTTTAAAGACAGATTTGAACTCAGGATGATGAGTCTGACTTCAGGCTGGGTGTTCTATCCATTGCATCATCTAGCCACTTTTGCAGTTATAATGGATACAATTTGATGCATGTACGTCATAATTACTGCCCTTCGATCCCCATTACAAGCATCAAAGTTTTAGAATTAATTTGTGGCGTCTGTTGATATCACTGTTGTCATACTTCCCACTAGACTTTTGGACCCAAAGGACATCATTTACTAATGAGAATCACTGCAATTTTTCTGAGAAAATACTATTGATACATACAGTTGCATTTGAATATTTGCCAATTATTACAAGGGAAGTTAGAGGAGATGGTAGAAACACTTGCCTACAAAAATGGGCATAAAATTAAATCTCCCACGTGTAATTTTCATAGGATTATTAATGTTGTTAGTGTTAGAAACTGGTGACAATGAAACCACTCATTTCTCCCTGTTCTGCTAAGATGCCATGAAGCTTTCCAAAACTGGCCCATTGAGCCCTCTTTCCATTTCCTTCCCCCCCCCACAAAAGTCTCCTCTGAAAGGAGAAGTCTGAGGTGGAATAGGTGGCTATTTTCCACATGGTTTAATTTTTTCTTTGTTCATATGACACTGACAAACTATTCAGAGTTTTAAAATTGAGCATCCCCTTGATTTGGATTTTGTTTTTGAAAAAAAAACGTACTTCTTGGCTGAAGAAATAACTTTGGGTGGGAAACCTATGTCAATAAATATTAATGCTACATGACCTAGTCTATCCTCCCACACATTGCTCCATCTGCCTTGTCTTTTCACTGGCTGACCCCCCATACAAAAATACTTTCCTTCTTCATATGTTCCTTGGTTCCCTTCTTGAACCATCAGTTCAAATCCCACCTTGCCCAGTTTAATAGTTATTAATGCCTTCCCATTTAAGATTAGTTTCCATCTACTTAGTACCTGGCACCCATCTTGGTTATACATAATTATTTTTATGTTTATTTTCTACTTTGGAATATGATCTTCTTGAGAGCAGGGATTGTTTTGGCTTTTTTTTTATTCCTGACTTCATCATAATAGTATGTTTATAAATGCTGTGGACTGATAGACTTTTTTTTCTTTTTTGGTGAAGAAACCAAGACCCAGAGTGTGAAGTAATTGTTAGTACAAATGCCATATAGCATCTTAATGACATTCCATAGACTATGGTCAGTGATAATTTGTTGAAGGAACCCTAGAGAGGGGAGAGAAATTAATATCCTTCTTTTGTTCCAATTATCACAGGCTGCTTAAAACTCAACTAGAAATGATCAGAGAGGCTCCCCAGTGACACTAGCCTGCATTTCTGCTAATACTTAGAGCTTTTTGCTTCATATTCCATTTTGATTTCATGTCTCTGAAGTGCTTGCTGTGAAAATGGCTAAGTGACGAAATTTATCTAGAGAGATGTAATGTATTAATTGAAGATGGAATGAAGATATTCACATGGAAGTTTTATAACCCAGGGAAATCTTTGTTTAATTTAAAGTATCCAAAAGAAAAGAATTTAGTGGTGACAACAATAATTTTGCAAAATCCTGTGAATATTGTATTTCTTCAGGAATACCACTAAGATAGGAGTGGAATGATATCAAAAGCTTATTACCCCATTGCCCAAATAAAAAAAGCAAAATCAGGCTGGTTGTAACCAAACCAAATTTGTAGCTGAAAATCATGTTTTTGCTTTTCCTTTAGAAAGTGCTTTGTAAATGTAAAGAAAAAGTCCAAAGTTTAAGCTAGTTTTCTCAATCAATACTGTAGAACAAGGAGATCAGGCCTATTTCCAGGGTATAGAAAATCTGTACCAAGCAGTTAGCAGATGAAGATACGTAATATTCTTCTGCAATGAAAGAAATAAAAAAGATAGTCATTCTCATAACAGCGGAGTCCATATGCTGGATCACCACCATTGGCAAATAATTCCTTGTCCATAGTAGTTGCATACTATACATTGAATGAATAAACTTACTATTCATGCCCTTGTCATAAGATCTGTGAATATGAATCGGCCTTTTCTGCTTTCAGGAATTCATATTCTAGTTGAGGAGGTAGAATATATATATGACACATAAACAAATACAAAGAAGGCAAACATACATTCTTATAGTTTCCTGAGTATCTTTTTTAAAAAAAAATTACATTAGGGACTTAATCATCAAAACACAAAATTCTAATATATAAAGAACAACAAAGAGAATTGTATATTAAATCATTAATTTATGATACCTTGTTTTTTAAAATCATATATTAAATATAAGTAACCAAATTGTCCCATGTGTCCCTTTAAACTTTTCTTGTTTTTTTTTGTTTTCTTCATCAACATTTTGTTTCCTGCAATTCTGTAACCATCTAATATCTCTTCTTATTACTCCCTCATTTAAGCACTGTCTTGTACAAGTAAGTATAGCCAAGGAAACCAAGTCAACCTATTGGCCATGTTTGAAATCACATGTCTCATTTTGCACATTTTAGCCCATGGCCTTTTCACCAAGAGGTGGAGACTTTTGTTTCATTATTAGTCTTCTGAAGTTATGATTTGTCCCCTTCATTGATCAGGGTTTTTAAGTCTTTCAGAGTTATTTTCCTTTCCATTAATTGTAGGTAGTCATGTAAATTGTTCTCCTGATTCTCTCTCTTTTTTTCACTTTTTATAAATTCATTCAGGTTTTTCCAAGTTTGTCTGAATTACTTATATTCATTATTTCTTACAGCTTAGTTATATTCATGTTCATGTACACAATTTGTTCAGCCATTCTCTACTTGAGGGATATCCAATATTTCCCTTCAACATGGATTACAACCCATCAGTCAAATGGGAAAGGTAACATGAAAATAATCACAAACAAGCTATTTTCAGAATAACTTGGAGTTAATTAGGATAGAGAAGGCACTGGCTTTGAGGAGCTTTAGGAAAAGCTTCATTTTAACTGGGACTTGAAGGAAGCCAGGAGGCAGAGATAAGAAGAGAGGTATTTCAGATATGGAGGCAGCAGTGAAAATGATCAGAGCTAGAAGATGGAATATGTTGTTAGAGCAACAGGAAGGAGACTGGTGTCCCTGGAACCGCAGTAATAACAAATGCTGTTTTAATGTTTTAAAAATATTTTAATATATTTAAATTATTTAATAATATAACAAATATATTGTTATAATACTTTAAAGTTTGCAAAGCATTGAACATATGATATCTCATTTGATTCTTGTTATAACTCTGCAAGATATCCCCATTTTACACTGCAACTGAGAGAGCAAGTGGCTTTTTCAAGGTCATACGGCTAGTAAGCATGAAATTTGATGATGATGATGAGGTTTGAACCCATGGGCTTCTTAATGCCAATTCTATTCTCTACTCAGTGGTTCCATGCCTCCTTTTAATTTAACCATAAAAATATGAGCATGCCAATTGATAGATGAGTGTTATAGACAATAAGTTCTTCACCTGCCTATGCTTGTCCTTTCTAAGGCAAGATCCAGCTGTTTAAAGATTAAACTCTTATTATCAAAGAAAATTCTTTTTGAACAGGTCTCAGCAGGAAAATGAGCTAGTGCCATGTCCTTTCTCACTGGAAAATGAAACTAAGAGATGGAGGATGCAGGACCTCAATAGAACTTAAGATCATCTGGACTTCAGATTGCTTGGAGATGTGCAGAAATTAGAATTCTGTTCATCTTTTCCACAAAGCAAAATTAAGTGTGAAAAAAAATCCCTTATTTAGAGAACAGTTTCAGAACCATCTGTTCATACTCTGGCAAGGGCTTCTTAAAATTTTTCTCCTTTTTTTGTAACCTTGTAACCCCTTTTTACCCAAGAAATTTTTACATGACTCCAGATGTATAGATACATAAAATAGGTGTACAAATAAAAAAATTTACTGATAATAAATCACAATTTTGTAACCCCCACTTTCAGTTATAGACCCCATATGGAGTTGGGACTCACAGTTTAAGAAGTTTTGCTCTGTGGGATGCTGTCAGGCAGTTTAACTAGCATTTGTTACACTTCTACTTTGTGTCAATCACTTTATTAAGCATGGATAAAACTGGGCTGATGTGAACCCAGGCCATGGAAGGTCTCCTGTTAATCTCTAATGGGGTTTGAGTGCTTTTCCTTCAAAGACCACAATCTTGTCTCCCTTTCCTTTATTTGGGGGAGTAGGGATGGACTTATGATTTGATTGGCATGGGGAACTCATGATGAAGAAAGGCCCTTCTCTGATGGAAATCAACACCTGCTTTACAATTTACAGTCTTAGAAAGTTGTCTGGGAGTGGAGGGGAGGGAAACTGAGAAGTTAAGGGATATGCCTAAGGTTACACAGCTAATATACATAGTCTTTTCACTCTCCATTATACTTTCTCCTGGCTATCTCAAGCTTCTGCTTCCAAGAATTTTGTACATGACTTATCTTAAATCATTGAACTCCTCTCTGACTGCCCCTATTACTTTTTGGTCTCAATCAAGTCATTCTAGCAGTCTCATTTCCCATGATTTTTTCCCACTATGGCCTGTCAACTCAGCTACTTTCTGGCATTCTCATTTCCAATTATTTCCCTTCCTTGCTTTATCCCTGCTTTGAATTGGTATACAGCTTTGTTTACCTTGTATGACTTTGTCTGTAGGAAAATAGTAAAATGTAATTCACAGTCAGGTGACAAAAAGGGTATTTACTTTCCTTAACAGTGGCAATTTGTCCTGCTCTGAAATAGTAGCCTCTATGGTAGACTGCTTCAAATGTCCTTAACAGTGTCTACTGGGGTCACAGAGACTAATCTCCTGTGACTTCACCAAGTGGAAGTTTCTCTAGTGTAGAGATGAGATAAGCAGTACAGTGACATCTACAAGGAAGATGGTAGTCATGGATTATATCACAAAACTAATTTTTATTTTATAAATCATTGAAATAACAAAAATTCACTTCAATTTAGTGAACCTAATCTCAATAGTGAAAATAAAAATCAAGAAATGATTCACATTACAAAAGTAAATCATAACTTTCTTGGTGTGTTTAAAATATGATTTAATTTATAAAACAAAAATCTAATTTATAACTTTCTGGAAATATTCTGTAAATCCCTTTTAATTCTAGTATCTTTTCTCTGTTGATCCTTTCCCACTTATACTATATATAGCTTGCTTTGTATATATTTATTTGCATGTTGTCTCCTTCATTAGATTGTAAGTTTTTTGAGGGCAGGGATTGTCTTTTGCCTCTTTTTATATCCACAGCTCTTAGCACTTGGCCAGCAAGGTAACAGCCAGGCCTGGAGTCAAGAACTTTTCTTCCCAAGCTCAAATCTGGCTACAGACATTTATTAGCTATGTGATCCTGGACAAGTCACTTATACCTATTTACCTCAGTTTTCTCATCTGTCAAATGAACTAGAGAGGGAAAGTAAACTACTCTAATATCTTTGCCAAGAAAAGCCCAAATGGGTCAAGAAGAGTAGGACATGATCAAAAATGACTGAACAACAACAACAAGCTCTTAGCAAAGTGCCTAGCATATGTAAGCACTTAAGAAATTTTTATTGATTAATTGAGGTACATCCAGGAAATTTGTGTAATATAATGGGAAAAGACATTATTTTAGAGTTGAAAGTCCTATCAATGAGCCAGAAAACCCTTTTTCTAGTGCCCATTATCTTATTCCTTACTAGCCATGTGACCTTGGCTAAATTATTAACTTTTAGGAGCTACACTTTCCTTTATCTGCGTAATGAGGTGATTAGATTTGGTTATCTCATAAGTTTCTTCTAGCTCTATACTTCTGGGATTCTATATGAACCAGTCAGGAAGAATGATTTTTGATATTTATAAAAAGTATCCAAAATATCCTACAATAGACAATTATTTTCCCAGTGAATCCATCCTATCCCAGAGAAAACCAATGATATCATATTGAAACCAATAATGGGATAAATCAGTCACCTGAGACTTACCAAGGTTGCTATCACCACTAGTTGTGAATAAATCATTTTAGAATTTGTATATGCTATACAGATGTGAGTTCAGTGTTTTTTACCCCCGACTTTGGAAAGATTGTGATGCAAGCTAGTTATCACCATTAACCATTTGGCAACGATTCTCACCACCAGTCTGCTGGTCTGAAAAATGAGATCATTTTAGTTAAAATAGAAGAAGGGAGTAGTGATATTTTTTATAAGCTAAAGAGAACATTAGGACAAAAAAAAGTAGAATTGCATTACATACAGATTGCATTGAGATAAACACATCCTTACTTACTCTGTGTCTGGGATTATTGTTAAGGGAAGGTCTTTGGTCAGAGAGCTTCCCTGTAATGATTTTTTTCATGATCCATTTCTCAATTAGTGATATGTTATTGCTGTTCTGCAAATAGCTTTCAAAACCATTACCTCCATCTTCTCCCAGGCAGAATGTCCTTTGGCCTTCTCCACTTTTAATAATGCTACCCTTATCTTCTTAAGCCTTCAACACCCTTCTGCCATTTCATTGTATCACTGAAGCATAAGGATACAGACATAGAAGTACAGGGAAAAAGATATAGAATTTACAAAACACAAAGGTTCATACTACCCAAATAAAATGTCCTGACTTCTTATTGCTTAGGTCTAGAATGGCTAAACTCAAGGAACAGTTGTTAATGATTTCTAGAGAAGTGTGCTTTGTCTGTGCTATTTAACATTTTTATCAATGACTTGGATTTTTTAAAAAGCACAGATGGAATGCTTATCAAGTTTGCATGTGACACAAAACTGTGTGGAATAGCCAATGTGTTGGGTGAAAGGCTTAGGATCTGAAAAAATCTCAACAAATTTGGGCTACAATTTAGAATTTGGGGATAAATTGAAAAAAAAAGAAATTTAGTAGAGCTAAATCTTTGCCTTACATTTAGGTTAAAAATCAGCTTCTTAGGTAAAAGATGGGAATGGAACATCTATAGAAGGCTGATTAGGATGATAAAGAGGCTTAACATCATGCATGTCTTAAGAAGATCAGTTGTAGAAAATGAAGATGTTTGGCCCATGACAACAATAATATCTGACTAGTATTTGTATGATTCTTTTAGAATTGAAAAGCATTTTACTTTATCTCAGTTTGACCCTCACAATGATTCTGAGCATTTTATGCTGTTCCCATTTTACAGATGAGAAAATGGAGACTGGGAGAGTAAAATGACATCCTTAGAATCACACAGCTAGTAAGTGTATGAGGCAACACTCAAACTCAGCACTAATCTTCATTGTCCCAAGTCCAATCTTCTATTCACTGTGTTACCTAATTGCCCCTAGAAGAAAAATTGAGAGCAAGCTTTTGAAGAACTGTCTTGTGAAGGAAATTTAATTTTTCTATGAAGAAAATTTTCTTAAGAATTATTGGTATAGTGGATAGAGTGAAAGGTCTGAAGTCAAGAAGACTTATCTTTCTGAGTTCAAATTCAGCCTCAAACACTTACCAGCTGTGTAATTCTGGGCAAGTTACTGAAACCTATTTACCTCAGTTTCCTCATCTGTAAAATGAGCTGGAGAAGAAAAAACTTATGAAAATTCAAATGTGACCGAAATGATTTAACAATAAACACAATAAAGGGTAAAAAAACCTCCCTTGAGTGAACTTTTCCCATCAAGATCTTCAAACAAAGATTATATGTATGACTGATTGTTGGGCTTGTCAGAAGGAAAATTGGTCATTCAAGTATGAGTTGGATTTTGATGGTCAGTCCCTTCCAGCTGAGTCCCTTCCCCCTCTTTAAATGAATGTGCTCACCTTTGAATGCCAAGATGCTTCTCCTGAACATCTGTCTAGAGGTCATGCACTTTGAATTATTTCAGTAGTGGGAATGGATGTATCCCAGCTCCCCTTTGGTCCAATGCCTTTTGTGAATTATATCATACAAATCCAAGATGGTTGTCTAGCATTTGATGGAATCATTCCTAGAATCATTTATTCTCAGTTTGGAAGGGACCTTCAAAGTCTTCTAGCTTTAATGAGCCAAACTCACAACTACTTCAAAATGTGACCCAAACTGGATTAAAATGTAATTGGGAAATACTTAGCAAAATAAATAAAATAAAAAAAATAAATTTATGATACAGCTTGGATAATGTTGATTTTTGTGGTTCATGGGGTTACATATGTGATTTGTAGTTTGAAACAATCATTCTGGCCAAACCTCTGCATACACACACACTCCCCAACATGTAATCTAACCTCTGCTTCAAGACCTCCAATGATAGGAAACCCACTGTGTGGTTGACCATAGACATCCTAACATGTAGTCTAATCTCTGGAAATCCATCATCTCCTGGGGGCAACCAATGCTACTTTCAGATAGCTCTAATTCTTAGGAATTTTTTCCTTTTATTGAGTTGAAATCTACCCTTTGCAATTCCCACTCATTATTATTAGTTCTGCCTTACAGGACCTCCTAGACTATCATCATTTTAATTCTTTCCTTCCTTCCTTCCTTCCTTCCTTCCTTCCTTCCTTCCTTCCTTCCTTCCTTTGTATCTTTTTTTATTTTTCAATAGTATTTTCTTTTCTTTTTTTCTTCTTTCTTTTTATTTTTCAATAGTATTTTATTTTTTCAAATACCCATAAAGAAAGTTTTCAACATTAATTTTTGTAAAACTTTGTGCTCCAAATTTTTTCCCTTCTCTTATCTCCCCCCTCCCCAAGACAGCCAGCAATCCAATATAGGTTTAATATGTACAATTCTTTTAAATATATTTCCATATTTGTTATCTTGTCCAAGAAAAATCGGACCAAAAGGGGAAAAACATGAGAAAGCAAACAAAAAAGGTGAAAATACTATGCTTCCATTCACATTCAGTCTCCATATACTCTCTCTGGATGCAGTTGACAGTTTCCATTGGATTCTTTTCTTTAAAATTTATTCAGGTTCTTAAAATGTAGTGTTGGTCTATGGTGCTACTCCTTACGTGTCCTTAGAAGGACATAATATACTGGATTAATATGCTTTGAGGAAGGGAAACTGCAAATTGAATCAGTTCTGAATCTATACTATTATCTAAGCCATATTTCTTAAAAGGGTTTAGAAGAAAATCTTGAAAGACTTTGGCAAATGCCTTGACCTAGATTCTAGTAATCCAGCCAAAAGAGGAAATGAGATTAGTCTGGCAAGACTAGTGCTTGGTGAATCTAATCTGCTCATAATGATTAATGTTTTCTTATGTTCATCAGACATTTCCTTAATATTATTTCTAGAATTGTATCATGATTTGGAGTCAAGCTTATTTAAATAATACAACTACTTCCCTTTTTAAAAAAATCAGAACTTTTGCTCATCTCCAGTTTTATGACACTTCTCTTCTTGACTTCAGTATCCAATAATGACTCACCAATCTCATTTACCATTTCTTCCAGTCTAAGGGTATGGAAAAGGTTGAGTTTGAGCTTATTATAAGCCTATGAACACATCTTTCTTTTCATGATTGAATCACACTTGCTCTTAGTAGGAAAACATCATTCAAAACTCTGAATGAAATACTTAGACTTGTATTCTCTTCCAAGCCTCTAACAGAATTAAGTGAACAGATGGTAAAGAACTGCATCAGCTGCCCAGTGGAGTACAGGTTGGACCTTGAATTTCTGTTTCTTTCTTAACCGAAGAAACACATCAGCCCTGAGAAAGAAATAATCAGATAAAATGGAAGCACACATATAAATGATTTTAAGGGAGCATTACCCAGGATGGATATTAAAAGTAAATACACGAAATGAAAACATGGTATCGGTACATCTGGAAGATGAAAGTTGTTTATATAATATTACCTCCAATAAGGATAGGAAATGTAGAACTTATATGAGCTTTTGCTTCCCTGTCCCCTTTTAGTTTTCTGATCAAAGAGAAAATTTTGGGGAAGACATTTGTAAGGTTCAACACTAAATATATAAAAATTCAAATCAATTCAAGAAACATTTATTAAAGGTCTCCTATCTTCAGGAGACTTAAAATAGTCTTTCCCCATAAGGACTTGTCTTCTATTGGAGGAAACATGTACTCATATGAGCAAATATAAGATAATTGGAAAAAATCACTAACAGCAGAAATTGAGAGAGGCTTTACAAAAGAAGGTGGGATTTGAACTGTCAAAACCTTCATAGTGCTGACTTGAACTTCAATAAGGAAGATCATAGAACCAAAAAAATTAGGAGATACAAGAAAGTTCATTTAATCTATTCCTCTAATTTTAAAGGTTAAGGCAACTGAGACCAGGAAAGGTAAAATGATTTGCCTAACTCATATACATTTTAAGTGGCCATATTTGAACTTGAATCCTCTGCCTTTAACTTTAGCAATCTTTCTAATGTCCCAAGCCATGTTTACCAGTGCTTAGCTTGAGTGTTATTTTTTAAAATAATATGGGAAATTGAGTCCCATAATGACCAGTTTTACTTATCTCCCAGACCAATTTTGGACCTGTGATTTCAGGGAGATTAAGTGATATATAGGACACACATATATCATGGGCATTCACTTATATATTATTATAGGAAATATATATATCTTATATGAAAGATTTAACACAAGTTCTTTCTGACTCCAAGATTATCCCTCTATCCACTATGCCAATACTTCCTTTTGGAGCATTCCTTGGGTTGGTGAAACATGGCCATTTTGCAATATGTTGCATTTGTAAAAATTTCACAATATACCCAGAGCAGTGAAGCTTTGGGACTCTGGCAGATGGACTTAACTCTGAATTCTCTTAGGGTTATTAATAATCTGAGCATGCTGCACACAAACAAATTCTGCTTAATATTGGGAGATGGGGTTTCTCTTGACTGGGGAAAAAAGGGAACAAAAGAAGTAACGTGATAAGATGATGAGAACATTTTATTTCATGGTTTCCGATTTAGGCATTGGAGCAACACAATGGTGTGTCCTGCTTAAATAGTGGTACAATTCATACTTCATCCTTGACAAAAAAGATGTTCAGTTTCTATGAAAGGTGGAAATGACAGGTTGTTTCTTCATGGAAGTTATATTCATCATTTGTTGGGGCACATCAATGCTTATGACTTTATTAGCTTAAAAAAGGATTTCATATTGCATCCTATTTTAGAAAAGACTTTTTTTCTAAGAGGACTCATCCTACTGACATTTTAATCAATGTCGTTTGGGAAATGTTGGCAATATTTTTTTGTATAGCTGACTCCTTTGGTAAAGTACCTACAATTGACAGAATCACAGGGGACATAAGATCTGAGGATCTGATATATGGGAAGGTGAGCATCAAGGTTTGATAATCCCTGAAAACACTTGTATTTTGGCTTGATGAGGCTGTAGCTAGATAGAGCATTTTATTAAGCACTTTTGTGTTTGGCACTACGCTAAGTACTGGGGACACAGATGCAAAAAGCAAGACAATGCCTACCTTGCTTAGATTCTTTGGGGAAGGACAACAAATAAAGCAGAGAGGGGAAAAGGGAAGAATGAAAAGATGTATGTGATATGGTGTGGAAATGGCTGGTGAGTAGAAACCTGGTTCTGTTTAAGATAAAATGAGATGGTTAGGAAGTGATATAGAAGCCTGGTTTTCAGCAAGTTATAGAAATAATAATAATAATAATAATAGACATTATAAAACACTTTTAAGGTTTGAAATGTACTTTACAAATATAATATCATTTTATCCTCACAACACCCCTGGGAGGTTGGTGTAATTATTATTCCTGTTTTAAACATAAGGAAACTGGGCCAGCCAAGATAACATAGATGTCTGAGGCAGGATTTGAACACTAGTCTTCTGGATACCAAGACCTGTTCTCTATTCACTGTACCATCTAGGTGCCAAAGATAAGACTAAAACACACTTATCAGAGCTGAGGGGGGTCCTAGGTATGGAGACCATATCTAAGTTGTGGTGGTTGAGAGATGAAGATGATGGTTTAGATGTATACAGAGTAGCAAAGAAATGGCACAGAGACCGGGTTTCTAAGCTCACACATTAGAACTAGGTGTCCAAAGTGCTCCTGATTAACTCACTTTTTAAAACTTTTTCTAGGGTGGGGAGAAAACCAGTAAGGCTGTATTCCTTCAAAACTAATTACAATTTGAAATTTGCTTCATTTGATTTGGAGATAATTCTTTAGTGATGTGGTTACTTTTTACTACCACTAAAGATGTTTGGTGCAATAAATTATAAATGGCAAAGGAGGGATTTGTGCTTAGACATCAAAATATATTTTTATATGACCCTTTTCTTTCACATTACAGAAGAGTTTAAGTATTTTTTTTCAGAGTTTTCTGACCTTTAAATGACCTGAATTTGTATGGAAAGAGATGGTGAGTAGAGACTTGCCTTGTTCTTTTGAAGGTTTTTTCCAGTGGACCACAGACTCGTGTTGGTTGTACCATGTAGGCTTCTAGTAGGACTCCACCAATAGTCTGCATCTGCTTCCATGGACCACCTAGTTAAATGGTAGGTAGCTCATCACCAGCAGATTGGTTGTTTGGTGTTGAATCCCATCAAAGAGAGTTTTTGAGTGGGAATAGGACAAATGGCTACTCATAACTGTTTCGTAGCAAAGGAACCCCACTGAAAGTGTGACAAGTGTCCCATTAGGCACACAGATACATTTTGTGAAAATGCAAGGCAGTGGGATCATCAATTACTAGCTACTTTTTTAGAAGACAAATAATGAACCTATTATCAACTTCCTGAGAGAGAGGTAATGGACCCAAGTCACAGAGACATGCATTTTTAGATATACTGTGCAGATAAGTTTGGATTGACTATGCTTATTTGTTAACATATTTTTTCTCCCTTTCTCTTTATTAATCAGAGGATGGGCAGCCCAGTCATGATGATGCCAAAAATAGAATTATTGTAAAAAAAACTTTAAATGAACAAAAACAACTAGAAGGAAGTTAAGAAGGAAGCATAGACAAGCAAGGCAGTTTTGGAAGTAACATATAGAATTTATTATATGCTTTTTCTTTTTAAAAACTGTGGAATTGAGATGAATGGTTTCACATAGATTCCTCTCTGTATAGGGAAATGCTCTTTTTAAAAAAGCAACAAAAAGAATGTGAGGTAGTGGAAGAAAAAAAAAGAGTGAGAAACATTAAGTGGTTTGCAGTAAATGAGGAATAGTTTCCAGCATGGAAATTCTGAGGCTAAAAGTGAAAATATGTGTTAGGGTTTAGATATTGGGGGGAATAGGGAAAAAAGTAAAAGAAGCAAAAGGGAGAGGAGATAAAAAGGACAAAAT
Source organism: Myrmecobius fasciatus (assembly GCA_023553655.1). Taxonomy (NCBI): domain Eukaryota; kingdom Metazoa; phylum Chordata; class Mammalia; order Dasyuromorphia; family Myrmecobiidae; genus Myrmecobius; species Myrmecobius fasciatus. The sequence continues at coordinate 257,588 of JAJPUD010000078.1, read as the reverse complement.
CATTCGATTTTTGTGCTCTTACATTTCTTTTTATTTAAAAGCTATTTTGTCTGGGAGCACACTGTCCAGATTATGATTTGCAGGGGTATGAGTAGACGTTTAACTTATTGTGATATGTGTGTGTGTGTGTATCACACATATGTGTATGTGTGTGTATATATGCATACATACGTGAGTATGTGTGTGTATATCTTTGGAAGCATTGTAGTTTCAGTAAAACCAAGTTAGAGAGTCAGTTAGATGGCCCAGTGGAGACAGCATCAGTCCTGTGGTCAAAAGGACCTGAATTCAAATCTGGACTTAGTAAGCTTTGTAAAATTAGGCAAGTAACTTAACCTCAATTGTCTCATCAAAAGACCCCCCAAAAATAAAAACAAAAACAGAAAAACTTAGCCCAACCCCCAAACTAAGTCAACTTCTTGTTATAAAAGTCCATTTAAAAAAAATACCACTTGTCTCCTAGTGATTGTATTTGCCTATGAATGATGACTTATCATGGTCTCAGAAGAATCAAATTTGCCAATTCCATTTCCCTAGGAAAGGGCAAGAAATAATGTGTTATGGGTTCACATAGATTGCAGCATATTGCCAATGAAAAATATCATTCAGGACATGTCTGATCACAAAAGGAGATGGGCCAACCATGCAACTAGAGTGAAGAATAACAGATGGATGGCCCAAATGTTTCAGTTTTGCATTGATATTCATAGAATATTAAAAGAACTAGAGGAAAGCCTCAAGCACTTTGGGTAGGTCCTCTATGGAGAATTTATGGAAAGACATTAAAAAGAATCACATAGTATGAGAAAGTGTAGCTGAGTTGCAGCTTTTACTGGTAGCAAGAGTGCTTCTGTTGATGAGATCATGGATCCATTGAAGAATTATAGTCCTGAAGTAGAATCAGTCAGCTATATGAGTTTATCAGTTTAAATACATGTAGATTTTGTAACTAATTTTTTTCCAGAGGAAATATATACTTGCTTGCTCTAAGCAATCAAATTAAAAAAAATATTGCTAATGCTAAATGGGAAGAGGAGAAAAGGCTTGAATGCTAGTGTTTTACAAGGAATGCTAATTAAAGAAATGGCTCCCTGCTTTCTCTATTCTTCAGTCACTTATACTTAGTAGGGACAGATAGTAGACTCTCATATATAAACATTCTTCCTGTTGGGCTATGCTATTTTGTATAGTGCCAAGAAGCTGTGTCATTCAGGGGAGAGTATTAGGGGGAGACAAGCAGCTTTGGCTAAGAACTACTTTTGTTGCTCATCTCAATTAAAATCATACCATTAACTTTACTTTAATGTGGGATTTCTTGTGGTTCAATTTTCCTTTGGTGGGATCCATTAGGGGTGGGTGGGCAGAATTGACTGGTGTACTTTTAGAATTCTGAGTACCCATTAAACATTTAGCGTGTGTTATTGATGCTTTCCACTATATAGCATATTTGCTAATGGTTTTATCAAAGTTTCCCTTCTTGCAGAGTGAGTATCAGGTTATTTGTAGTACACCACAATGGTGTATTACACTGTGTTAGGTTAGGGAGTCAGCATGGATGTAAGGCAAAAATTGTGTAAAGTCAAGTTTCAGACTGCAGGAGAGCTCCAATGTCAATAGTTTCTTGCAGTGTGAGATAATTTAGGAAAAGGGAGTTGGCAGGGAAGAGCCATCACATCTGGGTAAGGATTGGCTCTAAGGATAGAATCAGTAGGGCTGGAGGGCAAAGTGGGGCTGAAAATGAGTACTGGTGTTAAATAAGTACTTCAAAAGGAGGGGGCACCATAAAGTCTGGGAAGCAGAATTCTTCTCTACTATCTGCTTCCCACTCATTCTGGGACACGTGCTCACTGAGTGGAATGGAGGGCAAAATTTCTTGCACTACTGATATTATATTAATTCATTCTGTTTTCCTTCCTTCCTTCCTTCCTTCCTTCCTTCCTTCCTTCCTTCCTTCTTCCCTCCCTCCCTCCCTTCCTTCCTCTCTCTTTCTCTGTATGTAGTTGAATTTATGGACATTAAATGAGCACATAATGCATTAAATGAGCACATAATTAAATGAGCACCAAAATTCCAGGTGGTACTGTAAGTTAAGCGTAGTTCTGATTATAATATTGCTTTTCAGTTATCCTTTTTGATCTTTGCATCAATCAACATCGTTCATATCCCCTGATTCTGGATTTTTTCTACACTTCAGCTTTTCATAACATTATTCTTTCTCCTATCTGTTTGACTGCTCTTTCTCAGTCTTATTTAGTGAATTATTATTTATATCCTGTCCCTTAATCAAGGGTATACCTCAAGACTTTATCCTAGACTTTCTTCTTATCTTTCTCTACATACACTCTCTTATTGACTTCATCAATTCCTTTTGTTTTAGTTATCTCTAGGATGTTGGCTTCTACACACACACACACACACACACATACACACACACATATATATACGTATCTATGCACATACACATTTATATCTATACACACACACATATATATATATATATATATACTTATGGAATAATAGTAAGGATTTACTTAGCACATTAAGGTATGCAAAGCATTGTATGTGCTATTTCATTTGATATTCTCAACAATCTTTTGAGGTTGATGCTATTATTATACTTTATAGATGAGGAAACGAGTCTGAGAGGAATCAAATGGCTTATCCAGGAACATATAGCTACTAAGTATCTGAGGTGAGATTTGAACTCAGGTTTCCTGATTCCAAATGCAGTACTCTTACAAACCATGCTATCTACCTGAATATCAGTCTTACATAACCAACTGATAGATATTTTCTAACTAGATGTTATGTTAGCATTGAAAATTCAACTTATACAAAAGATAACTCAATATCTTTCTCCTCAAACCAACTTCCTCTTTCATACTTCCTGACTTCTGTTGAGGGCACCAAAGTTCTAGTCACCCAGGTTCACAACTTTGAGGTCATCCTTGAATTCTAATCACCTCACATATCCAAATAGTTGTTAAGTGTTGTCAATTCCCATATCTAGTGTCCATTTCTTTCCATTCATATGGCTATTATGCTAGTTCAGACTTTCATCACTTACCTGGATTATTGCAATATATTCTTAATCGATTTTCCTTTTTCAAACCTCCTTCTGTTCTTCAATCCATCATTCACATAGTTGCCTAAGTCATTTTCCTAAAGCATGGGACTGACCATGTCACCTCTTTGCTCAGGAAACTCCATTGACTCCCTGTAGCTTCAGTATCATCTGTAGATTTCTCTGTTTGGCATTTAAAGCCCTTTACAACCTGGCTGTAGCACCCTTTCCAGGATTATTACATATGACTCCCCTTTATGTGTAATCCAGAAAAATCAGGTTTTTGGCAGTTCCACAGACATGATCCTCTATCTCTCATCTCTGATTTTTTTTTTGCAAGGATATTCCCTCATGCCTAGAATGCATTTTCTCCTACCTCTGTCTGTTAGAAACCCTTAGTTTTCTTCAAGGCTCAACTTAAATGCCACCTCCTATGTGAAACCTTTGCTGGAAGTAAAATCCTCTCAGAATTACCTTGCATTGATTTTATACATATTTTCTTCCTCTTGTGGAAAAGTTTCCTCTGATAGTATGTAAGCTACTTAAAGGCAGGAATAGTTTCACTTTTTTTTCTTTCTTTAGAAAGAAAAGTTTGACCTCTAGAAATTATCCATTTTGCCCACTTATTCAAGTGGAGAGTGGGTTTGAGAAGAAAGAGAATGAGTTCTCTTTTGGACAAATTGAATTTGATGTGCCAATGATACATCTAGTTAGAAATGACTAATAGCTGGTGATGCAAACCAAATGGTACAAGATGGAAGCAATCTTTTGCTTTCACATTAGAAGAAATAGAGAAGGTCAGTGATGGGGGTAATCCAGGGCATGGAGAGATTATCACTTCTGTGATGTTACCCAGTTCAGATCTTTTTTTGCAGAACATGAAAAAGTGTACTTCAACCCTTCTCCCCTTCTGTATCTTCCTTTGTCCTCCCATTCTGTTGTATTTTCTGGAAAAACTTAATCATTTCTTTTTTTTTAATTTTTTAAAAATTTATTTATTTTTGAAATTTTTTTATTAAAGCTTTTTATTTGCCAAACATATGTATGGGTAATTTTTCAACATTGACCCTTACAAAGCTTTCCGTTACAAATTTTTACCCCCTAGTTCCCAACTCTCCTCTAGATGGCAGGAAGTCTACTACATGTTAATTATGTTAAAATACTTGACATCAAATATGTGTATACATATTTTTACAGTTAACTTGCTGTGCAAGCAAAGTCATATCTACAAGAAAAAAAATCTGAGAAGGGAAACATAATGCAAGAAAACATCAATAGAGAGCATGAAAATGTTATGTTGTGGTCCACATTTCATATCCATCTCTCTGGATGTATATGGCTTTCTTCACTGACCAGTTGGAACTGGTTTGAAACATTTCATTGTTGAAGAGAACCATGTCCATCAGAATTGATCATCATATAGTCTTGTTGCTGTGTATAATGATCTCCTGGTTCTGCTCATTTCACTCAGCATCAGTTCATGCAAGTCTCTCCTGCATCCTGCTGGTCAAAACTTAATCATTTCTTGCACAGCATGATGCATATGGAAATATGTTTAGAATTGCACGTTTAGCCTATATTGGATTGCTTGCTGTCTTGGGGAAGGGGAGAGGGAAAAGGGTAGAAAAATTTGGAACACCAGGTTTTGCACCGGTGAATGTTGGAAACTATCTTTGCATGTATTTGGAAAAATAAAACACTGTTTAAGAAAGGAAAAACTCAATCATTTGCTAAGAAGAATCCCTCCATTTTGGATATCTTCATCTCATACTCATCACCTTCTAGCACTAACCCCTGTTTTTCTGGTCTCATTTGGCAACACCTAATACTGTAACCTTGGCTACCTATTTTCCATTACTGGATCTCTACAGATATGCTTCCAGACCATGACTCAGTTTCCTCCTTTAAGGTTCACTCCATTCACAAATATAATTCAACTCAGTGATGTGTCATACTTACCTGTTGGTTTTCAATTTCTTCTCCTTATTTTCTTAAGGACTAAAGTACCTTGTTTGTAGTCTTCCTCTTTTTCCTCATTAGATATGTACTAGCTACGGGACCCTGGCAAATACCTAAAGCTCTCTAAGCTTTAATTTCTTCATCTTTAACATCCAGAAGTTGGTCTTCATAGGCTCAACGCTCCCTTTTAGGTCTAAACCTGTAATCTTATGACCTTATTCCCAGACATTTCCTCACCATGCTGTCTGTATTCCAGACATCATTCAAAACTATCCTTTTGCTGTAACCTTGGACTCTCTTATGTCTGGGTTCCTGGTAAGAGAGCTCTGATAAGTGAGCTTTCACCTTATCTTGACAGGAACCAGATCTCTACACTACATCCTCATACCTTGTTCTCATTATATACAACTCCCCATTGTATATTATCTTCCCCATTTAGAATGTAAGCTCTGTGAGGGCAAAGATTATCTTAATGACTTTTATTTGTATCTTTAGCTCATTTTACAGATGAGGAAACTGAGGCACAAGGTGACACAACTGATGAGTGTTCGAGGTCAGATTTGAACCCACAAAAAGGAGTCTTCCTGATTCCAAAGCCTAGCACTCTATCAAGCCCCTTAGCTACTCTGGTACATACCTAATACTTAACAAACACTCTATCAATATCATTTCTCCTCTTCTCTTCTGACCTGCTAAAGAAAATATGTAGAATACCCAGCCTCTGACTTCAATGATCTTACCTACATTTGGGGGAGACCATATATAGATACTAGAAATAATAAGAGATTATTAAAAATCAACATATAGATTAATGCTTCATATCACAGATGATGCACTCAAGTGCTGAGAAATTGAGAATTACTAAAGTATTACTACTCCTGCTGTACTATGCTTTAGTCAAATCACACCTGGGATTCTCCAGTTCTAAGTACCAATTTCAGAAGAACATTGAAAAGTTGTAGAGTAACTACCTGAGGACAACCAGGATGGTTAAAAAGCCTAGAGTCCATGCTATATTGGCTAATTTGATAGAATAGAGAATATTTAGTCTATGAAGAAAGAAGAAAAGATTGTATGTAAAAGGGAAGGCAGAATATGGTGGTTTATCTTTAAATGTCTGACAGACTGCAGTGTATAAGAACAATTAGCCTATTTCCTCCTAAACTCAGGGGACAGAATTAGAAGTAATAAATAAAAATTGCAGGGAGTCAGATTTAGGCTTGATATAAGGGGAAAAATTCCTAAAAATCAGAATTATCCAAAAAAGAACATACTGTCTGGGGAAGTAGAAGGTTGACTCTTCTTGTAAGTTTTCCAGCAAAGGCTAGATGTTATAAAGGATATTCCATTTCACTTATAAGTAGATGGCCTCCGAGGTGCCTTGCAAATTTGATCACATCAGTCAGGGCTGACTTCTTTTCATTGCCTCTTACAGATAGCAAGATTAAAAAAAATCAAAAACCAATATCAGTCTGCCATTGAGCTACCCAACCTACATCTTGGGTTTCTCTCAGCAGATTAGTATAATTTTATGCTCTGTCAATGTTATGAAATGATTTTTATCATTCTTGATTTTTAAATTGATGTTTATTTTGTGATTCTTTTCCTGAAAGCTCTCAATCTTACCTTTTGGTTGGGATTTTGTTTGTCAGGGACATAAAGGTTTATGACAGGCACAGACTGCAGCCATTTGAATGGGAATTGGATGATGCTGGAGATGGCGATCATTATCGGGTTGGGCTGGGGCAATGGCAGAGGCTAAGGCATGACCACCGGCCCCTTTTGCAGAATGCATATGGAAAGGCTGTCTTTTGATGTGCAGCTGCAGCTGCTGTCTCCAGCGCCTGGCTGACGCTGTTTACATCTCTGTCTTTTAGACCGGACTGCCCAAGCTGTTTGGCTGGAAAGCTGTCGCCCCATTCCTGATGCTCTGAACCAGACTGGGCTGCATGTGAGAGCAGAAGGGCATATTATTAGCTCATACCTAGTCATTGCTGGGCCCAGCCGGCGACAAGGGGGCTGACAGGCAAGGGAGGAGACAGCTGCTCCCATTGCCATGAGTTCTGACGCCACGTTCTTATTCCAGTTGCTGAGGGCTGGTGCAGTTAATGGCGCCTCTAGCCCCTGGGAATGGGAGGCCTGGTTGGGGATGGATGCCGTTATGTGAATGTGAGGTAAGGGGAAAATTTAGAATGATGCAGTGGGATAAATTTAAAATCTGAGCTCCCAAGCAAAAATTCCTGAAGGAGCTCTCTTATGCTTTGCTAACTACAAAATCAAGCAAATATTCACTACTGGGATCTATTGCTGGGACTTAAAGGGACTTTGCAAAAGAACCAAATGAAAGCAATAGTCTCTTTTGTTCATCTGGTTTAAGGAAAGGCTCGAGCTTAACTAGAAACCCACCTATCCCCCCAAGGGTAGGGAAGCTGCATGGTACAGTGGATACAGTGGCAAGCCTGGAGTCAGGAAGACATTTTTTTTAAGGGAAAAAATTCTTCCAAATTCAAATCAGGTCTTCTGTGATTTAAGGCACCTAATCCTGTTTGCCTCAGTTTTCTAATCTGTAAAATAAACTGGAGAAGGAAATGGCAAGGTTTCTTTGCTAAGAAAATCCCTAATAGAGTCATAAAATTGGACACAGTTGAACAACAAACCCTCCATTGCCCAGTATATAAATAAAATCCACATAAGGCCTGGTTGTGGCCAAAGCAGGGAAGGGACACAAGCAGAACTATTGTCTGGAAGCCTTCGTTTGAGGCTATGGCAAGAACCCATAAAAGTCTTGCAAGACTTTTGCAAACTGAATCTGGGATTGGAGCCATTGTTCTTCCTCTCTTGGTTTTTCAACAGGTGGGACACCTGGTTCAATTTCAGTCATCTAGAGCCAAGGTAGCTCAGGGATCAGGGAAGCTCCAAGAGAAGGCCTTTTCTAGAGAGGAAAGGTTTAGGTCCCTTGCTCTCACCAGCAACAATCCTTTCTTTAGGAAGCCAAAGTTTCTAGTATAAGAGTTTCCAAATGTAGATCCCAGAAATAAAAGATTCAGAAATGGGAAAGGGGCTGGAAGTGGTGATGGTGAAAACCAGCACCTAGCACAATGTTTGGCACATAGTAGACAGTTAATAAATGTTTATTGACTGAATGATGAGGCATTCAAGTCATGGAGAAAGACTAGATCCCCAAACTCAGAGGCCTTTTGAGACAACATCCTACAAGGTGTCAAGAGTAAAGGGGGAAAGGTGAATTGTCCTTATAATACATGGATTGTTTGAATGCTCTTTAGATCTATGACATGAGCGTAGAAGGGGGAGGAGTAATCAGTAGTGTGAATAAGGTGAATTTATCTGTTTGTGGGAATGTATTTTTAAAGACTTGTAGAGGAAATCATTGATCTTTTTGTGCTTCTGATGGGAAATAACTAGAAGGGGTGAGTATATATCTTGGCAGGTGCGTGAAGAATGAGTATGTATCTTGGCAGGTGCCTGAAGAATGATTGCATGGGATAGAGAAAGTGCTGACGATATCATTAGTAAGAGTGGGCCAGTACATTTTTTGGCAGGAGGGTCTAGTTTTTGGCAGGCTCCTAGGTTCAAAAAAGTCCATCAGAAAAGATGGCTTATAGTATTCTCTTCAGTCATGTGTAATCAGTAACTTCTCTCAGTCCAGCCTCAATTTTTATTTTGTCTGCCTCAGCATTAAGGCCATTCCTAATTCTGTTTAGAAGGCCAGTGTCAGAAACTCTAGATCCATAGCTTTATTCTGGGCACATAGTATAATAAGCCTGGATGGGAAAGAGGTGGTATTTCATATTTATTGAGTACCTACAATGAGCTCATGCTGTGCTGAGAATACCCGGTGCAGACATTCTTCTCTGGAAGTTTATATTGGGAGGTAACAAGACAAGCACACATCTGTACACAAGTCACATATTATTGTCACATTAGATACACAAATAGCATGTGGTGTAGTGATGTTTGTTAACTGTGATTTTTAATCATGCTTTCATTTGATTACTGTTAATCATTTTGGTTTGTCGTTTGGCCGTTTTTTCCTCTCCCTTGTATCAAAAATATGACTGTCCTTTGAGGAAGACTTTTATTTTTGTCTGCATCTCTGACACATAGTAGGGTTTAATATGTACTTGATGAATTAAATTCAATTCAATTAGCTGCTCTGGCTTAAAATAAATTAATTTTCTGTAGAGAAAGCATGATATATATTTGAATGTCATGGAATACATAAAATTTATGTTAAATTGTGGCCCACACCAGAGTATATCTACAGTGGTGAAGAATATGGAAACCATGTCATGAAAGGAATTGAAGATATTTTGCATAGAGAATAAAAAATGATATGAAAACATTAAAATATTTTGAAGGACTCCAGGTAAAAAAGGAGGTAGTTATTCTTTATGGCTAAAAGGTGAAACAAGATGTAATGAACATTTAAATATTTCATGGATGTGGTTTTCAATGTATCAAAAATTTATTGTTCTCTTTTGCTTTATATTATCTACATTTTCCATTGTATCCCTTTCCCATCCTTATTCATCATCATAAATCATAAAAAAGAGGGGGAAAAATAGTTCAGAAAAACCTAGACAATACTTTAAAAAAGTATGATGTTATATGCAATGTCCATTATCTATGACTCCCCACTTCTGTAAAGAAGTGGAGTTGGATACAGATCTTTTTATATCTCTTTTTTGGGGCTGATATTAGTCATAATTTTTTGACTTGATGTTGTTTTTCCTTTTCATTTGCATTGCTGCTGTCAGTATATTGTTTTTTTAGATTCTACTTATTTCATTTTACATTCGTTCATGTCTTTTGTATTCATCATATTGTCTCTTAAAGTACAGTATTATTTCAGTATATTTATGTACCTTAATTTATTCAGCCATGTCCTATTTAATAGATATCTATTTTGTTTTATAGTCCTTTGCTGCCATAAAAAGTGCCACTCTAAATATTTTGGTTGGATCAGGCCTTTCTTTGTATTATTGAGTTCTTTAGGCTGTATGTGTAATAATGAGATCTATGGGTCAAAGGATATGGATGGATATTTTAACCACTGTCTCTGCATATTTCAAAATTCTTTTCCAGAATGGTTGTACCTATCTACAACTTCACCAACCATGCATGTATACTCTTCAGAAAGAAATTTTTAATAATAAGAGATGTCAACACAGAACCTAAATTACTAGAAATAATTCAAAGTAGAACTTATAGCATTTGTTAGAGATGCTGTGAAAGGATCTGTTATACCATGTTAATGGTGGGACCAGATGACCTCTTTGGTACATTCCAGCTCCAAATTCTAAGAGGCTAAAATAGCATATGAATTACATCTGACAAAATGAATTTCTGGTGCGTGTTTTAGACCTTCCGAGTTTTCATGATATCAGCATCCCCTTTTCTTTTAAATAAATAGTCATAGTTTAGGTCTTTTGGTATAATCAGGACATCTGGGGTTGATGAGATATAAACAGTTCCAAAAAGAGCAGCCAATAGGTCAAATGGTCACGTGACTTTGGTTTGGGGCAACTGGTTTCTGTCAGATAAAGTTGAGAGTAGTTGTATGTATTCCTTGCTTTGTTTAGGACAAACTGCCCTCTGTGTACCTATATTTGTTCACCATTTAAATAGAAACAGGCAGAAATGGCTCCTTCTGTAGTAGGGTTCTGAAAACATATGCTCTTTCTTTTCATCTCATTTTTTTCTTTTGGTAAAGCCATGATAAAAACTTTATTTACAAACCTTTCTTATTTAACATTTCTCTGAGAGTTGCTGTCCTTTTGATAAATCCCACCTTTGGGTGGTTTTGGGAAGCAGGAGCAGGATAGGGAGAAGAAAACTGAAGTTAAAAACATAGTCAACAAGCATTTATTATTTTAAAAATAAATTTGCATTGACATATTATGTTTTTACATCACTTGATTTTCTCCCAACATCCTTCTCCCTCTCTTTTCCCAGAGAGCCTTCTCATATGAGATTTTTTTTTAAGAAAAAGAAGAAAAAAAATCAGTGAAATAATCACTACATTGCAAATGAAGGGCAGTTAGATGTTGCAATGGATGGAGCACCAGCCCTGGAATCAGGAGGACCTGAGGTTCATTTAACACTTACCAGCTGTGTAACCCTGGGCAAGTCACCTAAGCCGAATTGCCTCACTAAAAAAAAAAAAAAAAAAAGGAACATTTATTAAACACAAAATACAAAAAGGAGACAAAAATCTCAAGGATGCTTATTATGGGAGGCAAATTAATACATATTTACAGATACACAAATGCAGGAGATATATATATATATATGCAATAATTCAAAATAGCTTTTATGTGTGCATTTATGCACAAGGGTATAAAAAAGAACTTCATCAGTTTTTATACTTGTTTCTCTGAGAAAGGCAAAGTAAAAGTAGATAACTGGTGTCTAAATCAGAAAGACTCGGTTTCAAGTTTCACTTTTGACCAATAGTGGCAATTTAACTTTAGACAAGTCACTTAAAGTCTCTGTCCTGTGCCAGTGATTTAGGATCATAAATTGCAGAATAGACATTGACCCTTGGAGGAGTGTTCCTTCATCAGAGTCCCTGATGCAAAGCTCTCTCCCTACACTAGCAAAATCACAGGTCCAGGCCAAAACAAAACAAAACAAAACAAAACAAAACAAAACCAAAACCAATGATCCCCTATAGATGGTCCCAGTCATAGCTCCTTAAATCCATGTAATCCTTTCTAATTATAATGACTAGCTAGTATTTTTACAGTATTTCCCTAAAGTCTAAGATTTTATGTCTTAAAAAGTCTTAGAACAGTTTTAAGCCATGAAAGCTTTAAAGATATACTAAGAACTTTGGGGATTGTACAATGGACAGGACTTTAAGGTTTGCAAAATGTTTTATACATGTTATATCTCCAAGTCACAGAGTCAGTCATAGGCCCTAATCCATCCCAGCCAACATTATTAAGCATCTAATATATGCATGGAGTATGCGGTAGTAAATGCTGGTGGAAAAAAAATGAAGAAAAAACCAAGGCCCTTATAATTTTTTTGTGTCTGATTTCACCTAATTTGCTTTGATCTCTACCCTCATTTACCATGAAATCAATCTACAGACTTAATTAGCCCTAGAAGTATTTTCATCCGCAATCACCATGTGAATAGGACCATAGAAAATGGGCCACCTGATGGGATTGAATTTCTCCCTGGGACACTTGGGACTATGGGTGGGGGTTTGTCCTTTCCCAAAAAAGAAAAATTACATTCTTCCTCCCTTATCCTCAAGGAGTTCTGGTACTACCAGTGGCAGATTTTGCTCAGTTCATGTTCCCATATCTTTTTGTGTGCTCATGTAGAGAACTCTTTCCTTCCCCTGAAGGGTGATTGTTCTTGTTTTGTCCTTCATTTTTGAACAGCATCAGGAAGGTGATTCTAAAACAGATGAGTTGGATTTGATTTAATTGAGGCAGGGCTATGCAAAGTTACTAGCCTTACTTTCTGTCCCAGAGCCATGTGTCCAGATATAGATCTGGAAGACTGGGGATAGTCCCCAATGCAGTGGAAAACTTTGATCTTTTTAAGCTAAGGTCTTTAACAGGTCTCAATTTGCCTGAGGCAGCACCCATTCAGTGCTTCAAGCTAGGTAAAAACCAGTGCTTAAGTCAACTGACCATGAAGGCGAGGAGAGCATTTCCTAGTTCAACAAGTAGGGACAGATGTGTCCAAGTGTTGACAATTGTCATAAAGGATGAATGTAAATGTTATCATTGCGAGGCTCTAAGTTTTGTTTATTTCTTTGGAATCTCCCACAGTTTATTAATCTGGGAACCTAGAGAAGGGACATTGTTATTTGCCCCCTTTATCCTTCCCCCCAGCTACTTTTCATAGTCACAAGTCTGATGTGATAGGAGGCTGCAATGTTTCCTCTCTACTTTGTAGCAGTATCTACCTTAATAGTGCAATTTTTAGAATTGTGTATATTTTAACTGTCATTGCTAATGAGACTTGAAGAGCACGGGCAAGGAGGGAAGGAAATATGGGACTGCTGTATTTGCTTCTAGCAGTAAGCTAGAGCCCCAGAGGTGAGGTGGGTACAATCATCAAATAGATATTTTAACAAGGAAAGACATATATATCTCAAGACTTTCCAAAAGAATGACCCAGTATAGCTGACATTGGAAATATGTGTCTAGAGAGATAGATGTGTATTCAGATATGCATCTCTCTCTACAAGGAAGTACAGAAGGTTGTATCTAAACATCATTAACCTAGCTCTTTTGAGATTTTGGGAAGGTATTGCCTGAGGCTCTTCTGCTTTCAGTGCACATAATATATTCCAGCTGCATGTAATCATCACCCTTTGGAATAAGAGAGAAGCTAGCTGACAGGCTGAAAGTGGCTCAGTGATAACTCACTTCAGTGATAGGACATGAATCCCTTCCCCCCATTAAGTTTTTCTCCCTCTTCTCTATTCAGGAAGTAGATTTTAATTTTTGTTCGGAAGTTTTCAGCACGCCTGACTCTTTGTAACCCCATTTGGGGTTTTCTTAGCAAGATACTGGAGTAGTTATTTTACATTATTATTATTAATAATCTTTCAAAAAATGAGTCATTCAACCAAAGGTACATATATCCTCAATACTGGGGGTGGACTCTAAGACAAATAGGTGATACAGCTTTTTCTAGGGATGATATGAAAAAAAAAAGAGCTACTAATTCTCTTCCTTCCAAAATGACCTTGTATCTGCTTTATATGTGTTCTGCATATAACTATGCATCTTATACACATAGGATATGTGCCTGGCACAGTGCATGGCATGTAATAGATGCTAAATAAATGTTTGTTTCAGAAACACATAGAGCATATATGCCTAGATATTTTGTATATATTAAAAATTGCATGTAATTCTCTGGGCTTTCTATCTCAAATTCCCCTCAAACTGGAAGGTCAGATCTCCAGAAGATGCAGCAACTACTCACCATTCAGGGTTTTAGTGGTAACTCAGAAAAGTTGCACTCTCTCTCTCTCTCTCTCTCTCTCTCTCTCTCTCTCTCTCTCTCATACACTTTATTGAATGCCTTTGAAGCAATTCTTAAGTGTAGAACTTCAGTGTTGGATTTCACTGGTATCCACATCACTATTATTCACACACACACACACACACACACACACACACATCACAGTGCATCACTTGCTGATTAAGTGCCTATCACTTCAAAGAGTGTATTTCTAATGCTGTAGCTCACAAGCCCCTACAGGTATGCTTTTTCCTATGATAATTAGTTGATAATTGATAGCAATTAGTAAGCTAGATTTAATTAGCTTTCTGAAAGGGATATTTATTAAGGTAGAATGGTAAAGTAGTATTGGAAAAGGAAATGGCAAATCATTTCAGTATCTTTGCCAAGAAAACCCCAAATGGGGTCATGCAGAATCAGACATAGCTGAAATTACTGAACAGCAAAAATGGTAAGAAGAATTGGTACTAAAAAAATCTCCCCAAAGGTTTATGACATACTCCTCCCCCAGTACAGTACTTTCCCCATAGTCTAAGTGAAAGTGGACTCAAACATTGCAAATGCATTTGACAAAAGGATTACTCAAATCTCTTGTTTAGTGCTTGGAGGAGTGCTAATAGGAAGTCCAAACATTCTTCAAGGGTAGAGTGGTGTTGAGACTGACTAAATCTGAGGCTTTTGTTGCCCCAAGAGATTGTTTCTCAAAGGCTTGACTGGAAAATCCTTGTGCACTGAATTAATCTGCTTTTTTAAAATACAAAATCCACAGTATGTGATCAAACTTCTTTAACTAATGTGAATACACTTCCTGTTCAAAGTCACTATCATTCATCCAATTGCTTTCAAGGACATCTGCAATTATCAAGAACTTTTCCCACATTTAATTTAAAGTCTTTGATTTAATTAAGAAATGCTCTATTAAGGTTGATACCTTGTCAATCACTAAGTAGGATGGAGCAATTTGATGGACTGATTCAATCAAGTACCACCCTTACCTAGCTATAGGAACTAGTAGAAGGGACTCCCAGATGAAGAACTAGCTCTGTCAGTAAACATCAGCACCTTGTTTGCAATCTTTGATCTTATGGAGTAGTTGTTATTTGTCCTTCATTCTGGAAGAGGACCAGTGACTGATGTCTTGAGTTACAAGTGAGTTGGATTTAAGGGAGGCAGAACTGTGCAAAGTTCTCAGTCTTACTCTTTCCTCTAGAGTTATCAGGGTCCCATGGCAGGACAAAGCTCAGGGTGACTGGCAATGTCCATATCACCAAAAAGCTAATTGATCTAACGTGTCAGTCAGAATGAGGATCCGAGGTCTTCCTAGTGTTAAGGCTATTGTGCCATATTGCTCCTATCTGTGTTAAATGCCTCTTCATGTTCTATGTTATATATTCTTCTGTGCTTTTAGTCATGTCTGACTCAATGATCACATTTTATGTTTTCTTGGCAAAGATACTAGAGTGGTTTGCCATTTCCTTCTCCAGGTCATTTTGTAGGTAAGGAAACTGAAGGTCACACAGCTAATATGTGTCTGAGACCAGATTTGAACTCAGGAAGAAGAGTCTTATTGATTCCAGGCCCAGTACTCAATCCACTGTGCCACCTAGCTACCTATATGTTTTCACTGACACTAGGAGAAGCATTTTGGTGGAAGAGGGGAGGCGAGGTCCCAATTTGTTGAGAGAGGCCAACAAAGATCCCATTTATGTCTGAGATTGAAATAACAGTCCAAATGAATGAGACTTCTTTATGAAAGGCATAAAAATTTGCTGTTAAAATGCAAACTAGAGTGTTTAGCAAGCACAAAAAACTTAGAGTCTCTTTCTTAATTAAACAATCCAAGTAAACATGCAACTCCTTGTTAGGGGTGACAACAAGAAGGAAAAAAAAATCTCCATTAAGTCATGAAGAGACAAGTATAGGAAGCATCAAAGAGAAGGAAGACTAGAAAAGAAATAAGCCTAAGGGAAACTTCTTAGAGAAATTTTTTGAAAATTCTGAGCAAGTAAGAGAATTCCTTTTTGGCCAATCTTTCACAATCCTAGAAAATGATCTACAAAAGTATTTGCTTTATTCAAAGGGATCAAATTAAGACAAGGTACGGGAGATTTTATGACCTATTGACGTCATCATATATGACTAGAACAAACTGTTGACCAAGAAATAGAGAGTCAAGAGACGCTAGCAGGAAGCAAGCAAGGTAAGAATGCCACTAGTAATATTTTTAGGAAGGGTGGGAAAGAGATAAACAAACTAAGTAAGGCAAGCAAGATGCAAATCCCAGAGAATCTAGCTGGAGGAAGGAGGAGAAAGCAGGAACCATGGGGGAAACATGGGACCTTCCAGACAATGAAAGTATCCTGAGCCAGTGTTGGGTGGGCAATATACATATGGATTCTGCTGCAAAATTTGTGTTGCTAAAGCAATTCAGATTAAAGGGAGCAGAAGATGGCAATATTTTTGAGGAGATCTTGATTATTTAGTGGATCATTCATTCATTTCCTCCAGTCTTGACTTGTTTTTTTTAATTTTACTTTATTTTTTGAACCAGCAAATGTGAGAAGGCTATTGATCAAAATAACTTCTGAGCTGTGAGTGCATTCTATTTAATGCTTACATGTAGAAGAGAAAGAGAGAGGGAACATTTCTTATTTTAGGGAGATAAAAGGATTGATTGTTAGAAGCTTATCTAGGGGCACAGAGATAATTTATAATAGTTGGACAAAGTGAGAGAGAGGTATTAGATTGATAAATCTAGCTATGAATTTGTGACTTATATGCCCGTAGAGATGAAATTATAAATGAATTTAAGTATAGCTGGCTGCCAAAGGAGTAAAAGGCAATTTTAATTTTTGCTATTTTTGTCTATTCTGTATTGGGCTTTGAAATGGAAACCAAATTCTTCTCCTTCCCCTTCTAGGGATGAGAAGGGGAATACATGATGTGGAAAGAGAAGGCCATGCTTGTAAAGAGAGTTAGCTACCAGGGAAATCCTGCCCATACAAGAGAAAGAGGAAGACTTGTTTGAGTATGTTCAGTAGGTCTCATGGCTCAGTAGATTATTGACAGCTTAGTCAGTGCCACCTGCTATCTACACTTATATCTTCAGCACCTAACATGGCACCTTGCTTATAGCAAGTTATTATTTCATCATCTCAAAAACAAGAGGTTGGACAACATCAGGGGAATCAAACTCAAATAGAAATGGGGCCACCAAACTATATGTAACAATCCCTGCAAATTGCATGTTATCTTTAGAAAACCATTGCTTAACATATGTTCTGTTGCATTTTTAATTATTTTGTTAAATATTTTTTAATTGCAGTTTAATCTGATTTGGCTGTTCATGTTTTAATCCTTAAGCCTATAAGAATGTTTTAGGACTCTTCTAAACTTCACACTGAACGTTTTATCACATAGGAATTCAGCTTTACTAGATTTGCAAGCACAAGTGAAGGGGGCCACAGGACCTGGATGTAGTCCAGGGAGAATGGATTTACTTGATGTGAGGTATACCTGAACCAAGAACCTTTCCAAAGCTCTTCACATCTCACAGCATAGGCTACCCACACCCAAATTATGAATCCAGAGCCTCAAAATTTGCAGGTTCCCAGTTAATGATAGTATTATTATCCCCTAATCTTCACAATATTCTTTATAAAGCATCTTCCAAGATCACACCAATTGTACCATGTAGGCAGGAAAAATATTACAGGTATATCTATGTTAAAGTTTAAGAATCTCAGGCTCAGAAAAGTTGTGCTTTCAAATTCCAGAAGTGGATACAGATCTTTCACTACCAGGTCCTCCAGCTTCCTGGGTTACTTTCCCACCCTTTCTTATAGAGGTATAGAGCATAAGGAAAATTAAATTAGAGGTTTTCTAGGGTTTCTTCTTCCTCAAAATTATATGATCTTTTGCAAACATCGGTTAAAATAAAAAATTTCTAACTATAAATCCTGGATAGATTGAACAGCCTTGCTACGCATACACTTTTGGGACTTTGTTGATCTTGGGGATGACTGAAAGAAGCTTCTTCAGCTTTCATGGCTTCTGCAGGACTTTGACCCTAGCTAAATCTGAACTGCCTTTATTAATTATAAAAGCATTTTCTTTTTCTTTTTTTTTAATTGAAGCATATAGCATGGCTATTTCCATGAGATCTCAATGTAACCAAAAGATTATCATTTAAAAAATCTAGTTCATAATGTCTTCTCCCAATCAACCCATTAAGAGATATTTTTTTCTTACCCTAAAACTCATTCTTCATATCCCAAATACATTATCCTCAGAATTCCCATCTTATCTTCTTAAACATTTATTTTAAAACTTTCCCCCCCAATTTTTCTTTCAAGTCTTACATTCTCTAAAAACAACAAAAGATTTTTATGTATCCCTAACACTTTCCAATTCAACTTCTTAGGGACAGTTCTTATTCTCTCTTTGAACCAAAAAAGGATTTTTAGGCAAACTAATGAACAGTTAGCTGAGTCTGACAATCCAATGCCTCATTCTGTACCTACAGCCTAGCAATTCTTTGCTGAGAATGGGAAGACATGATTCATCATCATCCCAGAGGCATTTTCTCATCAACTTCGGAATCTGGGACTAAAAGGTCAATGATTGCCTTTCTCCTTGGGACTTTTATTGAATGAGAATTTTGAAAAGTTGTTTGGGATCCAGCTGCAAATGCTGATAATTAACAACATGGTAAATTTAGTGGGTCAGATTATTGGTAGTATAAGGACTAATACTCATTATCTACCTATAGCCATTAAAACAAAATTCGTTTTTGGCATTTGGATTATGAATTGGATGTGGTATCATGGGCCATTGGACACTTACTTAAGTTTTGTTGCCTTGAATAAATGATGCTGAACAAGACCAGGCAAACTCTGTTTCTTTATGGAGATAATTAAATTTCAATTGACTAAGAAAGATTAAGAGAGCTCATTAAAATCATTAGGAAGTATTTTTTACTGATGAATTTTTGCAAGAAGAGATGAAATATTTTTGTCATAAGCACATGGTGGCAATTAAAGTCCACAAATATTTATTAAACACTCACTACAGGGAAGGAACTGTGTTAGACAAAGGGGATGTTTTGTTTTTGTTTTTGGTAAATACTAGTGAGTGTAAATGGAAAGATACAACATTAGATAAGTAAATGCTATTGTTATTGTTTGTAGAGTTACTTCAGGTATATCTGACTTTTTGTGACCCTGTTTGGGATTCTCTTGGTAAAGATACTGGAGTGCTTTTCTTTTTGCAGCACATTTTACAAATGAGGAAACTGAGGCAAACAGGACTAACATACTTGCCCACAATCACACAGCTAGTAGCTGTCTAAGGTTAAACTTGAAATCAGGAAGATAAGTCTTCCTAACATCAGGATCTTTCCACTATCCACTGAACTATCTAGTTGCCCTAAAATAGGAGTATGGTCTAAATTATCTATGAGGTCCCACCTGACCTCTAGATATAGTATCTTTTAAACATGTATAGTATCTCTTTTAAACATGAGGAAACAAGGGCCCAGAAGAAAATGTTTTTGTTATGAATCTAATCTAGTTTTTCTTGTGTGTTTACTTTTTTTTCCTGTTTCTATTATAGTTTGCTCATACTGCTGTATCTTGTATATACTTCTTATATACATTGTCTTCCCTGTTAGAATGTAAGCTCCTTGAGGGTAGGAACGATTTCTGCCTTTTCTTTATATTAGAGCTTATCACAGTGCTTGGCACATAGTATTATTAATTGACAATAATAATCATAATTAGTATTTTTATAACACTTCTAAGGTTTGCAAATGCTTTACATATGTTACCTCAATGACTGATCTATTGGAAAGAGCAATAGTCAAAGCTGAAGCAATTGATACTGTTTTGTCAAAAATGGCCTTGCCTAGGGTTATTCTTAATTTCCGCTGGATTTTAGGGCCATTTTACCCTTCAAGAATTCTACCTTCAGCCTCTCTCTCTATAATTGCCTTCTTCTTTTCTCCATGTGCTTTTCCCCTTGCCCCTATCTTTTCCCCTAACCACATCTTGATCATCCTTTTATTATCTGTTCATCATTTTGTGTTTTAACTTTACTATCTCTTTTTTTTCCTTTGCTGAAAAGTACTAGAATGGTGCTAATTAAGTGTTCTATGTTAGATATCCATAATGCTTCTGCATATGTGCAGATAAGATCTAAACAAGAAATAAATGTGTATATAATTCCTTTCTGCATAAGGATTCATAAATAGTAATTGGAAAGAACATTGGCATAATCAGTCAGGGTAGCCATCTTGTTTGCACATCAACAGTAAATCATGCCCTTGCAAGCCAGAGAAACCAGGCTATTTATCTTCCACTTTTTAGAATGGCCAATATATTCTATGATATATTTCTATTGGGAAAGATTCATCTCAAGCCTTTGGGGCTCATTGTTGAGATGTGAAGGAAAAAACTTCACAAGGAAATGGAATTCATTTAGCAATCAATCCAGAACAGTTCCTTTTACATATGACATTGAATATGTTTTAATATTTGGAGGAAAAGGTATTGTAGTGGGCAGCTAGGTGGTTGAGGGATAAAGCTCCAAGTTTGGCATTAGGAAGACCTGAGTTCAAATCCAGCCTCAGACATATACTAGCAATATGACTCTAGCCAAGTTACTTTACCCCATTTGCCTCAGTTTCCTTATTTGTAAAAAAGACCTGGAGAAGAAAATGGCAAACCATTCTAGTAACTTTGCTAAGAAAACCCCAAATCGGGTCATAGAGAGTCAGACATAATTAAACAATTAAAGTAATGGAGAAGTAAGTGATTTAATTTAGAGCTAGAAGTGGAAAGGGTATTGAATTTGGAGAAGACCTTGGTTCAAATGTTAGCTCTGTCATTCACCATTTGTGGGATCAAGTCACTTAATCTCCCTGGCCCTACATTTCCTACTTCTTCAAACAAAGAAAGGAGTCAGACTAAATGACCTTTCAGGACATAGAACTTTAATTTTCTGACCTTATGACTTAAGTATGATGAATCTTAGAGATCAAAGAGATATGGCTTCTGATTCCTCAGTGGCTACTACTGGAAAATTGAACTAAAGAGAATATTCCGGGGCAGCTAGGTGGCGCAGTGGATAGAGCACCAGCTCTGAAGTCAGGAGGACCTGAGTTCAAATCTGATCTCAGACACTTAACATCCCCCAGCTGTGTGACCCTGGGCAAGTCACTTAACCTCAATTGCCTCAGCAAAAAGCAAAAAAAAAAAAAAAAATTCCAAAAGTAGGATACTTTACCTTTTTTAAAGGGCATTGACTTGTTAAAGATTAATATGTAAAAATAGTCACAGAATTGCCCAGGAGCTGCTTGGAGATAGATTATTATGGGTTGGTTTTACCAATAATATTGATCTTTGCTTCTGAGTTTATGATGAATGAATCAAGGGCAAGAGTTAAAGTTTCATATTCTTCTTCATTATGAACAATAATTTTCTTTCATCTGACTTGATGGAGGAATTTTGCTTTGTGGTGGTCCCCTTGACCCCAAAGCTGTTATCCTTAAATGTATTCCGGCATTTAGCTGAGAGTTTCTTCAGCACAAACAGTTCCAGAATTTTATTCAAAATGTTTATGAATATGTTGCTGAGATGGGGAAAAGAACTGTGGCTTCTTTAAAAAATTATTATGGTAAATATAGAAATATATTTAGAAGAATTGCACATGTTTAACCTATAATGGATTGCTTGATGTATAGGGAAGGGGGAGAGAGAAAAATTTGGAACATAAGATTTTGTAGAGGTGAATGCTGAAAATTATCTTTTCATATATTTGGGAAAATAAAAAGCTTTTAAAAAAGAATTATTATGGTAGACACACCAATGGCAGTTCAACTCCTAACAAGTGGGATTCTAGGCAACTATAGTGCTGCCTTCAGCTGTCCATCTCTCTTTCCCATACTCTCATCCTATTCCTATTTTTCTTTTTGCTTTTACTGACCTCTCAGAACTCATATCTTTTTCAGTTTCCCTGTATGAAAACTTGCTCTCAGAAAAGGATGTAGTAAGCTACTTTTTTTAGGACATAGAAAACTGAGAAGATTTAGTAGCTCCCATAATACCTTTACCAGACCTGGTACTCTATCCTATGTACCATCTAACTGCACCTTAACCAAAATTGTACTACCTAGTTATCTATCAATCTTGTCTGTTTGTAAGAATTGCCCTGCTCATATCTCTCTTTGGAAGGGGTTGTGATTGAAAATAATTGGTTTTGGAGGTTGACTTTAGGTGATGCTCCTGTACTAACATGGATGACCACATCCATGAATACAACTCTGACCATATTCATACATACTGCAATAATGATCTAAGGGTAGGAGACTAGAAATCAGACATTGTGAATTGTAATTGTTATTCAGTTGTGTCCGACTCTCTGTGATCCTGTGGGATTTTCTTGGCAGAGAGTGGTTTGCCATGGTCTTCTCCAATTTTACTCAGGCAGGAATTAGGTGACTTGCCTACAGTTACACAGCTAATAATAAGTGTCTGAGGTCAGATTTGGTCTTTCTGATTCCAGTCCCAGTGCCAGAATCCGCCATGCCATGTAATGGATACATTGTCCAAACCAACTTTCTCAGCCTTTATTGCATGACGTTCACTAGGTCATTGAATTCTCTCTCAATAGCAAATCATGCTCAGCCTCTCATTAAACTCCCCTAGCAGCATACCATTTACTAATTCGGAGGAAATGTTCACATCATCAACTCCTACTCTACAGTGGTCCATAAGCATTTATTAAAAGTACTTATTATATTCAAAACATTCCAAGGGTCATTGATTTGGAGTTATAAGGGACCATACAAATCACTGAGTCCAATCTCTTCATTCTACAGGTGAAGGAAGCTAAGCTGAAAGAGCTGTCCAAGATCTCAAAGGTAGTAGATAGTCAAGCTAAGATTTGAACACAGACCCTGTGACTCTAAATCCCATATCTTTCCCACCATAGCACACCATCTTGCCTCTGTTCTCACTCACAGCCCCTCTAGTGCCCCAGACTCCAGAACTCAAGGCTTTCTAATCAAAGCACCAATTCATCCAGTGCCACTACCACAAACAAGATAAACCTTCTAAGTGGAACCTCTCCCACCCACAATCTTTCCCCACAGTCACCAGAGGGCAATAACAGAGAGAGTCCTGACAGCCACATCTTTTTCTGAGAAGATCCACAATAGCAGGTTCCCTGCAGCCAAGCTCTATTGCCCAGGGAATGAATCCTGGTGGAAAATGGCACCTTCTGCTGTGGGTCACATAGCTGGAATTAGGTCCATCTAGGAATTATGCCATCTAGCCCATGTGGTCTCCATAAGATGGCTTTTGATCAATGAGAAAGATCCCCGTAGGAAAGGAAGCTTTCAGGAAGATTACTAGAGCCTTTATAAGGAACTGATGCTTGAGAGAGTCTCCATCTGTGTTTAAGATGCATGAGAACACACACATAAACATCTATATTAGAAATAACATCACAGGACCTTAGAGTTACAGGCAGAAGGTACTTTGGAGGCCATCTGGTTCATCTGATTCAATTTACAGATAAACAGCCTGAGCATCAGAGAAGTTAAGGGATTTGCTTAGAGTCACACAGGTAGTGAGTATCAGAGATGGGATTTAAGCCCAGATTTTGCTGACCCAAGTCTGGTAGGTTTTTCTCTATAGTTAGCTACTTCTCAAAGTAACTGTGATCAAAAACAGTTTTGGAATACAAATTCAGGATCTTCTGAGAAGCAAGAAAAAAGTTGTAATATTCCCTAATAATAGACCCATAACATTTCTGTTCATCTTCCATGTACCAAGCATCCTTTCTCATATAGTTTTCTGAATAGAAGAATTATGCCAAACTAAATTGTGATTTTGAAGGCAAGGAGAACATCTCACCCATCCATTGGTGCTTAATCCAGCACCCATAATTGGTGCATTGGGAAGACTCTAAATAAATATTTAAATATTTAATTATTATTATTATTAAATCAAATATGTTTGTCTTCCTACCACCGGCTGGTAATATGGTTGGAGGTGCCAAATATCGGGCTAAAACTGAAAATTTTCCGGTGTCCCTTAGAGGCAGGTATGTGGGTAAAACACTGAGCCTAGAATCAGAAAGGTGTGGATTCAAATATGGCCTCAGACAGTTACTATCTGTATGATCCTGGGCAAGTTACTTAACCTTGTCTACTTCAGTTTTGTCAGATGTAAAATGAGGATTATTATAATAGGATTTTCATCTCAGGATTGTTGTGGGAATCAAAGGAGATTTTTGTAAAGTGCTTAGCACAGTACCCAACACATACTGTAGATACTTAGTAAATCCTTACTTCTTTCCCTTCCTCCTTTCCCATTTCTTCTTTCCTTCCCATTCCTTCTTTCCTTCCCATTCCTTCCTTTCTTCCTTCCTTTCCTTCCTTTCCTTCACTATTTCCTTCCCTCCTTTCCTTCCCTCCTTTCCTTCCTTCCTTTCCCTTCTTCCTCCCTTCCTTCCCTCCTGCCCAAAATCACTTGCCATCATGTGACAGAGTTAGACCAACCCAAATATTCTTGGCTTTGAATCCAACTTTCTGTCCACCACACCATACTGCCCCCCAAATTTGAATGAGACAGGCAGAAATCGAATAAAGCAATATTTTTAAACCCAGAACAGCTGTGAGAATACTGGCTCATTTTGTTACTTTGCAGTTGTATGTTAATTATTAATATCCACTGAATTATGATATTTATGCACTGATGGAAATAACCCTTAGGGGTTTGTTTTTCTTTTGAAATTGTAGAATGGCTAATGAAATCCCAGAAGTCTCAGTAGTGTTGATTGGCGGGAAGTCAGCTCGTGAGCATTATCTTAATGGGTCATTTTTGAAGGTAGTCAGATTGAGTATTTAGTTAATGTATCAGCCTATTTCCCAGTTCCTGAAGTATGTGCTATTAGCACTAACAAAGTTTTTCTATTTTAAGTCTTTGCTTTATATTGATAAAGATAAAGATGTTCTAACTTTTGATCCCTCATCTCTGATATGGGTATTATGGCCACACTGTATGTGTTCTACATTCTATTTCACTTAGGTGTGCAGTGGAAATAGAGGAAATGGAAATAGGAGACAGAAGAGGCCATACGATCATAAGATCATAAATTTATAGCTCCAAGAGACTTTCATGGGCATCTAGTCCATTTTACAGATTTTATAAATCACTGATTTTATAGATCACTGAGGGATAGAATATATCAGGTAGGATTTGAACCCATTACCTCTGGCTTTGGCTAATGCTTTTTTTCATCAGACTACTCTGCTTCCCCATTGTATGGCTTGATGTTGATTAATTCAAGACATTCTTATTTTAGGAATCTTAGTCTCCCTGCTAGACATTGCCGGTGATGTATTACCTTGAGTGTTATGAAAAATGATTCTTGGATTGGGTTCCATAGGTTCTTCATATGATCTCCTAACTCTTTTAATCTTCATGCATGCAAAATGACAAGGACTCCACATTCTTTTTGACCTGATCTAAGAAATTACTGTTTGATAAAAACAGTAGCCCAATGGATAGAGTGCTGAGCTAAAATCTGGTAGTTTTGGCTTGTGTTCATGTCCTAAAATGTGTTTTCTTTTCTTTTCTTTTGACAACCTGTAGCAAGCCTTTTAATTTTTGTTTGCTACAGGCAATTTGTCTTGGACTTAACAACTGAAACTATAAAATGCTTGATCAAGGGTCTTCATGTACTAGAGGAGAAAAAACAAAATCAGAGATCATTGAAGCATTCTTAGGGTTTTTTTTTTTTTAACAAAAATCATTATTTAAAAATTGTCTCTTTGCCATCTTATCAGAATCAGTGTTATTTTGCCCATTGAAGGATAGATTTTGGTTTGCCTTTGGCAAATGGATATATTTAAAATAATGGAGTTTTTGTCCCCTATTGAAATTGTCTATGGATATTAAAAAATGATTCAGATTTGAGGTAGGTGGCACGGTGAAGAGAGTGCCAGGCCTGGAGTGAGAAAAACTCATCTTTGTGAGTTCAAATCCTGAGTGACTCTGGGAAAATCACTTAATCCTATTTGCCTTAGTTTCCTCATCTGTAAAATGAGCTGAAGAAGGAAATAAGAAACCACTGTCTAGAAAACCCCAAATGGGGTCATGGAGAGTTGGATACAACTGAAAAAATGTACAGTCAACATGACTTATGAAGTCATTTGCAAACATATTTCCTGCTTATTTATAACTTCAGTTATAATTCAGAATTAATAAAGTCATCTCTATGTGTTCATTATCCACTTCAAAACTCCTAAAAGTATTTGGAAATTATAAAATAAAAATAAGAAAGCAATTGGATCTTCATTCTTTCCAGAGAATTTTTTGAAAGGCAACATTAAGTCTGGGTTTCTTCTTTTATGAAGACCTTTCTAGCTATGAGATGCAATGAGTATATGACTTTATATCTTTTTTGGAATTAAAAAATTAATTCCTTAACATTAATATTTTGTAACAATTACATATGTTTAATTAATGCTATATAAGATGTAGCATTTTCCATTATAAATTTCCAAGCACACTACTGACAAAATGCTTTAGTAATCCTAAATTCTGATGAAGAAAACACTAAAGATAAAGGTGTGCTAAGCAACTTTTTCTAGCATCAAATGTGTAAAGTTATATGGAACTCCTTATTGGTAAACATATTCAGGTGTCTTAACTTTTTCTGGCTTCTGTGTAACCCAGTGCACACATACATCCCCCTACAACTTTTCTCCATTCTCTTTTTTCTTTACTTGTGTTGCTTAGGATGGTGATTTTTTATTTCTCTTCAAATGACATTTATTCTTTACCAAAAAATCTAAAGTGTTGAAATCTAAAGAATTTAGGTCAAAGCTGGATTATAATTGACCTTATTTTCTTATAGATTCTTTTTTCAGCCAATTTTGCTGCCTGTTATTTTACCTCTTATCAAGGATGGCCAAAAAGTACTAATTTTCTTTTGTGGTTGCCTTTTATATCCAACTGGACAAAGATAGCCTGAAAGTGGAATTTTCCCATGTGTTCCCCCTAAAGAACTCTGAATGTCTTAGAGTTAATATTACTACTGCTACTAAAAATAATAACAATATCTACCCTTTATGAAGTACTTTAGGATTTGCAAGTGCTTTACATATATTATCTAATTTGATTTTCATGATAATCCCTGTGAAATAAAAATGATAATAATAGCTAATCATTTCATTTGTCTTTTATAATAATTTTATAATATTTCATTTATAATATATCAGGCATTGTGATAATGAGTATCATACAAACATTATTCTAATTTGATCTTCACAACAACCCTAGGAGGTAGGTACTGTTGTTATCACCATTTTATAGTAAAGAAACAGGCAGAAAAATTAAGCAGCTTGCCCAGGGTTCATGCAACTAGATTTGAATTTGGTACTTCTTTTCCTGACTCCAGGACTATGCTCTATCCACTGTGACACTTGGCTACCTTATAAAGACTATGACCCTGTTTGTGCAGATGAAGAGACTGAAGTTAAGAGGTTAAGTGCTTTGTTCAGGTCACCCAGCTAATGAGAGCTTCAGGCAGGAATCAAATTCAAGTTTTCTTGGCTCAAACTCCAGCATGTGGTACTCTGCTTAGTTGCCCCATGGCAAAGATACTTTTATTGTGGTTTAACATTAGTTGGGTCAGTCTGTGTCAAGATTTTGGGAGGGGACTCTTCAGCTAGACAAAGGCACTAAATCCAATAGATTTGTGATGGAGAGAGCCATCTACATACAAAGAGAGGATTGTGGAGATTGAATGTGGATCACAACATAGTATTTTCATTGTCTTTGTTGTTGTTTGCTTACCTTTTTTTTCCTTCTCATTTTTTTTTTCTTTTTCACCTGATTCTTCTCATGCATCATGATAAATGTGGAAATATATTTAGAAGAACTGTATATGTTTAACATATATTGGATTGCTTGTTATTTAGGGGAGGAGGTGGAGGGAAGGGAGGAAGAAAAATTTGAAAGACGAGATTTTGCAAGGATGAATGTTGTAAACTTTGCATATGTTTTGAAAATAAAAAGCTATTATTAAAATTTTTAAAAGACTGGCCCCTTGAAACTCATTTTATTTTTAAAACATATACTTAGATAGTTTTCAACATTCACCCTTGCAAAACCTTATGTTCCAATTTTTTTGTCTCTCCCTTCCTCCCTAGACAAGTAATCCAATATATGTTAAACATGTACAATTCTTCTGTACACATTTCTACAATTATCTTATTGCACAAGAAAAATCAGATCAAAAAGAAAAGAATGAGAAAGAAAACAAGCAAACAACAATAAAAAAGATGAAAATGATATGTTGTGAGCCACACTCAGTCCACATAGTCCTCTCTCTAGGTGCAGAAGGCTCTCTCCATCACAAGACCATTGGAACTGGCCTGAATTACTTTGCTGTTGAAAAGAGCCAGGTCCATCATTGATCACCATATAATTTTGTTGTTACTGTGTATAATTATCTCCTGGTTCTGCTCATTCACTTAGCATCAGTTTATGCAAGTCTCTCCAGGTCTCTCTGAAATCATCCTGCTGATTGTTTCTTATAGAACAATAATATTCCATAACATGTGCCAAAACTTATTCAGCCATTCTCCAACTTTTGAACATCCACTCAGTTGAAATGCATTTTAAAGGGCATAGGTGATGGAAACTATACTCATCTAGGATCCAAGAGAATTGGTTCTAATTCTAGTTTTGCTAGTTATTTATTATGTGACATTGGGAAAGGCACTTCTCTCTAGGCCTCAGGTTTTGTTTTGTTTTTTGTTTTTTAGTTATAAGATGAAAAGGTTGAACTAAAGGGTGTCTGGATGGTTTTTAGCTGTGGTGCAACATGTAGGATTTATACTAGTGACTTCATGAAGTTTACAGCTCCACTAATGATTCATTACAGCCTAATGAGTCATATGGTTGTGATGGTATTGTTAGGGATATATATTATATTCATCTATCTCTTTTTTACATAGGAGTAAAGGAGAGGATGATGCCATAAGAATTTTTTTTATTAAAGCTTTTTATTTGTATAACATATGTATGGGTAGTTCCCCAACATTGATCTTTACAAAGCTTTCCATTACAAATTTTACCCCCAGTCCCCTCCCCTCCCCTAGATGGATGCCATAAGAATTTAACCAAGATGACACTCCAATCCCAAGATGCAAAGAGTTCTATCTTCCAAGTTTTCAAGCAGAAAGAAACCAGATAACCACTTATAGGGTTTACCCAGATCTCCCTGACTTTGAATCTAGTACATCTGGGTTCAAATTTGGCCTTTTATACTTATTAGCTGAGTGAATATGGATGAGTCACTTCTACCCTTCAGTTATCAAATCAGTAAAATAGATATAATGAAATTAGCAGCCTGTACCTTGCAATGTTATTGTGAGGCCCAACGGAGTTAACATTTATAAAAACACTTTGAAAAACTCAGTCTAGATCTATAGTCTCTGTTGTTGGCAAAGTTAGAACTGGTAGATCTCTTGAATTTAGAAATTCGGTGCTATAGTCAGACTAAAGCAAATTGAGAATCCATACTAAGTCTAGCATCAATATTTCTAGGCCCCAGGCTGCTTAACAGGAGATGAAGTAGCCCAGGTTGAAGATAAGTGCTCCTGTGCCAGTCGGCAATGGGATTAGGATGTGAATCATTACTGTTACTTCCAACTTATGCAAGGTAGGGAGAGGAAGGAAGGAAAGGAGAGAGGGAGGAATGAAGGAAATAAGGAAGATAGGATAAAAGAGATAAAGGAAAAAGGAAGAATGGAAAGAAGGAAAGTGAAAGGAAGGAAGGGGGATGGAAGATAAAAAGGAAGGAAGCGAGGGAGGAAGAAAGGAAGAAACATGGAAACAAGAAGGAAAGAAAGAAGATAGAAGAAAAGAAAAAGGGAAGAAGGAAGGAAGAAAGGGAGAGAGCTGACCTCAAAAATACCATATAAATATCAATATATTATCATGTGATATTGTAGTGGGAACTTCAATTCAGGGATATGCAGGAAATAGATGTACTCTGAAGCTTCTTCCGACTCTGAGATTCTGTGCTTCTGTGTGTGAATATTTGCAAACTGATTGCTTTAAATTGTACACAGAAGCTGGAAATTGAATCAGAGACCTCTAGGGCATCCCAAATGATGAGTCAGCCAGGAATGTGAAGGTTATCACTATTAGGTCCATATGCTTAATTAGAAGTGGAGTGGAAGATTATCGTTTACTCCACCAGAGTGGCAAAAAATCTTTACTCAAAAGGAAACTCTGATCAGAGAGAACATGCTGAAAACAGAGTTTGTGAACCAGAACCAGAACCTGTTTATCTGGAGCAACCATTGGAAACAGAAAGGGAAAAAATGCTGCAGTGGGCATTCTTTCCTCAGGGAACGTGACTGTGCAATGAAATAATTAGTTTGCAGTGATATTTTGTGTTATGGGCAACTTTGCAGGCTAGGCTTTCTTACTAAAAAGATCTTTTAATGAATATTGCCTTTTTTAACTGATGTCATTTTATCACTGTTCTTAAGCACTTATTAAGTACCTACTAGTAGCTGGCACCCTGTTAAACTAACATACAAAGTGAAAAACAAACAAATGAACAAATACATAAAAATAGTTCCTGCTCTGGGTAAAGCTATAAGCTAACAAATATATGCACACAAGATATATATTGGACAAATTAGATACAATCAATTGAGAAAAGACATTAAAATTAAGTGGACCTTCTTGTTCACTTGTCAAGTCTTGGGACTTGAAAGAAGCTATGGAGGAAGGCAAGAGATAGCAGCCAGGAGGGAGAGAATTTCAGGCATGGGAAACAGTCAGTGAACATGCATTCACTAGAATTGGAATCATTAATATTTTACTTTCTATTATTCTTCTGTTTTCTAATCATTTAAAAATCAACCCTCCCAGCCTCTTTATGAGGTAGTCCACTCCCAATTCTGTTTGCCTCATTGCCTCCATTCTCACAATGTATCTATGACTCTTATAGTGACTCAGGGAAAGAATAATAATACTTCACATTTAAACACTTTAAAACAAAGCATTTTTCTTCATAGCCACCCTGTAAAATGATTGTGCAAACTGAACTGTAATTATTATGGTGAGAATGGGGATTTGTTTCAGGAAGTCATTTAGAGGGGCAAGGTCCTTCTTCACTGTAGCTCAAGGTCTCAGTAGCCCATCTCAGCTCATCACCAGCATAGTAACTACCTCTGGGGCTGCCACTATAGGCATTCTGGCCCCATGATTTCTCTGTCTCTGTCTTTCTTCCTTCCCTTCTCCCCTTATTTTTTTTACCTCAAGTAAAAAAATTCCTGGTTATGGCTCTGATTACAAGTATGATTATTCCCACATTTATAGGAAAGTAAACTAAGGGTTTTAGGTTAAATGATCATGGTTACTCACCCAGTAAATATTGGAGCTCAAGACTCACACCAGAGTCTTCTACTTCCAAAGCTAATGGTCTTTCAGTAGAAGAGACAAACTATCTATCTATCTATCTATCTACACACATATACATGTATATATACACACATATATACACATGTATATGTACATATATGTATATGTGTATATGAAATGTATATATTATACAATAGAAATATAGGTATGTATACTTATTTTTATACACACACAGACATATATATATAAACATATATATGTGTGCATATATGTAAATTCGGTTTTTTCCATTAGAAAGAACTCTAGTCTTGGAGTCAGGGATACTTGAATGCTAGCCCAGACACTTATTAATGGTGTAACCCTTAGTTAAGTTAATTAATCTCTAAGCTTTGAGGAAATGATGATACTGATACTATTTACTTCTACCCAGGGTTATTATGTGACAAGTACTTTGTAAATTTAAAATGCAATTTACCAATACTATGACTACATGTTAAATGTAATTGACAGTTTTCCCTTTAGTTTGCAGTGGTTCGATTGCCCCAAATTATTTGAATGCTCATCTTGGAGGGGACCTTAGCTGGAGCTCAGTAGGCTCAGTGGCTAGAGCTCTGGGTCTAGAGTCAGACTGACAAGTCACTTACCCTCTGTTTACTTGAGTTTCCCCAACTGGAAATGGGTTATGGTTAGGACCAAGTGAGATAATCTTTGTAAATCACTCAGCACAGTGTCTGGCACATAGAAGGTATTATTTAAATACTAGTTATCATCATCATCATGTGGGTGAATTTATGTCATTTTACAAATGAAACAAAGAGAGTAAATGACTTTCCCCCAAGGTCACATCAGCTGGTAATGATAAAGCTGAAATTACAATATAGACCTGACTCATGTTCTTTCCAGGACACTTCCATGTTCCCTTTTAAAGGGCTTAGTGAAAGCAGTGAGAGGAAGAACTGCTTGAAAGTTTTATTGATATGGTTTAGAAGAAAAGAGAGAAAGATGAAAGGAATTGTAGGTTTTTTTTTTTTGTTTGTTTGTTTGTTTGTTTTTTTTGCTGAGGCAATTGGGGTTAAGTGACTTGCCCAGGGTCACACAGCTGTTACGTGTCTGAGATCAGATTTGAACTCAGGTCTTCCTGACTTCAGGGCTGGTGCTCTATCCACTGCGCCACCTAGCTGCCCCTGTAGTTTTTTTTAAAAATAGTATTTTATTTTTCCAAATAATGCAAGGATAGTTTTTGCCATTTGCCTTTGCAAAATTTTGTGTTCCAAATTTTTCTCTCTCCCCTCTTCTTCCTTCCCTGGACAGCAAGCAGTTTGATATAGATTAAACATGTGCAGGAAATGTGCTTATTTAAGCAAATCATTCTTGTTGTTGTTTAGTGATTTCAGTCATGTCTGACTCTTTGAGACCTCATTTGAGATTTTCTCAGCAAAAGATATTGGAATGGTTTGTCATTTCCTCTTCAGCTCATTTTACAGATGAGGAAACTGAGGCAATTGAGTTAAGTGACTTGCCCAGGGTCATAGAGCTAGTAAGTGTCTGAGGCCAGATTTGAATTCAGGAATTTGAGTCTTTCTGACTTTAGACCTAGTACTCTACCCACTATACTACCTAGCTGTCCTCCTTAAGCAAAGTAAAGGAGACAGTGCTGGACCTGAAGATCTAAACCAGCCTCAGATATTTACCAAATGAATCACAAGTTACAAAACTTCTCTCAGTCTTATTTTTCTCATCTATAAAATGAAGAAAATAATAACACCTGCCTAACATTGTTGTGAGGATAACATAAGATAATAATTAAGTACTTTGAAAACCTTAAAGTTCTCTATTATTACTGAATTCATGAGGCATTAAATGACATGTCAAACTTGTTTTTACTACAAATAGAAATTTGATCATTTCTATCTGCAATTTTAATGTATATGAAATCTTTCTACCATTTTTTATCTATATTAAATCTTGGTACCTTAGCTTCTTTTTATTGCAGGGTCAACAAGTGACTCATGGTAATCTAACAAAGAGTGGGCTGCATCCTAGCTCTCATCCCAGGGAGAATTCTCATTCTTTATCATCTAGTGATCCATATTGGACACTGGCCTTATGAGGACATTAGCATAATTAATTTTTATATTTATATACTTCCTGTACTCAAGCACTTCCAGTTCATACCTCATGATGTTATTGTGTTTCAGAGAAGTTAGATTAACTAAATTAAGTGTGAGTTAGCTAAGGCTGTTGTTGTTTTGTCCCTCATTATTGAAGATGGCCAATGACATCAGGGAGGTGATGCAATGCTATAACATGCAAGTGAATTGGATTTAAGTGAGGGAGGACTGTGCAGGGTCACAACCCTCACTTTCTCCTCCAGAGTCATGTGGGTCCAGTGGCAAGGTATAGATCAGGTTGACAAGATGATCCTAGTTATAGTGGGAGACCTTGGCCTTTTTAAGCTAAGGTATTTAACAAATTTCAGTTTGACTGAGGCAACATCCAATTATTCATGGATGAAAGCTAACACAGTGAAACAAGGGCAGAACCAAGGACAGTTCTGGGAATACTGAAATTCCTTCCAGAGCTGCTCTATAAACAATTCCATTCTCCACAGGTTTCTGTGGGAAGCAAGATGCTGCTTGTTACCTTGCTGAAATTTTCTAGGACAGGTGGGATTGTTTCAACCTCTGGGACACACAAGTGATTTTTTCTCTTAAAGTTTCAGAGCTGATGGTGGGCTGGCTTTTTCTATAAATAGAGTAGTTGGCTAGTTGATAGCACAGTGAGAGTGAAAGGCTCTGAAAAGCCTCTGCTCCCAAAATAACCTCCTTTATTTTGTTAGATAACAAAGACAGGGTATTTTCTATAGAAGTTTATGGCCAATACATACATACACAAATACATATATATATGTATCTATCTACACATATAGAATACCTAATATACATATATATGTATATACATGCAAACATATCATATATAGATAAGGACTAGACTTCTCTACCTGTGTAGGTCAGCACTTACCCTGCTTATAGCCTTAGAGGATTGCCTACAAGATTATTGATTAGGTGCTGGTGACTTACCCTGGGTAACACAACCAGTGTACCAAGGACAGAATTTGTGGTGTTCTTCCAATGCAATGTTGCCTCTCATCATGCAAAATGTATACTAATTAACATAGGTTCATTCATGAGCTTCCCTCTTTGAAAGAGTCACAGGTTCTTTGAATTTCAGAAGTCATCTAATCTCTAGTCCAACCTGTGCAACACTTAAACAGGATTCCCCTCTATATCGTCAATAAGATGTCATCTACTCTTAGAAACAGACTTGGGAAATTTTAGGTTGGAAGGTAAAAACAGTGAGAGTAAAACTCATTTATAATGCATTCTACATATTTTAAAGTGCTTCATTAATGCCCTAGTGGTTCTCAAACTTAGTCTCAGGACCTCTATACTCGTAAGCATTATTTTAGATCTCTGTGAGGTTTTTCTTTATATGAATTATAGTTATTGTTTTTACTGTATTAAAAATTAAAACTAATAAAATCCTAAAATATTTATGAATTCATTTAAAATAACAATAAAATATTGCATGTTAAAATAAATAATTTTATGAAACATAACTACATTTTCTCAAAAAATTTGATCAGAAGAATGTATATTGTCTTACATATTTTGGCAAATCTCTTTAATGTCTGACTTTAAGGAAGACAACTGGATTCTCATTATCTCTTCTGCATTCAATCTGTTGTGATATGTTGTTTTGGCTGAAGCATTTATACAAATAATGAAGTTAGCTTTTAGTTCTCTCAGCATGTAGGAGGAAAAGTTATAGTCTTGCCTCCTATTCCAAGCTAAACCTGCCTGAAAACATTTTTGATCTTAGGTACCATCTCCTCTTTAAATATGTTTGTCAAATCTCAAAGTAACATCACTGAAGCCCTTCTGTCCAGTTCTGAATTTCTTTGGATGAATTCAGAGGTAGAGAATGATCTTTAAAGAACTTAAAAGGACAAAGTGTCTATCTTCCAGTGAGTCTTGGATAAACACCTATCTGTATCTTAAATTTTCACAACTAGAGGGCTGCTTTGAACCAAGAATGTACACTTGAAAAAATAAATCTTGTGCCAATATATTTAATTTTATTCAGGGGAGCACTGTGGATTTCAGGTTACAAATCTTTGTAATATCCTTTTGTTTAAAGCAGAGGAATACAAGTTAGGTGATAATAGTGTTTGAGGGCTTCATAGCTGGTTTAAAAAACCAAACCTGAAGAGTATTGACTGATGAGGGAAGTCTCCATTGGCACTCACTAATGTTCTGTGCTTGGCTATGTCCTGTTCAGCATCTTCATTAGGGGCTTGAATGAAGTCAGTGATGTCATACATATCATATTTTCCACTGACTCACTGCTCGGAGGGATTCTACATCAGGTGACAGAATCGAGATTTTAAAAGATTTTTGACAGCTTGGAACAGGAACAGTCTGTAGGAAGATGAAATTTAGGAGACATAAAATTAGGTTGAGGAGGGGAAGCCCAACCCCATCACAATAACTACAGGATGGAGAAAGTTAACTTAACTGCAGTTTGTGAGAAAAGCATAAAATTTTAATTCACCTCAAATTCAGTGGGATGATGGGACTGCCAGGGGAGCAAATGCAATCAGTGTCAGAATCAAGGAAAGCAATCATCTCATTCTGTATATTTCTAGCCAGACCACATCTGGGGCATTATGTCTATTCTGTACCTTAGTACAATGGACATAGCCAAACTGGAATATATTCCAAATAAGAGAATTAAAGGTAAGTAGGAAATTAGAAGCAGCTAGGTGGCACAATGGGTAGAGTATCGAACTTGGACTCAAGTAGATCTGGTTTTGAATTTTGCCTTATATATTGACTAAGCTGTGTAACCCTGAAGTTATTCTCTCACCTTTCTGAACCATTTTACAAAAAAATTTACAATTTTAGGAGAACTAGTCTTGTTGAGTGAAGGAGTTTGAAGATACTCAGAGGTAGGAAAGTGGGATTTTTTTTTTAACCTGGAGAGAAGACTTACAGAACACATAATAATTATTTTTATATATTTGAAGGCTGTCATGTTTTTAAAACATGAGCTTCAGATGCCAGATCTAGGAACAGTGACTGGTGGAAATTTTCAGGATGGCAGATTTCAGCTCAATATAAGTATTGTTAATACTTAGGGCTGTCCAAAAGTGAAATGATTCTCCTTAATAAGTTTTCTGCCATTGTGAGTGATCTTGTTAAATGGAGAATGACCATTTGTCTAGCATATTAAAGACTTGTAATTGAGGTAGAAGTTTGTAGTAGGTGATCTTTTCAATTTTAAGATTCTGTTATTCTAGACCTTTTTCAACCTGTTGTAACAATTTGCTTATTTCTCCATTGTGCACTTAGCATATTCTCTTTTGTGCTATAATTATTTGTACATGTGTCAACATATCCCTTACTTAATTTTAATTTTTGTGAAGGTTAGTAATTGAGTCTTATGTATTTTGGTGGCCCAATGCCTGCTGTGGTATATATAATATAAATTCATTTTTTAAATAAATATTTCTCAAATATGTACTGGATTCCAGTCACAACTCTGCCATTAATTGGTTTTGTAGTTGGACTGGATTGATAACCTTCAAGAATTCTTTAGTCTTTAATTCTGAGTCTTTATGACCTCCAATGTCTTTTCTAGCTCTATATCAACGATCTAGAGTCTCTTAGTTGGTCACTCCAAGGTATCTTCAAACTCTAGATGTACTATCCTATGAGTCCCTGATTAGTTCATCATCAAGATCTCTTCCACCTCTGTGAATTTGTGAATTGAACTGAACTAGTCAAGTCATCTCTTTTGCCATATATGGCTTTTACATTTCAGGAGCAAAATCATCCCAGTCCTATAACCTCTTTGAATTAGACCAGAAGAATATACAACTCTTCTTTCTTCAGAAAAACTGTTTGTAGACTAGAAACTATAGGAAGATAATGGAATGTTTTGTAAGCAAAATGAATGGCATTTGATGTAATACCTGCTAACATGCTAAATGCCTGAAGCATGTTGGCAGGGATATCTCCAACTTTTGCCAGTAATTTGTCAGAGATGATGCAGGGTTCCTTCTGAATGCTCAGAAGAGTATCCAAGACAATGTGGCTTGTGTTGTCCTAAAATTCTGGCTGTAAAAGGATTGGCCACAAGCGAGTTGCAGAAGAAATACTGGATTGGAAGAATAAAACTGGAAGGAGCACCAAATTGATTAGATTCTGGTTCAGAATGTGGTGCATTTCTAGGACATCCTGCTTCTTCCTTAATTTCTAAGAGCCTTTCCCAAGAATTGCCTATAATTATCCACACCAGTCATTACAACCCAAGAAATTTAATGTATCCAACCTCAGCCCAAGAGAAATCATAGACAT
Organism: Myrmecobius fasciatus; assembly: GCA_023553655.1. Classification (NCBI taxonomy): domain Eukaryota; kingdom Metazoa; phylum Chordata; class Mammalia; order Dasyuromorphia; family Myrmecobiidae; genus Myrmecobius; species Myrmecobius fasciatus. Next base: position 219,663 of record JAJPUD010000078.1, on the reverse strand, counting down.
GGAAGGAAGTCAGGATGTAAGTCCTGGGAGGAAGAAAATGATACAAGTAGAGTTAGATATCCCTAGGACAGAAATGGACTACCCAGTTTTACTGATGTGAGGTATATTTGGCATTTAATATACAATTTTTACACAGACTTTCTCTTTCTATACCTCTGCCTCTTGGAATTCTTAGCTTTCTCCAAGACTTAGCATAGGTATTCCTTCCATCTGCACCACCTTATATTGCATTTTCTTCTCTTCTCTTCTCTTCTCTTCTCTTCTCTTCTCTTCTCTTCTC
>JAJPUD010000078.1:177111-203281 GCA_023553655.1 Myrmecobius fasciatus | reverse complement strand
GTGTGTGTGTGTGTGTGTGTGTGTGTGTGTGTGTGTGTGTGTGTGTGTAGGGAAAAGCTGTGCTGCCCTGTATAGCACTGACCTGTTACTTTCCTTCCTCATGTCCTGCCTGCCCCAAAGTTCCCATTGGTTTGCTTTTGTCCCTTCTCATGCTCCCCCCCCCAATTTTTCCATCAAGTAACCACCTGCTGTAATTTGGGGGGGAAGGGATAGAGAAAGGAGAATGTGAGGTAATAAGCCTACCCAGTCTTTTTCAACCTATCTGTCGCTCTAGAGGGAAATTGGGGAATGGTATAAAGCCACAAATCTGAGATGTCAGCTCATAAATATGTAAGCTCTCTTCTTACTTTATAAGCATCTTGACAGCCAAAGCTGTCATTTACATGTTCTCCACAGCTGAGCTCAAAATTTCCAGTTGCCAGATCGCCCCTGGATACTAGAAATTCAGAATGGGAGAGTGTTTGGGGAAAGCGACGTTGAGTGCTCTTGTAAAAAAAAAAATCCATTTGTTTTTCACTTGTGCTATCCCTTTCCCATTCCCTCCTCCCCTCATCCCATCTTCCTTGACAATGATTCTTTGGGGGTGATCTAAATAACAAACTAGTATTCAACAGAGTTGGGCTAGATATGGGAGCAGAACAGAACAAAGAGGTGAGGTTGCATGAAGATAAGAGGCAATGAGATACCATGGGAAAAACACTATTTCTAAGGTCAAAAGATATAGGTTCAAATGTCTCCTCTGATTCTCTCTTACATGTGTGACCTTGAGCAACACACTTAACAACTCAATTTCATCCTGGGTAAAATGAGGCATTTGGACTAATTGGTCAGAAATGCTACATCCCAACAACTTTTCTAGCTCCTGTTCAATGATGTTATCTGAAGTGTTCTTAGGATGTTTAATACCCCCTTGCATAGAGTGCTTTGTGTATAGTAGGATCCTACTTCATTCCTATTCTCTCACCTATAATTCACAGTCTACCTCTTGAACATCTCAGAAGCTCATCCCCTTTTCTTTACTCACAACACAGCCACCTAACTTAGATTTTCATTAGCTCTTTCTGGGTTAGTCTACTAATTATATGCTACATGCAGTCTCTCCACCCAGATAGATATCCATTCTCCACAAAACTGCCAAATTGTCTTCACATCTGCCATTGCGACTTCCTCACTCACAAAACCTCATTGGCTCCACATTTCCTATAGAATAAAAGAAGATTCTTGATTTGGGACTAGAAAAAACCTTAGAGGCCATTTACTCCAAAACCCTCATTTTGTGGATAAGGAAACTTATTGTTAAGTGACTTGACCACAGTCACACACAGTTAGAGAGACACACTATTAGAATGGAAATTCTGTGACTTCAAAGTCATTGTTCTCACCAATTGTGCCATGCTCCCTATCAACTTCTCTATTTGGCAGTTAAAGTCCTTTTGTGGTTTGGCTTCAGTACTTCTTGTCATATACTCTGTGCTTTAACCAAGCTGGCCCACTTGCTGTTGCCTCTGTGTGGTATTCTGAACACAAAATACCTTTGTGTTTTTGCACAGACCAGAACCAAAATGTCTTTTCTCCTCATTGCTCTTTGTTGAAACCATTACTCTCTTCAAGGATCTGCTCAAGGGCTCTTTCCTTCCAGAGGTCTTTCTCAAGAAAGTGTCCTTGCCCCCCATAGTTTTATATTTAATCTGGATAAAACCTACAATTATTTATCTGTGAACATGTTCTGTGCCCCCAGTAGAAGGTAAACACCTTGAGAGCAGGCTCTCATTCTATATCCCCAGGATAGTACTTGGCACATAAAAGGAGCACTTTGTAAATATTAACTTATTGAATACATATGTGTGGAATGAATATAAATAATATAATTCATTGTACAACCTAAGAATACAGATGTTTTTCATAGAAAACTTTTAAAATTACTATATCCTTATTAACTATTAATTTAATTATATTTCCATTATTTAGGAATAGGGTTAAGAACTGGACCTGGGATCTCATTGGTATGTGGAATTTCTAGTTAGGAAACTTTCCCTTTAACAATGTGGGTATCTTCTTCACAATTTATAGTCTTAGAGAGTTTCTTAGAGCACTAAGGGATTAAATAGCTTATTGACATATGTCTGAGACAGGACTTGAACTCAGGTCTTTCTAGCTTTAAGACTGGATCTCTATCCACTGTACCATTCTGCCTCTATTCTTAGTATCTAGTTAAACAAGACAAAAATTTGGGGTATCTTACTATTTCTGTCATTTTTGTTGTGGTTCAATTGCTTTTCAGTTGTGACAGATTTTTTGTGACCCCATTTGTGGTTTTCTTGGCAACGATACTGGAGTGGTTTACCATTTCCTTCTCCAGCTCATTTTACAGATGAGGAAACTGAGGCATCTCAGATTAAATGACTTATCCAGGGTCACATAGTCCAGGTCTGAAGCCACATTTGAATTCCAGTCTTCTTGATTCCAGGCCCAGCATTTTATATACTGTGCCACCTAGTTCTTCCTACTACCATTAATTGATTCTTTTAAAAGGAACTTTTCATAATGATCATCCATAAATAATAATAACCACATGGTACCAAAGCAAGTTGTATTTCCTAAAAGATTGGAAACAATCACCTCATATACAAATTATAAATTAAAGATTTAGGTAGGAAATGACCTTAATCATATTCAGAAGCCCAGGTCTGATTGCTCCTTAACTGTGTTAGTGGGTAGACTTAATTTTAGTCATTCAGTCCTAATGCATCTGTTCTTTTGCAAATTGCTATTAGTGTATGGGGTTCTTAGCAGAACTACTTTTACTGAGAAGAGATGATTTATGAAAATTGAGCAGCCAACCAGCATCCACTGATAAATCCAAAAGATGTCATCGTGGGTTCTGGGCATGGAATGTTATGGCATCCTTCAGCCAGCTCAGCTACAGCATGGTCTGGACATGAGAAGATCCAGCCTCAAGTTCTAGCTCTGCCATCAGTTAACTTTATAACTTAATCTCTCTGAGTCTATTCTCTCATCTGTAAAATGGGGATAATCACTCTTGCACAATCTGCCTCCCAAGGTGGCTTTGGGTGGCAACAAAACAAAACAACATGTAAACTGTAAGCTGCTATATGAATGGGAGCTATCAGAATGCTTATCCTAGCTATCAGTTATCCAGCATTCTCTCTGGCTCAGCTCTTATTAATCAGTCCTTCACCATGTCCCAGTGATATATCCTAATACAGCCTCAGTGATAATGTGTGTTTTCCATGATGAGTTTGAATGCCACGTGGTCCAGAATAGCTTTTTGAGTCATCAGTTAGGGAATTATGGTCTGTATATATTGAGTATGAAGTCATAGAGTCACATAATTTGGGAGCTAAAAAGGTCCTTTAGAGATTGTTTTTGTTGTTCTCTTTTTTTAGTCTTGTCTGACTCCTTGTCAGACAAGTGTTTTCTTGGTAAAAATATTGGAGTGATTTTTGCCATTTCCTTCTCTAGTTTATTTTACAGATGGGGAAACTGAGGCAAACATGATTAAGTGACTAGTGAGTGTCTGAGAGTGGATTTGAACTCAGTGCTCCCTGATTCCAGGCCAAGTACTCTATCCAATGCACCACCAGTAGTATGCTTTGCCAATTTTCAAATTTAAAATATAGAATCAATATGTTGTAGTGCAATGTAATAAAAAGAAAATCAACTTGAAAACCAGGAAGACCTTGGTTTATGTTCTGCCTTTGACTTCATGTGGATATGTTATCCTTTGATAGTGACTTCACTTTTCAGGGGCTGAAGAAGGTACCCATCTATGAAGGTAGAGGGACCTTCTCACCAGGGAGTTCTAGATCAATGAAATCACAGGTTCAGTTCTCTTCTCTCTATATGACTTTGTAATAGCTGGCATTTATATACAATTGTGCTTTAAAGTTTGCATAATGCTTTATATACATAACATTTCCAATCTCATAATACTTTATTTACTCTTCCCCAAGTACCCTAGGAGCAGCCTGAATCTGGAAAACTTGATTTCAAATATGGATCCAGACACTCACTAGCTGTAAGACCCTGAGCAAGTAACTCAGCCCTGTTTAGCTCTGTCTCAGTTTCCTCACCTGTAAAATGAACTGCAAAAGTAAATGGCAAACCACTTCAATATCTTTGCCAAGAAAACCCCAAATGGGGTCACAAAGAATGGAACACGACTGAAAAACGGAACAAAAAACAATCTCTAAAGGACCTTTCCAGCTCTAAGTTTTCTGAGAGCACATTCTAAGCACTTAATAAATGTTGGTTGAATTGAATTAACTCTTCATTTCATAGATGAGTTAGTTGACCCTCAGAGAGGTTAAGTGAATGTCTTTCATACTAAGGCCCATTCAGGCTCTGTACAACAGCTTTAAGTCTAAGAACTGAAATGAGATATTGCTGTGTCTAGGAAGTTTGGCTTTAATTCATCTTAATTACATAATCTTAACAAATAAGTAAACAGTTAAATTGCAGAATGCTTGTACTGGAAGGGATCTCAAAGATAGAGTCAAACCTGATTATTTTATGGTGATAGGCCACAAGTGGAGTAGTCTTATGTCTGATAGAATTTGCTTTTTCACTATGAGAACTTCAAGGGAGTGGGACGAGGAAATGCAGACTTGAAGTCCCTTCTGGAAGAAGGAAAATGGTCCATTGCCTGCTAGTTTGGGAGCAAATGCTTTGTTAAAGATCAGAAACACGGAAAGGAGGGGAAACAAATTATCTAATCAAATTGACTTTTAGAGTTAATCTTATAGCTTACTGGCCATAGCCTTTTGTCCATGGAATACTCAGCAGGAATATTTGGATTCCCAGAGTGTCAGACCTCCCTACCTACCTACTTGTCTGTCCATCTATTTGTCTCTGTCTGTCTGTATATAAAGTTACATTCAACTGAATAAATTATTGTAGAAGGAAATAGGAAATAAAGAAAAAAAAACAAAAAAAACATGGATAGAAAATATTTTTAGAAGATTCATTAGAGAAATATTGGATTATTATACATAGCCCAGTACCATCTGGACTATAGATAAGAATAATTCTAACTACAACTGAAAGGCCTTCTTTTTAATTCAATAACAATCTTCTATTTAAGTTACATTACTAAAGATTATGTTATGTAATTACAGGATTAGTAAATTCAGCAAATTCAATGAAATTAAGTACCTACATTGGAGTTAAGATGCCAGTGGGACATTGGCCATCCAAGTGGAGATGTCCAACAAGCAGTTCGGAATAGGGGATTGGAGTTCATTACTTAAATACTGAATTGGCCACAGACCATTGCTGACTTCTTTAATAAAATCCTGCCTATACAGGCTACTGTATAGGTCGCCTATACAGGCAACAGGTCAACTAGTCAGCACACTATTCATTGTCTAGCTCAGGTGTCATCTCCTTCATGAATTCTTTCTTGATGCCTCCAGCCAAAAGAGAGATTTTTCTTATTTTTCTTAAATTGCTTTGGACTTATTACATTCTACCTTCTAATCACATTTATTTTGTAAGTGTCTTACTGAGATTTCAAGGAGTCCTTTATTTTCAAGGACATTAACTGTGGTATTTTTATCCTTATGACACCATCTCCTACCACAGCACTTAGGAGTTATTTAAATGTTTGTGAACTGAATTAACCAGTATTTTTTTGTTCCAGTCATCTTAAGATAAATGGTATACATTTGGCTTGCAGTGGTCAGGGATAGAGATGGTAGCGGATGGTTACAGAATAGTAACAGAACTAACTTTTTCTTTTGATGTCTAGCAAAAACAACTAGTTTTATATTTGTAATTCAATAGTACAGTTAAATAAATCCAACAAAATTGCTTGCTCTTGCGGTACTGGAGGGAAAGGCTGACTGCAGACAGCACTTGATTCCAGTGCTGCTTCTGACACAAACTGGGTTTGTGATCCTGGACAAGTCATTTAACTTACTCTTACTTAGCTTGACCCCATTGACCTTCTAAAATAACAATTTACAAACCATGGGCTGGTCTGTTTTGGTCAAGGAAGCTTCACATTGCCTGTTTCCTATACCAATAAAGGAGGCAGCTAGGTGGCTCAATGGATAGAGTACTTGGTTTGGAATCAGGAAGATCTGAAGTTAAATCCTGCTTCAGATACTTACCAACTTTGTGACCCTGGGGAAAGTTATTTAATCTCCATTTACCTTAATAAGAAAAGGAAATTGCAAAATATTCCAGTTGCCAAGAAAAAACCCCAAGGACAATACTAGTGTGCTGTAGTCCACAAGGCCATGAAGAGTTAGACATGGTTGAATGACTAAACAGCAATAATAATACCAATGAAATCATAGATGGGGTGGGAAACTACATGAATTAAGCACCTACTTCATGCAATTTATTGGACAAGATGCTGTGTTGGTCAAGGAAGATACATGAATGCCATGATCTCTTCCTTTAAGGAACTACTAGGGGGAGTATAATACATACAAATAACCATAGTACAGAAAATAGTTCATGCTAAAAACATTGTAGATATTCAGTTATAAAAATGATCTATTAACTTGTTTTAGATGTCATCTATGTGGAGTAGTTTCTGCTGTGATAATTAAAAGCAAGAGGTCTTCCTAAGTCTATACTTCATAGCACCATAAGGCTATGACTCTGAGAATTATGGTGGGAGGGTTGGAGGCATTGGAGAAATGATGAGATTCTGGTTCCACTGAAGCAGCTTGATGGAGCAGAGCACTGGAGCTATAATCAGGAAGACCCTAGTTCAAATACAACCTCAGCCACTTAGTAGTTGGATGATACCATGCAGGTCACTTAACCTCTGCCTGTCTTAATTCTCTAATCTATAAAATAATCTATAATCATGACATGTACTTCCCTAGGCTGTTTTGAAGATAAAAAAGATGATATTTGTAAAAAAAACTTTGCATACTTTAAAGGTTATACAAATCCTAGTGATGATGATAATGATGATGAAGATTGTCCCTGAATTATCCTTATACTAGGAGTCAGCAATCAGAGAAACTGTTCTGTGTACATCCCTGAGGTTATCTTAACCCATTTTGCCTTGCAGTAATGAGTGAATTGTAATCAAACCCCCACTGTAATGAAGCTCATTGTGATGGTGGAGACAAATCCCTTCACTTGTGATTGGTGGTATGCAAGAAGTTTTTAAATATATGTCAAGCAAAAAATAATTGCTGAATCTTGTTGCCATCTCCCATGCTCTTTTTCTGTCTTGTGTAAATTGAATGCTGGTTTCTTTGGGATGGGAATTGGCAAACAGCTGGAGAAAGATAGAAAATTGTGGGTGTCTTCAGCACAATGGTGAACAAGTTTCCTAGTACTCTAAATTATAGACATGATGGTCATATGTGGGACATTCTGTCAGACTTCACCCTACCTGCCACATAAAAATTCTGGGGTCTGGGCAGAGGGAAAGAAGTGGTAGTCATATAATAGCAACAACAACTATCATCTACATAATGTTCACTATGTTTCAAGCATTGTGGTTAGGACTTGTATTATCTCATTTGCTACTCACAACAACCTTGTGGGAATTGTTGTCATTTTATAGGTGAGGAAACGGAGTCAGAGTCGTGTGACTTGCCCAGGATCACACAGCTAGTATCTTAGGCTACATTTGAACTCAGATCTTCCCAACTCCAGACCCAGTACTTTATCCATTGTACCACGTAGTTGTCTTGATAGATACTGAATAGTATTATAAAGTCCAAAACACTGGACTTGGCATGCAAACACCTGGGTTCAAATTCTGCTTCAAACACTTTTAATTCATTCAGTCTTAGAGTATTAATGCTGTCACCTATATGGTTAGAACTGGTATGAGGAAAACTCCAAACAAATGTGAGTTTAAAATATAAGATGTTGCTGATGGGCAGACACAACTGGAAAAAAAATTGAACAAGAGTATAAACTAAACATAAATTGAACATGAAATTAAAATTTGAATTTTATGCAAATTTATACAAAGTATAAATTTTATATACCAGTGTGACCAACAGGAAGCAAATCTTATCTAGTGTGAAGGAAAATCCCTGAGAAAACTGGAAAATGATCTGGAAAATAGAATCCTTTTCTTTTATGCCTTCTAACAAACTCCTTTCCCATATTTAAGTCTTTACAGATCATTGACTGCTTAACAGAGTGAGGGAAGAGGAGAGAACTTTAAATATAAAGTGTTGACAGTCACTGTCAATTGAATATCACTCAGAAATGAAGATAAATCATCTATGATATAATTGAAGTCAAAGGAGATATAGGATTCAATTGACAGAAGTTCAAATTACAATAAACTTCTCAGAGATATCGAGAGAAGCATGCTTTTGTAAATAAAAGACAGAAAAGGGGAGGTGATGGGAAATGCATTATTTGACAAGATCAGGCTTATAAAAGGTATACATACCTCTCTTCTCTTTAGCCCAAGTGGTCCACAGGACAATTATTGTTCATTCATTTCAGTCTTGTGCAACTCTTCATGATCCTATTTAGGTTTTTCTTGACACAGTGCTTGCAGTGGCTTGCCATTTCCTTCCCCAACTCATGTTTTTCAGCTGAGGTGAGGCAAAGAGGGTTAAGTGATCATCTAGGGTCACACAGCTAATTTTTTCCCAGTAGTATTTTATTTTTCCAAATGCATGCAAAGACAGTTTTCAACATTCACCTTTGCAGAACCTTGTGTTCCAACCTCCTTCCTACTTCTCTTCTCCCTAAGAGAGCAAGCAATTTGATATAGGTTAACTGTGTGCAATCCTGAACATGCTGTTGCAGGAAAAATCAGATCAAAAGGGGAAAAGCCACAAAAAAGAAAGAGAAACCAAGAAGACAACCAATCACACAAAAAAGTGAAAATACGGTGTTGTGATCCACATTTAGTCCCCACAGTCCTCTCTATCTGGATGCAGATGGCTCTTTCCAACACAAATCTATTGGAATTGTCCTCAATCATCGCAATGTTGAAAAGAGCCAAGTCCATCACAGTTGATCATCACAATTTTGTTGTTACTGTATACAATGTTCTCTTGGTTCTGCTCACTTCACTTAGCATAAGTTCATAAAAATCTTTCCTGGCTTTTCTGAAATAAGCCTGCTTGTTGTTTCTTATATAACAATAATATTCCATTGCACTCATTGCATAACTTATTCAGTCATTTCTCAATTGATGGGCATCCACTCAGTTTCCAGTTCATTGTCACTACAAAAATGGGCTGTTATAAACATTTTTGCACATGTGGGTCCTGAGGTCAGTTTTGAACTCAGGTCATTCCGACTCCAGATCCAGCATTCTATCTACTGCACCACCTAATTGCCTTGGCCATAGGAAAATAGCTAATAACAATTAACCCTTGCCATGTTAAGTGGGGGTGAAGAAAGAATATGAACTTATTAGCCCTCTTTGGTGGTGATAGGCTTTGTGTTCTGTTTGTGATCTGTTGTATAGCTATATAGATGAGCCTCAGGACTATTATTTTTGAAACAGCTGTTAGAATGAACTTCATTTTCCTGCTATATTTTTGAGTCACTTCCTAGCACAGGTGAAAATCATTAAATGAACTAGACAAAAGAGCAGCAAGTGATAAAGCCATCAAGGAAGAAGGGCAGCAAAATGCACAGTAGATTTTTCACTCTGATAAATTATTTTCTTTGGAGTTTCCTTAGACCCTGTACCAGGCTCTCTCTTGTGCAGTGTTTATGTTTTTTCTTTATTAAAATCTAAAGCTGTCAACCATTCCTGAAACAGCTGACTTTTATGTGGCCATGTAATAAAAATGGCTTGTCTTTATTTTATAGTTACAAGTATCCCAAAAGTCTTGGAACAGTCTTAGACTACTAAAGCTTAAAACTATTACATGATTTTTGGGACACTGTGTGTGTGTGTGTGTGTATGTGTGTGTACATTCATGTAAAATGTTAATTTGTGTTATTTTTATATATAGTGAGCTATGTATATATACTATATGTGCATATATGTATATATATACATAGCCTTATATATTATTCATTCATGCGTTCATTGTTTTATTTGTTTGTTCTTTCTGGTTGTTCATTATTTATTTGCTTTCCAGAGAACAGTATTTCATAGTGGATAATAGAATCAGGAAGATCAAATTAGCTGTGTGACCCTAGAGGAAGATAGTTTAAAGCCTATCCTTGATACTTAGTAGCTGGGTGACTGTGGATGTTGCTAAGTTAAGACTTATATATGTGTTTTTTATCAGCCTCAGTGAAAGGAGTTCTTATGCTGAGGAAATTACAGATCCTTGATGTCCAGGTTTTGCCTAGGTTTTCAGAGTTGAACAGATGTTGTCTCCTTGAACTTGCTGACATCTCTTGGGAGGAAAAGCATGAAAGTGAATTTTTGCTTGTTTTGCAATTGAACACCTGAGGAATTGGCTAGCCAGGTGTCTCGTACAGGGTCACTCAGCAGCTTGGTACAGTCAAGAATTAGAGCACAAGGATTCTGAAGCACCTGTGATGCTAAGGCCCTCCAGCAGGGGTGTGATTGTAAATGTTTAGCACAGTGCCTGGAACTTAGTAGGAACTTAATAAATGTTTGTTCCCTTCCATCACCCCCCTCCCCCCCCAAAAAATGTACTAGACACATTTTTAAGTTTAATGTGCACTATTCACATTTTCTCCATTATTTTCTTAAATCTATATAATCAACAAAGCAATAAATCAAATCCTGGTCTGTAATGTTTCCTGATTTATGAGGCATTAATGCTTGCACAAAAAATTTACCCATGGGCTTTTGAAGTGGCCACCCCTGACTCACAGCAGCAAACAGGACCATGGATTTAGAACTTGAAAAGCCTCATTTTATAGCTGAGGAAAGAATGATGATGCTTTAGCCAAGGTCATTCAGGTACTAAACAGCAGAGCTAAGATTCAAAGTCAGATTCTCTGCCTCCAGATTCTAAGCTCTTTCCATTGAAAGGCATACTTGCTTTGAAATTAAATTTGCTAAGAGAATTCTTGATATTTTGAGTCCTGTAAATAACCTAAGTAAAAAGTTAAAAAAAATTAAAAAGTAAAAAATCTTATTTTTTATGAAAAAAGAACTTCTTTTTAGAATATTAAGCCAAATATTCCTAATTAATCAGTAGGACCCTAAACCATAGGGAATATCACCCAGAATTGAAAATTAATTTTCTTTTATTACTCAGCCCCTTCCTCCATTCAAGAGCTACTGGTAATGAGCAAGGAAGAATTGTGGAGAAAAAGGGTTTTACTTTAACTCCAAACTCTGCACATTGATATCTATCAAACCTTGATGCACTTTGCTGCTTTATGACAACAAATTACATCTCTGTATGAAGTGTTTAATTTTATGTCATTTTTCATTTCATATGCTTGAAAAGAGAAAAAGGTAAGAACAAAGCACTAGGTTTCTATTTTAATGAAAACACTAAAAGGGAACAATTCAACTGCTTTTCAGATTTTTATTTTTTTCCAGATAATTTAGTCTGCAGCACAGCTAAGGGAGATAAATAATTAAAGAAAATTGTTAGTGAGATCCTCAGAATTGTTAGGGACACCAGAGACCTATCTAGGTCTGAACTTTTTAACCTTTTTTTGTGTCATGGGCCTCTTTGGCTGATTAGTGAGGCCTATAGACCTCTTCTCAGAATGATGTTTTTAGAAGCATATAATAAAATATATAGGACTACAAGGAAATCAGCCATGTTGAAAAACAGTTGCCAAAATACTCCCCTTTTTCAAAGGGCTTTGCAAATTTTATTTTTTTCCACTTAATAATATTTTTCCCAATTATATGTAAAGATAGTTTTCAACATTAACTTCCATAAGATCTTGATTCTCATTTTTTTCTCTCTCCTTTTCTGTCCCCAAGTTAGTAAGCAATCTGATATATGTGTATATCATATTAAACATATTTATTTATGTTTATATATATAAATGTAAACATACCTATACATGTACAATCATATCAAACATATTTATTTCCACAATAGTCTTGCTGTGAAAGAAGAATCATAACAAAAGGGAAAAACCATGAGAAAGAAAAAACACACAAAAAAGTGAAAATAGTATGCTTCAATATGCATTCAGATTATGGATGGCTTTTTCCATCATTAATCTCCAAAACCCTTCTTAGCAACTCATATTACCCTGGGTTAAGAATCCTTGGTCTAGGTAATCCTGAACCATAAAAGAAGACCCTTTTCAACATGTTTCACAGATGTTATCAAGCTTTTGTTGGAAAATACCAGGGAGGGGAAGCCCAGTTCTTCCTAATCTCTATATCCTTTAACCAATCCTCATTGGCATGAACCCAAGAATCTTCCCCATCCTATTGTCCCTTGGGAGCTTTGGGCACTACAATTTATCAAGAGCTTTTGTAAAATGTAAGACTCAGAATGGTACTATCATCTCCCTAATGCTGGATGCTGTATCCTTCCCCTTACTTACTTTCTCTTTCTTCTTTCCTTCTTTCTTTTTCATTTTTTTCTTTCTCTCTTTCCTCCTTCCTTCCTCCCTTCCTCACTTCTCCTCCTGCTCTTTTTCCTCTTCCTCCTCCTTTTTCTCCTCCATCTTTCTCTCCCTCTTTTTCTCCCTCTCCCTCTCTCCCTTTCTCTTTCTTTCCCTCTTCTTTCTTTTCCTCTTCCCCTCTTTTTTCCCTCCTCCCTCTCTCCTTTTTATCAATATATTTTATATGACCAACATTCCTCTCATTCTCAGTGAGTAACATCTTATAAAAGAGGAGAAAGAAAAATATAAAAACCACTTTAGCAAAATTCACCAACACATTACCAAACTCAAACATTATATGTGTTTTTCACACCCATGTTTCCCTCCTACATCTTCAAAAAAAAGAAAGAGTTGCCAGTTTCTACCTCTTCTCTGGGGCTATGTCAGGTTATTATAATTCCACAGCTTTCTATTGTTTTGTAGTTGTTTTTATTCTTTCCTTTGACATTGTGGTGGTCATTGTGTAGGTTGTTTCCTTGGAGCTGCTTTCTTGATTTTGCATCCATTCAGATGCAAAGTTTTTTTCCATGCTCTCTGTACTATTCATATTCATCATTTCTTTTACCTCAGTAATATTCCATTACATCCATTTCACTCGACTTGTAGTCATTCTCCAAACAGCAGCCATCTGCTTTGTTTCTATTACTTTCCTGCCACAGAGAAAAGCTCTCTATGCTTCCAAAAATCGATCAGCTGTTTAATTCATTGTTGATTCTTATTGAACTTGCTGTCCATTAAAACCACCAGATGTTTAGTGGTCACCTCTGGTTTATTAAGAAGCATTCTACTTCCTATAGTGTAGGGCACTTCTTTTGGCATATCTTCTGACATTCAGCATGGCAATGTGCTAGTAGGGAAAGAACATTTGATTGGGGCTCAAGAAACAGGCTCTTCCAGATTTGCTCCTTGATAAATATGTGGCCTTGATTTTGCTTCTCATCAGTATAAAAATGATAGGGATGGACTTGAGGCAATGAATCTATAAGCTGGAATTAGCATTTTAGCATTAATATTTATAATCTATATCAGTTGTTTACAATCTTATGGATGGGGAAAGCAGGGGAAGAGGGAGAGAGATTTTGGAACTCAAAACTTTAAGAAATATTTTTTAAAATTAACATTTCTCATTTCGGGGAAGAAAATAAAATATTATGTTAAAATTTAAAAGCAACCCCTCCTCCCAAAAATTTGTATCATCAATTAGTTTGAACTAATACTTAGAGAGTTCTCTTCTTTCCAAGGAGAGTGGAACTCTAGCAAATAAGAATTTGCATTCTTACTCTTTTTTACCCTGGAAATTTATCATGGTTCTCAGTATAGTCACAAATTGCCAAAGCAAGCACTTGTTTCTTGGAGTGATTATCATTTAGAGGAGAAAAATATGCAGTGAAGATGGAAAATATATATATCTACTATGTGCCAGGAAATGGCACTGAAGTGGTGCATAGCGTGGCAGGTCTGGAGTCAGAAAGACTCATCTTTCTGCATTCAAGTCTGGCTTTAGACACTTACTAGCAATGTTATCTTGAGAAAGTCACTTAATCCTGCTTGTCTCAGTTTCCTTATCTATAAAATGGGGTGGAAAAGACAATGGTAAACTACTCCAGTATCTTTGCCAAAAAATAGCCAAACAACCCCAACAGTGTTATAAATAGTCAGACATAACTGAAAAAAGATTGAACAACATGTTCCCAAAACCATGATAGGTAAAAATAAATCATTCTTTTCTCTCACTGACATTGTATTCTACCAGGGGACAGATATACAAAATATATACAATATAATCTGAAAGATTTGGGGAAGCACTGGCATCTGCTGGGAATCAAAAAGGTCTCATGAACAGTTTGAGCTCAAGCAAGTTTATTGTCTGAGTATTTGTTATTCCAAAAAAAAAATGGGGAAGGGAGCTTCTCTATTTTATTCCACTTGAAATGAGATTTAGATGGTATAGTCTTTCTGCTTCTGTATTATGAAACTGTCTCTCAAATGTGTATGTATGTATAGCCTAAAATTTATAAGTATGAATATAGATACACAAATAGAAAACAGTATGTGAATGTAAATGTGTAGATCTATTTATATAAATTAAGTATATAAGGCCTATAATCTATCCATCCCGCTGCCTATCTAGCTGTCTGTCACGAGAGCAAGAGAGATAGCATTATATAGCAGAAAGACAGCTAGCCCCTTCTTCAGATAATAAATTACAATTTATATAAAATCTTCCATTGCATTTGTGATAATTCCCTCAACTGCCAGTCCTCTCCCTTTTATTTAACAACTTTGGATTTGCTTGTATTTATTTTCTTTTTATTTCTCCTGTATATTTGTATGGATTTCTTTGAGTCATTGTATTTTGTAAAATCCTCGGTGCCAACAACTGTGCTTGGTTGCTAATTGATCAGTCATATGGCAGAAGGGATTTCTTCACTAAATTCATAAGTTTAATCTCTACCACTGCTCTCCTCAGGCATGGACAATTTTGTCCCCTCCAAAACCAAAACATATATATATATATATATATATATACATATATGCACAATATGTGTAAAAATATAAACATGTATCTGTATAGAGCGCTAGGCTTGAGGTCAGAAAAATGTAAGTTAAAATCCAGCCTCAGATGCATCCTAGCTGGGTGATTCTGAACATATCACTTAAATTTCTCTGTACCTCAGTTTCCTTTTCTGTAAAAATGAAGGAATTGGACTTGGTCTCTAAGGTCTCTCCCAATTATAAATTTAGTATAGTAGGAACCACAGTCCCAAGCAGCCATTTGTTATCACTGTTGTTATTGTTCAATTGTATCTGATTCAAACCCATTTGGGGTTTTCTTGGCAAAGAATGTTTACTATTTTCTTTTTCAGCTCATTTTACAGATGAGGAAACTGAGGTAAAAAGAGTGAAATGGCTTGCCTAGAGTCACACAGCATGTAAGTGACTGATGTTGGATACAAAATCATGAAGAGAAATTCTCCTGATTCCAAGTCTAGTGTCTAATCCACTTTGCCACTTAGCTGTCTTTATTTGCCCTACCCAAAGATAAGACAGGACCGTCTTCAATGAGCCATGCATTTTGCCAATATTAGATGGTCACTTACTTTCTGGGACTGCATAGAAGATGATTATGGGATATCTAGCGGCTGCTTCTATAATGACCTAAAGTAGAGACATATAATAAAACCAGACCTAAATAGAGCATATAACAGTGCAGTCTATCCATGTCCTGAGACATCACAGCATTAGCCTGGTATGACAAGCATCTCTAAGGGGAGGGAGGGAGACAGCCCCTTGGAGCAATGATTTTAGTTAGCTTCTGGGACTAAAGTAGCTCATTCACAGATTGTGAATAATAATTATTAGATAATTATAAGACATGATGAAACCAAAACCAAGACTCAGAAAAATTACCACTAGGAGGGAAAACAAAGTCCCACCATTGAATTTTTCTTGAGTTTTCATTTTCAAAGGTTTCATTACTTATGTAAGAAATATGGAGTCAGGATAGAAAGAGCCCAGAATTTTGAGATCTGTATGGGAATTCCATCCCTGTGAGCTTGTTTTCTCACCTCTAAAATGAGGAGATTAAGTTAGAATGTCTGTGAGATTCCTTCATCTTCTGGTATCCAACCTTTGCTAAGGCCATTAGCATTCAGGGACGTAGCTGAATGAACAGAGTGCCTCTCCAGGAGTCCAGAAGACTTATCTTCCTGAGTACAAATCTGGCCTCAGACACTTACTAGTTATGTGACCTTGGAAAAATTACTTCACCCCCATTTGCCTTAGTTTCCCCATCTGTAAAGTGAGCTGAAGAAGGAAATGACAAAGCATTCCACTATCTTTATCAAGAAAACTTCAAATGGTCGCAAAAGACCAAATGAACAACAATAACAATAAGGACCATTGGCAAATGGAAAAACAAAACAAAACAAAACAAAAAAATGATCCCAGTTGGTGTAAGAATACAAATATACTTCCATATTAGTGTGCTAATCACTTTAGGCTAGGCAGAAGCTTTTATCATCCCATGGCCTTTGGAATAGGAGGCTAAACAGATGTCTGATACATGCATTTGCTTCTCACTAATTCCTTATTTCAGTCAATCACGATCTTAATCTGTTCATAACACTGATTTTGTATACCAAGAAGCAAAGTACTATGATCTCTTGGAATCAGCATCCTGAATTCTACTTGTGTAACTTTGGACAACTCCTTTTATTTCTCTTGGTAATAGTTTCTTCATCTCAAATAGTTCAGGGACTTGGATGAGATCACCTCTGGGGTTCTTTCTGGCTTTCAGATTCTACAAAGATATGACTTTCCATCTTTTAAGTCACCAAATAGGATATGCCCGAATGGCAGCACCAACAGCATGATCTTTGAACAAGCAAAATTGGTGATTTTTTTTTCCTTTGTCTGTCCAAGCATCAGTGAATGGAGTGCTGCCAAGTAAGCAGGATCCAGGGAAAGTTCAAAGCTCCGAATGAAGCTTTTTGGTTGGGTGGTACACAGTGCATGGCTGATGCATGACCTTAATTTGTGTGTTTGTGCCAAGAGGTTTAAGCAGACCGTAACTTCTTGTATTTTGTGTATACCTTAGAAACAGACTCTTCAATATATAGTATATCCCAGGTGACTCCTTTAAGGATTTTTGTTGGGATTTCTATTATGATATAATAGAAAGAACCCTAGAGTATTCAGATTAGGGTTCAATTCTCAGTTCTTCTTATAGTTACAACCTCTTTGCACTCTTCATTTGTAAAACTTGAATAATAATAATACCTGTTCTGCCTATGTTGCAGTATGATTATGAGAATCAACTGAAATAATTTTCCTTGCTTCTTCATCTGTGAAATGAGAAGAATAACACCTACTTTGCCCAGGTCACAAAGTTGTTGTGAAGATCAAATTAGATTACATGATTCAGTTTCCTTATCTATAAATGAGGGGATTTGACTTAGTGGCCTCCAAGATCCATTTTTGTTTTAAATCTTTGATTCTATGATCCCATGTATATTAAATGTCTTGAACCGTGTTGATGTCAAGACGGGATTTTTTTGGATATTCATTGTCTGCCCATAGTTGTAGTTTAATAAAAATCTGTTGATTGATTGAAGGACTTTCCCAGAGAACTGAAATGCATGTTAAATACTGCTCCTAGATTCTTTATTGTGTGTGTTTTGGGTGAGGCCTTTGAGGGGTGGAGGTTGGCCAATCTAAGTACACACATGCAAACATTGGTTCATCCAAGGACTTCCAAATAGAGGTAGGGCGTAGCCTTTTCTTTCTTTCTTTTCTTTTCTTTTCCTTTTTTTTTTTAATACAGTTTGCCTTTAATATCCCAATCCTAGGCATGACCTAACTCACTCAGCTGAGATATTTTTCCCTCTGTGATATGGAAGTATGTTGCTAAGCAACCAGGTCAGTAATTGGTAAATGCTCATATTTGATTTGATTTGATTTAAGTTACTTACACAAATATGTCGCTGTTTTCTCTCTACTATTAGACTAATGATAATCATCTGATTTTATTTGACTCAAATAAAATAAAATAACTGCTTTGGGTTGATTCAGTTGTTATGTAGCTGTGTAACATATAGCTTAAGTCCCTAAGTCTATTTAATGTTCAAATTTTATACTTAAAAATGTGGTAGCATTTATAAGAATCATTTGAATATTAAGTGCCTGCCATATTAAGAGTACTGTGGTCTCTCTGGGGGTCCCAAAAGAAGCATATGACATTGTCCCTGTCCTGGAGAATCTTCTAGTCTAATTTTGAAGACAAGTCTGGAAGCATCATTGTTGTAATAAAGACAGGATACTTTAATGCCTTAAAGTTTCATGATTTCTTTGGAGTGAATGCTCTGTTTGCTAATATAGGTTAAAACATCTCCTCCTCTTAATAGCATGCCTTCATGATTTAATGTGTCTCCTTCTCCCTACCCTTCCCTCAAAGTCCATCTTCTAATATATATATATATATATATATATATATTCTGCTAAACTCCTAAGACCTGGTCTAGCATGTTCTTTGGGCCAATGACCCATTAATTCCTGGGTTCCAGATTGATAGGACTTGTTAGAACTTGCTGGTACAGCCAAGATCATTTCATTCCATGATAATGCACTGGAACATGGCTTTAATGAAGTGCAGGTTAGAATATAAAGTGCTAAATATTGTGGAATGGACAAGTAAATGCTACAAAGGTTTGGAGGAGAGAGGCCATCCATGAGGGCCATAAAAGGATTTACCATGAAGATGCTTCTTGAGCTTAGACTTGAATGATGGTTAGAATATAAAAAAGATACTCTAGATTGGGACAACGAGTGGAGGGAAGGGAATGCTTGCATTATTTTTTCAGGACTCTGAACAGTAAACTGGACTAGTTGAGGGCAAATTGTCTTTTACTTTCTTTGCATCCTCACCAATTACTATAGCACTTGGTACATAGTAGACACTTAATAAATGTTTATTGATTGTCAGAAGGCTGGTCTGGCTAGAATGGAGGGAGAGTGTCTGAGTGATGGTAAATAAAGTCAGGTATTGTAAGGGCAAGATTGTCAAAAACCTCGAAGGGCCTTTAAAGATCATGTAGCGAGTAGAATTGGGAACAACTGAAGATTTTGAAGTCATTATATTGTAATTATAGATGGTATTCTGCTGAGGAGAGGACGTATTAAAGAATATTTCATCTTAGAATTTATACATTTATAGAAAAATTCTCTTTTCATTTGGATGCTAAGCAAAGCATCTTCAATGACCATGGCAAGCACCTATAGTGAATATATGCCTCCCTATTTTGTGTTTTGCTTAATGAGGTATAATTTTATAATCAGAGGATCATTGAACAATTATCTCTATGGTTGCATTTACTAAGGAATCTTGTGTAAACTTAACATAAGCATGGGAGACTCTTTATTAAAGGGGAGCCCTTGGGAGTGCATTTTTACTGTGACTCAAACATTTTTAGGAAAATATTTTGTTCTTTATCATTATAAGAAATGCCCAAAGGGATATAATCCAGAAAATGTGTTCTTTAAAAAGGAGATGGGCTGGTCTTGTACCAAGAGAGAAAAAAAATTCCAGATAGCATCAATAACACATATGAATACCAATTCATAAATGTATATGGGCATGTATATACATATATACATATATAGAGAGAATATATAGAGAGATAGATATAGCTAAAGCTATATCTGATTACTGTGTACAAAATACTGATTATATAAATAGAAAAAGAAGACAATTCCTACCCTCTGAGAGCTAGCATTCTTTTTAAATTGTTTTTTATATAGTTTATTTAATTTTTTATATTTTTGTGAATTAAATCTACAATGTAATATAATATTATAATTTAATAGGGATAAATACAAAGTATAAAATTTTTGTTTGAGAAATCAGTTTTACAGTGGCAAGATAGCAATGGTATGACTAAACATTAGTTTCTTAAGACAATAGAATGATATGTTTGATAAAAAAAGCTTATGTAATCTCAGCCTGCTTTGAGAATACTCATTCTCTAAGCTAAGAAGGAATTAATGAGTCTAATTATATTTTGGGGGAAAATACATATAAAGTATTGGGTTTAGTTTTGGTGGCCAAATTTTTTATGGTAGCTTTTTATTTTTCCAAATATATACAAAGGTAGTTTTCAGCATTTTGTTTTAAAAATGTTCTCTCCCTTCCCCCTCTCCCCTAGACAATAAATGATCCAATATAGATTAAGTGTGCAATTCTTCTAAACATATTTTTATATTTGTCATGCTGTGCAAAAAAAAATCAGATCAAAAGGGTAAAAAGAAAACATAAAAAAGTGAAAATCCTATGTACAAAATACTGTGCTAAACATTGGTTATATAAATAGAAAGAGAAATTGTGAGGCAGCACATAGTCAGGAAGACCTGAGTTCAAATTCAGCCTCAGACACTTACTAGCTGTCTGAGCAAGTCACTTCACTCTATTTGCCTTGGTTTCCTCATTTGTAAAATGAGCTTGAGAAGGAAATGGCAAACCCCTTCAATATGTTTGCCAAGAAAATCCCAAATGGCATCACAAAGAATTGGACATGCCTGAAACAACTAAACAAATAACACAATACACATAAATTTCATTAGGAGAGGTTCTTTGGGTACAGCAGCAAAGAAGATGAGAATGTTCCTTCTTTGGTATCATTTCCATAAAATCGTATCAGTCTCTGTCTTTAAATCATTTGAAGGTATCAGGGAGTCAGGTCAAAAACTTTCTTTTCTGGGTCATCAGTAGTTGGGGCTACAACTACTCAATGGTTTCAACTTAAGACTTAATGAAGCTTTATTACTAATCCTGATTAATAATTGATTACTTATCAATATAGACTAAATGACTCCTGAAGAAATGGGAGATTTCGAAATTTTGAAACAATAGATATGAAAAGATTTTTAGTCAAGCATTTAAAATATGCCCATATTTTTCAATAATTTCAAAAAAATTTTTTTCAGAAAGTTCTAACAAATATCATCTACATTGACTAAGGTTAGTGATCATTAAGAGAGAAATGATTCTATCTGTTAATTGAGTTGTTATCAAATCAAGATCCCAATGGCTAATTGCTACCTAAAATTTGCAAACTTACATGAATTTCATATTTTTTCTAAAAGATTGTAGGTGGGATTTTTCCTCCTCTCTTCTCTCCCTCTTTTCTCTTTCTGACACACTTGCATTCTCTCTCTCTCTCTTTCTCTCTCTCTCTTTCTCACACACACACCCCCACATATACATATACATATATATTTTGTCACCTAATAATTATCAGTACTATATAATACAATATTAATCCAGCATTATTATGGATTAATATTATTAGTGTCTCTTTAAGTCAAAAGAGCAGAATTCTAAATTATTATATATTAATGTGGTTTGAGGTTTAAATCCACTGTATTGTACCCTACCTACACCAAACATTATTTTCTGAAAGTAATTTCCTGAATCACCTCTAAGGAAATGTTTAATTGGAATAAGGGTGAAAAAAAAACCTATGAGGGTCCATATACTGTCTAACAATTAGAAACATGGATATGATCTTATTGGCAGAAAGTGAAAAGCCACAAAAAGCAAAAACAAAAAACCCCCAAAAACCTCTGAAAAAATTTCCAGAGTAGCTCACAAATGCTTCATTGTAATGCCTAAACATTTTTTAAAAAAGATTAAACTTAACTTTATGAGACACCTAGGTGGTGTACAGTGGATGAAGTACCTTGCTTAGAGTCAGTAGGAGTGAGTTCAAATGTGTCCTCAGACACTTATTAGCTGTGTGACCCTGGACAAATCCCTTAATCGTCTTTTCCTCAGTTCCACATCTATAGATGAACTGGAAAATGAAATGGCAAACCACTTCAGTATCTTTGCTAAAAAAACAAAAACAAAAACAAAGGAAGTCACAAAGAATTGGACATGACTGAAATGACTGAACAACAACAAAACTTCAAAGTGAAGTATATAATGAGAATATTTCTATGTGACCTTTTTAATTCTTTAGGCAGCTCAACTTCTTTCTAATTTCTTGCCACAACAGATTGCTATATCAACTGTTTTGTTATCTTCAATTCCAGGGTCTTTGACCCAATGGATTTCCTTCAGTGCTGTCATGTCATTCTTAATTATCAGAGACTTCTTAATCCTTAGAGTATTGAAGTCCTTTGTAGTGGTCTATAAACAATTGTAGTCCATAGCATCACTTGGGTTTGCATAGTTAGTTTGCAACCTGTATATCCCATCTTGATGCTGGAGGTTTGCCATCTCCATTGCATTCTGGGTCAGTAGCCCTTCATATATAGCAGGTGCAGAATAGTTTGGTGGTTCAGCCAATGCTTTTCAGATGCAGCTTTTCAATTGGTGTTTCATTAATCCATTGTGTGGGTCAAATTGAGATGGCCCTGAATGACCCGATAATTGTCACAAAGCTTTTTATACGCACGGCAAAATTATACATTGTGCACCATCGTTACACTCTAGGAATATATTCCCAGGATGTCATTAGGCATTCATAGTGTTCAGAAGCAATGAGCAAACATATGTGGAAGGGCTGAACCTCTCCTCCATTTGCCTTCTGGGGAGAATGACATTTTTTCTTTTTAATGAGGTTTAACACTCTTGAAAGATTATTTGAATGAGAAAGTAGAAAAAACTCTAGTTGAAACTGGGAGATACCTGAATTCAGATCCTATTCCAAATAACTGCTATGTGTTTGACCTTGACCAAGGTATTTAGGTGGTCTCAACCTCATGTTTACTTCAAGCTAGTGTTTTCAGAGACAAATGTGATGATTACTGTAAAACCCTAAAATACAATCAGTAGACCTATCTGTTGGTGAGAAGGAATAATATACTGACAATTTTTTTGGTACTTTGTGAATAGTCAGAGAGCTTGGGAAAGGCTACCATTTCTGTTACTAATTTATAGAAGTTAATTTAAAAAATTAAGAAAAATTTTAAAGAGGACACAAGAATAAAAGGCACAGAAACGTTTTGACTTGTAGCATTAGAAAGAAGTCTCACATCAGGGAGATCGCAGATCAAATTATCCAAGTAAAATCCACTTAAATCCCTTACTTGATCAGGTTAATTCAAGCCTAAAATCCAGTTCTGGATATCAGCATTGCCTAAATTAATTAGATTTCAGCCCACTGTTTTGCTCTGACTTTTAGGATCATAGGATTGCCAGACTTAGAATTGGCAGAGACCTTAGAGGCAACTCGACTTGATTACCTCATTATACATAGGAGGAAACCAAGGCCCAGTGGAGTAAAGTGATTTATTTTAGGTTTCCTAGGTAGCAAATATTGAAGGGAGGATTTGAACTCATCTTTTGATTCCAAATCCACACTTTTCTAGCAAGGCTTCTTAAACTTTTTCTACTTGCAACCCCTTTTCATCTGAGAAATTTTTACACAATCCTGGATATGTAAGTTTATAAAATAGATATACAAATCAAACATTTATTGATAATAGATCATAATTTCATGACTCCCACATTCAGTTACATGAAGTTTAAGGAGTTTTGTTTTGTGGTATCATTTTCCTTCCTCATGGATCTTGGCTTAGAAAGCAGTATATTCTATATGAATGGCATTCCTCTGCCCAATTGACTAAAGAAATCAGGCAATAGAATGCTTCTGATTTAGTAGATATTTTAGCAGCTATCTAGAGATACTATCCATAGGGGAAAAAAATCATTCCATATTGCAAAAGATACTATCTTTCTTGAAATAAAAGGCAGGGGATTGAATGGAGCTAAAGTTTATTTAAGATGTAGTCTAGTATGAATAACTTTAGGAAATGTTTGCTAATACTTGGGCTAATGAGATCATTTAATTTTAATTTTTTTAACCTTTGGACTTTACTATTTTAAAAAAAGTTATAGAATAATTGTTTTATTCATTTTTATTCACCTCATTTTAGTTCATTTTGAAATAACCCCTATAACACTAATTACCCATGTTTCTCTACCCAAAATGTCTAACTTTTGGAGGTTCTTTTGTGATTGGGGTTCTTTTGTATTTCTGAATTAGACAATTCTTGATATAACTGATTTCTGTATTTTGAGACACTTAAATATCCAATTTTCTGGGTATTTAATAGATTGGGAAAGTAATTATATTGAAATCAAAATTACAATCAGTTGTTACCATGGTATTTCTTAATAGATTATGTATTTATCCATATATTTCTTTTTTTAAATTTATTTTTATTTTTTATTTTTTTTATTAAAGCTTTTTATTTGTATAACATATGTATGGGTAGTTCCCCAGCATTGATCTTTACAAAGCTTTCCATTACAAATTTTACCCCCAGTCCCCTCCCCTCCCCTAGATGACAGGAAGTCCACTGCATGTTAATAATGTTGAAATGCTTGAGAAGTTATGCAAGAAAAATCCTATCTACAAGAAAAAAAAGAATCAGAGAAAGGCAACACAGTGCAAGCAAATGTCAATAGAGATCATGAAAATGTTACGTTGTGGTCCATATTTCATATCCCTCTCTCTGGGTGTATATGGTTTTCTTCAGTAAACAATTGGAACTGGTTTGAGACAATTCTTTGTTGCAGAGAGCCATGTCCATCAGAATTGATCATCCTGTAATACTGTTGTTGCTGTGTATGATGATCTCCTGGTTCTGCTCATTTCACTCAGCATCAGTTCATGCAAGTCCCTCCAGGCCTCTCTGAAATCGTCCCGCTAGTCGTTTCTTACAGAGCAATAATATTCCATAATATTCATATACCATAATTTATTCAGCCACTCTCCAATTGATGGGCATCCCTTCAGTTTCCAGTTTCTAGCCACTACAAAAAGGGCTGCCACAAACATTCTTGCACATGTGGGTCCCTTTCCCTCCTCTAAGATCTCTTTGGGATATAGGCCCAGTAGAAACACTGCTGGGTCAAAGGGTATGCACAGTTTGACAACTTTTTGAGCATAGCTCCAAATTGCTCTCCAGAATGGTTGGATCCATTCACAGTTCCACCAACAATGTATCAGTGTCCCAGTTTTCCCACATCCCCTCCAAAATTCATCATTATCTTTTCCTGTCATTTTAGCCAATCTGACAGGGGTGTAGTGGTACCTCAGAGTTGTCTTAATTTGCATTTCTCTGATCAATAGTGATTTGGAGCAACTTTTCATATGACTAGAGATGGTTTTAATTTCATCATCTGAAAATTGTTCATATCCCTTGACCACTTATCTATTGAAGAGTGGCTTGAATTCTTATATATATGAGACAATTCTCTATATATTCTAGAAATGAGGCCTTTATCAGAACCATTAAATGTAAAGATGATTTCCCAATTTGATGCTTCCCTCCTAATCTTGTCTGCATTTGTTTTGTTTGTACAGAAACTTTTTAACTTAATATAATCAAAATTATCCATCTGGTGTTCAATTAGGAGTTCTAGGTCTTCTTTGGACATAAATTTATTCCATCTCCACAGGTCTGAGAGATAAACTATATTACGTTCCTCTAACTTGCTTACAAAGTCCCTCTTTACATCTAGATCATGAACCCATTTAGGTCTTATCTTGGTATGTGGTGTTAGGTATGGGTCAAGCCCTAATTTCTTCCACACTAGTTTCCAATTTTCCCAGCAGTTTTTGCCAAATAGAGCGTATTTATCCCAAAAGCTGTGTTCTTTGGGTTTATCGAACACTAGATTGTTAAGGTTAATGCCTAGGTTGTCCTGATAACCTATCCTGTGCCACTGATCCACTGCTCTATTTCTTATCCAGTACCAAACGGTTTTGATGACCGCTGCTTTATAATATAGTTTTAGATCTGGTACAGCAAGGCCACCTTCATCTGCCTTTTTTTTTCATTAATCCCCTTGAAATCCTTGACCTTTTGTTCTTCCAAATGAACTTTGCTACTATTTTTTCTAGATCTGTAAAATAATTTCTTGGGAGTTTGATTGGTATGGCACTAAATAAATAGATTAGTTTGGGTAGTATTGTCATTTTTATTATGTTGCTCTGCCTACCCATGAGCACTTAATATTTTTCCAATTGATTAGGTCTGATTTTATTTGTGTGGAGAGTATTTTGTAATTTAGTTCGTATAGTTTCTGACTTTTCCTTGGCAGATAGATTCCCAAATATTTTATCCTATCATCTGCTATTTGGAATGGAATTTCTTTTTGTATCTC
>JAJPUD010000078.1:150470-177011 GCA_023553655.1 Myrmecobius fasciatus | reverse complement strand
AAAGCTAACATTTCTAATACAATATTAAATAGTAATGGTGACAGTGGGCAGCCTTGTTTCACTCCTGATCTTATTGGGAATGGTTTTAGTTTGTTTCCATTACATATGATGCTTGCTGATGGTTTTAAATAGATGCTACTGATCATTTTAAGGAAAAGCCCATTTATTCCTATACTCTCTAGTGTTTTTAATAGGAAAGGGTGTTGGATTTTATCAAAGGCTTTTTCTGCATCTATTGAGATAATCATATGGTTTTTGTTAATTTGATTATTAATATAATTAATTATGCTGATTGTTTTCCTAATATTGAACCAGCCCTGCATCCCTGGTATAAATCCTACTTGGTCATAGTGTACTATCCTGGGGATGACTTTCTGTAATCTCATTGCTAATATCTTATTTAAAATTTTTGCGTCAATATTCATTAGGGAAATTGGTCTATAGTTTTCTTTCTCTGTTTTCACCCTACCTGGTTTAGCTATCAGCACCATATCAGTCTCATAGAAGGATTCTGGCAGTATACCTTCTGTCCCTATTTTCTCAAATAGTTTGTGTAGTATTGGAATTAATTGTTCTTTGAATGTTTGGTAGAATTCACATGTAAATCCATCTGGTCCTGGAGATTTTTTCTTAGGGAGTTGGTTAATAGCTTGTTCTATTTCTTTTTCTGATATGGGGCTATTTAAATAATTTATATCCTCTTCTGTTAACCTGGGCAATCTATATTTTTGTAGATATTCCTCCATTTCATTTAGATTATCAAACTTACTGGCATAAAGTTGGGCAAAGTAACTCCTAATTATTGCTCTAATTTCCTCTTCATTGGAGGAAAGTTCTCCCTTATCATTCTTGAGACTAACAATTTGATTTTCCTCTTTCCTTTTTCTTATCAAATTAACTAAAAGCTTATATATTTTGTTAGTTTTTTTGTCGAACCAACTCTTAGTTTTATTTATTAACTCAATAGTTTTCTTATTTTCAATTTTATTAATTTCTCCTTTTACTTTTAGAATTTCCAATTTGGTATTTAATTGAGGGTTTTTAATTTGTTCTTTTTCTAGTTTTTTTTAATAATAAGCCCAATTCATTGATCTTTTCTTTCTCTATTTTATGCAAGTAAGCATCTAGAGATATAAAATTGCCCCTTATAACCGCTTTGGCCGTATCCCACAAATTTTGGTATGTTGTCTCCTTATTGTCATTCTCCTGGATGAAATTGTTGATTGTCTCTATGATTGCTCTTTCACCCATTCATTCTTCAGGATTAGATTATTTAATTTCCAATTAACTTTTGGTTTATTTTCTCCTGGCCTTATATTGCACATGATTTTTATTGCATCATGATCTGAAAAGGATGCATTTACTATTTCTGCCTTTCTGCATTTGATTTTGAGGTTTTTATGCACTAACACATGGTCAATTTTTGTATAGGTTCCATATCCATATATTTCTTTGATTATTTCTTTCATATATGCATACTTTGAGGACAAAATAATGAAAAAATGTTTTCTCTGAAAAGTGTTTCCCCTATCCTTCTTCTCATTTCATTTTCCCCATTGAAATAAAACTACTCAGCTCCCCTACATGAAGCACCCTTCATTTTTGCAGGGACAAAAGATTAAATTGAAGTTGTAATTATGCAATTGAATAAAATTATAGTATCTTAGAATTGGAAGGGACCTTAAAGGTCAGCTAATCCAGCCTATTATCTAATGCTCATATTCCTTCTATAGCATCTCTGACAAGTGATTATCCAACCATTGCTTCCAGGAATGGAGAACTTAGTGTATCATGAGAAAGCCCTCTCTATTTTCAGATATCTCTTGTTAGTCAGTTCTTATATTCAGTTGAAATCTGTTACCCTGTAGTTTTCACCCTCTAGTCCCAACTCTGCTCTCTCTAGTAACAAAAAGGGTTTAATATGGTACTTTATTGGTATTGGGAAGAGGAGGAAAATTACCCTTTAACTGCTTCTTATCCCTCAATCCCATTCCTGTCTTTATCTCTCCTTCTATTTTGAGCTCAGAGGAGAGGACTGAGAACAGAGTCTATCACAACCACTTGGTCTTTCTCCCCCCAGAACAAACATATTGAAGTTCCCAACCTGAAAGAAGCAAAGAAAAGGGAAAAAAAGAAATGCTCACAGATTGTATCTTTCCCCTTCATCACTGATGTTAAAAACAAATAAACATACACGTAAAAGAGCTTCCTGATCTAAGTAGCAAGGAACTACTAAAGGAGTCAAGAATTATGATTCACTTTCCAGTAGCAGTGAGAGAATTGGACATTAATGAACATTACTGAGGTGAGAAGTTAACCAAGAATTGAGTAATACATATACTAATTTCTGTTCATCTTCTTTCCTCCCTCCATTCTTTTTAAATGAAAAATATCAGGAAATGTGGGAAGAAATCACATAAATGGCAGTTGATTTCTTTTTCCTGTCTATTAGAAAGATAAGATTTAGAAACCTATTTCCAGTCCACTTCTGTCAGGTAGAAGAATTGATGCAGGGTTTTTATTTTGAGGTAACATAAATATATTATACTATGTAATAATATATAATTTAGCAAAATAATCTATCACAGACCATACTATATATGTTAGATAATGTAATATATACAATCATATATTGTATCCAAGAAGAATCAGTGGAAAAATGAATGACTAATATTGAATCAGCAGCCAAACTCTAAACAATACTGGGTTCTTCTCTCAGGCTCTCTTTCCATCAGGAAATACTCTCTGGCTTTTGTCCTGCTATTGTATTTGGAGGAATAGTGGATTAGTATGAGAGCATTTGATCTTGACAGCAAAGTCTTTGGTGGTCAATGAGGCAGCTAAGCAGCCCAGTGGATAGGATTGTAGACCTGAAGTTAGGAAGAACTGAGTTCAAATTCTGCCTCAGATACTCACTAGCTGTGTGTGATTCTAGGCAAATTACTTAACCTCTCTGTGCCTGTTTCCTAATCTGTAAAATGGGAATAATAACAGCACCTATCTTTTAGGATTATTGTGAGGATCAAATGAGATGATATTTTCAAAGAACTTTGGCAAACTGTAAAGCACTATATACATGTTAACTCATGGTTATGGTTTTCCATTTTTCAGAAACAGTAGTCCATTTAATAAAGTTTGAGAGTACTGTATTAGTATTTGTGGGACAAAGGTTGTATATCAAAACCTCAGTAAAAGTAAACACAGTCCATAAAAATCAATTGGAAGATTGCAGAATCTGAGTTGTGAAATGTCATTTCTGTCTTTTTCTTGCAAAACCACTCTTGTTTTCTCTTTCCTTATCAACAAATTTCTTTCTCTGAAAGACCTAATGAAAGGGACCACCCATGTAGGGCTTGTGTATTCTTAAAACAATTTTTTTAAATCACTTGGTTTTACACTTCTATGCTCTTCATAGTTACTCTCCCCTCAAGAGCATGGAAGCAAAATTACAGAATTTATAAATGTTAAATGGCTGCCACAAGCATTTGGAGGGGAGTTGTGATAATGAACACCAAATATTATTGTTGTTGCTAAAGACCTCTCTTTTTCCAGTCCTCTCTGTTTACCTATCCTGCTTGCCATGTTAACTGGCTCCAATCTCTGCTGCTTCCACTTGCCTATGATTGGGAATGTGGGGGAAAGTTTGCTTAACTTGTTGCACAAAGGGACCATTTTCTGTATATACAGCATGTAGTATTATTGGCACCCTGTTCCCAAAATAAGGTCATTGGTCATTTGTATCCTGTTTGGCAGGAGGGAGGGTGGTGGTCCATAGGGAGTGCTATTCCTTAAAAAAGTTTTGTTTCTCCATTTTCACCCCTTGAACTGTGGCTTATGTTACTCCTTCATAACCGCACACGTGCTATAATGTTGATTGGTTCCTCCACAGACCCTTCTTCAGACCTGATTTGTGTTTTACAAGGTGTTAGGACTTAAAAATAGCTGCTCACACTTTCAGTTTATTCACTAGAGAATTTATTGAATGATTAACATAATAGGGGGCTGTTTCAGCTCCCCAAATGGCCAGCTTCCTTCATTCTTTATGAATAATAAACAATTTCTTTGTGAATGGCAACTACAGACTAGTCCATTTTTAATGAATTAAAAAAAACTGCATAAGCAGCGATGTAACTTATTAAGTGAACTATGCCGTATAAGGGATGCCTCCTACAGAGAAAATTGGTCACGGGGTGGAGGGTAAAGAAATATTAAAGCTTTTGTACCAAGACTAGGGAAGGCCTTGAAGAGAAAGGATCAGGGATAATTCTAGAATAATGGTTTCCTAGTAATTTTCTTTTATGATCCATCTCTTCGTTTTCATCTTCCAGAGCTGCTCAGAAGTTGAATCTGTCTTCCAAAAAGAAGAAGAATCGACCTTCAACATCATCAGCATCTGAATCGCCTCTCTTCTCTACAAGCTTCAGTGGGATTCTTCAGGCTTCCCCTCCTCCTGCTCCACCTTGCCTTTTAAGGGCAGTCAATAAAGTGAAAGATACTCCAGGTCTGGGCAAGGTAAGTCTTCCCACCTTGTCGCCACTATTTGCATGCAAGAATGAGGTCCAGGAGGAGGAAGAAAAGGAATCAGAAGGGATATGGCATTAAAGGCGATTGAGATCTTTGTGGGTTGTGTTTTTTTAAGTTGATTTAGAAAGCAGAAAGGGAGATTGAGAGAAGGAGAAGAGAAGAGAATGAAGGAAATCTAATAGGTTAGAGACCATTCCAGTTTTTTCTTTGATTACATTTAGTTAGCGGTAAATTGAGACATTCAATTCATTGATATCTGGTTTGTTTTTGGTGGAGAAATGAGTCTGTATTGTTTTAGAGGATTGTTTACTGATAAAGACAAGACCTAGAGCCAGGGACAAAAGGCAGACTACAGAGACAGGAGATTGAGGGAGGATACAGGAACAAGATATAGAATACACTTAATAATGTTTTCTATGATAGCTCAGTAATTTTTTTCCCCTCTACTCCACTTTAAAAAAAAATCACTCCATCTGCTATTATCCTAGAATCATGGTGGGATTTCTAGGGGGAATATTTTTAGCCCGTCTTTATGCTTGAGACTCAATGCAACTTTGAATTGTCTCAAGCACTTATACAGAAATTTAGAAAACCTATCTCAAGATCAGAATGGTTTGGCCAACTATGTTGAGAGTAACTGAACCTTTAAATGACTTCTCTAAAGTTGCTCTCTCTTTGGGGATGAATATCAGAGTGTAACCACTTTGGGAAAGGATTTATTTTCTTTGATTAGTGAATGAGTTAGGAGCTATGCAAGTATCCAGATAAAGAAAGAAGTGGATTTTTTTCAGGTTTTGGCAAGAGAGAACATGGGCAGAAGTAGGAAGATGCCCTTCTCTGTGCCAATTAACCATTGACCTAGACCTGAAGGCTTCTCTTATTCCAGCTCCTGGCTTTTCTATGAGATATGGCTACTCACTCTAAAGAGGGTAGTGCTTTAACAATATGTCTGGATGGGCATTTTAATGTGGTCATCCACTACATTGTCCCTTGGCATCCATATGAAATTAAGAAGATTGGGGTTCAGAGTGAAGGAGTTATTAAACTTTTGTATCAAGATTAGAAATTTTTGTCTTCAATGGATGTGAATCTAATCCTGTAGTCAGAGTCAACCCTAAGTCAAATCATGATGGAATCAAAGTCTGTCTTTATTACTCTTTGTTTCTTTTTTTTAATCTACTTATTTTTCTTCCAACATCCCAGCCCTCCTTTCTCTACCCACCCCCCACTTCCCATGATTTTATATCCCACTAGAGAAGTGACACATTAATTCACCCTAATGTACCAAACTGTTCAGGTCTTAATCCTGGGAGGGGTAACATAACTTCAATATGTTAATATTCCAGGATATGATAGAAATTGGAGTAGTGAAGAAGGGAATAGGGATATTTGCAATTTTAAAGAGATTGTCTGGGGAGAATGATTTTTAATCTAAAGGATTGAATGCTACTAGTGAAATGTGCTATGGTTCTTAATGCAGAATACATATTTCAGCAACATAATGGGTAACTTGTCTACTTTATATAAGACTAACCTTCCTTACCCCATACTCTGGAATGGTTCCAAAGGAGATGATGTGCATTAACTTCAACTGGTACTATATGTTTGCCCTTTAGGGAAGGCAGCACAGCTGACTTAGACAGTATGAAAATGCATATAGTTGCTGCAATAGGAGAATGCACTGGTTCTTTTGTCCACATGGAGGCTGTGTGAATCCAATGTATTTAAATTGTCAGGCAATGCATTAATCATCAATATATCAGAAAACAATTTTTTATAATTCTACTGATGTCCTATAATGGGACAGAGAAGGAGGAAGCAGGTATCAACTTCTGGTGATGGTCATAAAACCTTTAATATTTGCTCCAAATGGTGCCCCAACTCCTATAGAAGGCAGACATGATATGCATTTATGTACCTCCTCAGAGTGATGTATGTATATGTATACTTGAATTGACATACAATTGTGGGCACAATTAACACCATTTTGGAGTAGATTGTGATGATTCCATGCTTTCAGCAGATATTTGATTCCAAGAATAATCTTAATATATTCAGTTTCCTCTTCTATAAAATGAAGAGATTAAACTGAATAACTTCTAAAATCCAGCTCAAGATCCATGGTCCTCCAGTAGATTCCACTATTGGAGTATATCTGGTAGAGGCTAGGATTGTGTAGTTTGACATTACATCCTAGAGATCAAGAGGTTTTCTCACCTACCCTGGCCACCTAAACCATTTCATGGAGTTTAGAGAGAGGAATTGAAAAGAATCAAGACTCCTTCCTTTGAAGATAGCAAACAGAAGTGTGTCAATAAGCAAGAAGGAGCATTTTCTCACACCCAGCCAGATGCACGTATTGTCGGTCTCTCTTTTCCAGCTGAATTGTGTAAGTCTATAGTTACCAGATGTGGTGGTAGGCATAATATGAAGTATATTGAGCCAAGGAACATGACACAGTGTGAAGGGAAAAAGGAAATGGCAGCCAGAGGCAGTGTTACATGTAGAATATAACAGAAACTGTAACCTAAACTTGTTTCTTTAAAATGTGTGTTAGTGTGTGTGTGTTTGGATGGGTGTATATATACTTATATAGAAACAGTTCTAATATATAAATATATATATATAAAATATATGTAACATAATATATACATTTATTATATATACATATATATTATATATAGTTGTAAAGATATGTAGATAGATAGATACAAGTCTGGAACCGAGGTTATAAAGAGTTGTCTGTTTCCTTTTTGTATATAGAGATTCTATTTTACATAATGTGAAAAAAATGTATTTTTCTGACATGTTACATGATACACTATGTCTTTCCTGCAACTTAAGCTTACCCCCTTTTTGCTCCTGATGGTGTCTTGTAATTAGGACCTAAAACTCTTTCATCCTTATTGAGGAATTCTTGTCAATTAACCATTGTTGCATAATTTACATTTTAATATCTCAAAGAGGTAGGAGTGTAGCACAAAACAAAAAAAAATGTATAATGGGAACTATATAATGGGCTTTTCATTTGATATGCGTGAAACTGACTTTAATTATTCAGAACAAGGGTGGACTCACCTCTAGGGCTTAGGAAGTGGGATATATGAGTCAGCCATGAGGGGGAACACCTTGCTAACATCAATTCATGGGAGCATCCTGTACCTTAGGACTTTCCTTCCTCTAGTTAATACAAACTTAAAAAAATCAATAGAACATAACTGGGGGCAGAGAGAAGGGCATGAGCAGTAAGTAGTATTTGAGCTGATGCTTAAAAAGTGAGCCAAGGATTCCAAGAAGTGGAGGTGAAGAAGGAGGGTATTCCAGGCACTGCATACAGTCTAAACAAAACTTGGAGGTTAGAGATAGAATGCTATACACACAGCAAACATCTAATCATCTAGTTTAGATAGAACATGCAATGTCTATGGGGAATATGAAGTAAACTCACAAAGATAGGTTGAAATTGGGTTGTGAGGGGCTTAAAATGCCAAACAGAAGCAGAACCACACGTTAGGAATATCAAATTTATTTATGGGGAAGATGGACTGGACAGGGAAGAAATTAGAGGCAAGGAGACCAATTAGTAAGGCTATTACAATATCCCAGGTGAGAGGTGATGAATGTGGCCATATAGTGAAGAAGAGTAGATATGAGACATTGAAGACATGGAATGGGCGAGACATATTTGACATATTCAAGTTGAGGGGGAATGAAGAATGGTTCTGAGATTGAAAACAGAGAAACTAGAAAACTGAGCAGAAATAGGTTATAAGCATTTATATAATACTATATTTCAGACATTGTGCTGAACACTTTTTACAAATATTACCTCCTTTGATTCTGGCAAGAACCCTAGGAGGTAGCTGCTATTATTGTCCCCATTTTTACAGCTGAAATTGCTCAGTGTATACAACCAGTATAATGAAGACCGATTTTGAACTAGGGTCTTCCTGAGATGCCTGTGGGATATCTTGAGATATCCAGTATGCAGTTGGTGATATGTGGCTGGAATTCTGGTGATAGGGAAGGGCTGATTATATAATGAATAGTGGTCTGAAGAAATGATAATTGGGCTTATAGGAGTTGTTGGGACCCCAAAGAGAAAGTTCATGTAGAAGAGGATGGATGAAGAGAAGGGAAGAGAGGAACAGAGTGAAGAGAGAAAGGAAGAGATGGGAAGGGAAGAGTAGAAAGCAAAAGATGGGATTCTAGGTTAAATTTCTTCACACAAAGGGGCAGGAGGGTGTGTGATGGAGATAATGGTGATATACTAGCTAACACTAATGGCTTTGAATCTTGGCTTCAGTTAAAGATAAAGCTGGGACAAGCCTTGAATTTTAAATTTGGCTCCTCTTCCCCACAGCTAGTTAGGTATTAGCACACAACAAAAGCTCCCAACCTTCCTTGCAGCACATATGGTTTGACTTTTTAGAGAATGAATGTCTATATCCAATCCATTCTGGGTGAGTGCTCACTTTACTGACCTTTAGCCCCAGCATAGCCTAAAGAACATTTTTGTAAGAAGTTGTTTTTTCCTTTTCTCCAAGCTAAAAATGAACATCAGCTGATTTTCACCAAAAGCCATTAGTCAGTAAGGATTTATTATATATCTAGTCTGGATTATGGAAAGCAACATCCATGTCAGTGAGATCTCAAGTCATTTCAAGTCTTTTGTGCCTGGGATTAAAATAGGCACTGGGGATGGAACATCAAAGAGATAGTCCCTGCCTTCGTGGAGCTGTCATTTTATTGGAGAAACACACTATGCTCATAGATAATGAACTATAAAAGATATACAAAATAAATGTGTCATAGTTAAGAAGGAAGTGACACTCTTCATTGAAGAAATCAGTCAAAGCCTCCTAAAAGAAAGGAACCCAGAAGCCAGAGGCAAGATATTTAATCTTGTATACCTCAGTTTCCTTAAGTGTAAAATGGGGATGGCAATAATGATAGGACATACCTCCCAAAATTGTGAGTTTCAAAAAATATCATATTTATAAAGCACTTAGCATAATACTGGCACATAATAGGTTGCTTGATAAATGCTTATTCCCTTTCCTTCTCAAATTTAATGTCAGGAACATGACACAGGTACTTAATGCATAGCACATTATCTCTCTCTGTGTCTATCTATCCATTCATCCATTCATCTATCTATCTATCTATAAAAATAGAGATTATAGGTATGTGTATACAAAAGTAATATATATATATATATATCTATTTTGCTGTGTCATTTTTTAGTTGTGTCTGTCTCATTTGAGGTTTTCTTGGCAGAGAACTAGAGTGATTGGTCATTTCCTTCTCTAGCTCATTTTACAGATGAGGAAACTGAAGCAGTGTTAAGTGACTTTCCCAGAGTCACACAACTAGAAAATGTCTGAGACCAGATTTAAACTCAGAAAGATGAATTTTCCTGATTCCAGTATTTTGTTTACTTTGTCACCTGCCACACACATATACACATACATGTACATGTGCCCATATACACATTTCCTTTTCCAACATATTTTACCCTGAGGCAGACATGGTTAAATGATTTTTTTTCAGGGTCACACAGCTAGTAAGTGTCTGAGACCAGTTTTGAACTCAAAAAGAGTTCCTGACTTAAAACTCCATAATATGTTCACTGTGCCACCTAGCTGCCCTAATTCTAGTCCTCTATCTCTAATATAAAGAACTCTTATTTTTTTTTCTGTACAATCCTTTTCTAATTGGGTCAGAATAGAATAAGAGTTGCAAATGCTCTCCTACTAGTGACTAGACCAGGCCACCCAAGCCTGCTCAGCCATTCATTTCCAGAGGGAAATGAGTCCTCCAGTCTTGGCAAGACAGCCCCAGAAGGATGTTTTCATAGATTCCCACTATTGGTCTCACAGAAATAGACTAACTTGTCTGGCCAGACTATTAATCTTTCTCTATAATGTGCAGCAGCTGTAGCCACCATACTTATTTCTCTACAGATCCTTAATTTTAAGTCTGCCTCTTATTTAGGCCTGTTCACTGAGCTAAGGGTTATTTTGTCTGTGGTTAAAACTATTTAAAAAATAGTACAGATAATCTCACATTGATTCCTTGACTCATATAAGAACTCCTGCCAGCTATGTTGCTACATAGGTTGGGTTTAGCTATAACTAAGGTTGAAACTCACCTGATTAAAATGAAGGCATTGGAAAGGAAGAAGAGCAGATTTATTCTTTTTTCTCAATATTAGTGTTGTTAGACACACGACCTTTTAAGACTGAATCTTGATGACTTTGGAATGGAGGAAGAAGACAAATTGACTTCTCTTAGGCTCTGAAAGGAGATGAGAGAAACCACGAGAGAAAAAATAAAAAATAAAAAGGTACTAATGCATGCAGTGGTCTTCTGTGAATTTATACTGGGAAGAAGTAACCTTGTCTCAGGGTTTTAAAAAAAGAAAAACATCTTCATTATCAGGGTTTATCTATTCAAAGATACTTATTAGATACTTGCTGCTTGCAAAGAAAGAATTATAATATGAGGAATCGACAAACGCAAGTAATATATAATCTTATATGTTGAAAAATTGCAAGAAGAAGAAGGGGATGCAAAGAAGATGAAAGTTCAAAAGTCATGAAATATAGTTTATGAAAGAATGGGAGGGGAGAAGGGAAGGAAAGGAAGAAGTATTTATATAGTGCCTACTACAACTATTATTTTGATCCTCACAACAACCTAATGTGGTAGGTAATAAACAATCAGAGATCATATGGAAGTATGCCTCAAATTACTTGGGCAACTCAAAACAGCTGTGAGATTTCACCTCATATCCATCAATATAATAAAGATGGAAACAGCACTGGATGATCTGTGGGAATATAGCAATCACATTTGACATTATTGTTCTTCATTCTCAAAGAGGAGCAATGGCATTATAAACATTATTTCTTTACTTGTGTATAAATTGAATTCAAATGAGACAGAGCTATGCAAAATCTTCAGTCTCATTTTGTCCTCCAGTTTTTAGAGTCCAGTGGCAGGATCATATATAACATTATTTGTGACATCACTACAATATTGGTAGAAAATGCATTGAGCTAATCATTCTGGAGAACTAATTTGGAATTATTTAAGAAGTCACTAAATTGTTCATATTCAGGTATTCCACTAATGAGCACAGATATCAAAGAGATCAAAAACTGAGGGAAAGTTATCATATATACCAATATATCCTTACCAGGACCTTTTAAGTGTTGTATAATTGGATAAAAGCATACATACATTGATTCGGGAATAGCTGAAAAAACTGTATTATATCAGTATGATGGAATTACATCTGAAAAGAATTTAGAGAAAGAAGGGAAAGGGGAAAGGAATAAGCATTTGTATAATGCCTACTATGTGCTAAACACTTCTCCCCCCACGTGTCTCTTTTGAGCCTCATAACAACCCTACAAAATAGGTTCTCTTATTAATCTCATTTTGCAGTTGGGGAAACTAAGGCAAACAGAGGGTAAGTGATTTGCCCAGGATTACACAGTTAGTAAATGTCTGTGGCTGAATTTGAACTCAGGCCTTCCTGATTCCCCTACCGGCTGCCTAAGAGAAGTATGGGAATACTTGTATGAACTGATGCATAGTGAGGAAGGCAGAACCATGTCTCTTGGGCAGATAAGATGGCCATTGATGAAAGCAACAGTGAAAAATCAGTCAAACTCAGATCCATTGTAATGATCAAACTTGTTCCCAGACATATTTTCTCCTTGCTGTAGAAAGGAAGGGACTGACTTATACTGTGTTAAGATCACCAAAGCTCTCATATGATTGTTATGGCATTCAGTTTTGTTCAATTGCTGTTTGTCTTTCCTACAAAGAGGGGTTTTTACAAGGTGGGGAGCTATATTAGGAAATGATTATGATTTGTAACTAAATGTACAAAACCTTTAAAAATCAAGAGCAAGAAACAGAGGCATCAATGATTAAGAGAACATAGGAAATGTGATGAAATTTTGCTTCATTTCATTGAATCTGACTACTTTTATTTCTGCTGATCAAATTCCAGTGAAGTTCTTTTTTTTCTTTGTTTTTATTATCAGATGAGGAACAGGAAGGGTAAACAGTGAATTCCACCTTAATTTGATCAGACTTCTGATAGTGACACTTATTACTATATTTAAGTTTCTCTGTTTCCTGACTTTTCTTTGCCACAAATATTTACTGGGTGAAGCTGATTGGATTGCCGTTATTACAGGATGAACAAAGGCTTATCTAGCTGGGGCCAGTGGCTTATAAACTTGCATTTTCTCCTTCTTAAAACCATCCCTGGCAATGTCTAACTCCTGTTGCAGTACAAAGAAAATTTCTAATTTGTTCCCCTGACAATTCCACAACTTAAAACTCCTACTATATCTCTGGTCTATTTTTTTAATCAGTTGATTTTATTTCTCATTAAGGTTCTAATAGCCTAATCTTGATAGCTCAGCCTACTGTGAAGTTGTCACTGAGTTCTGAAGTTTTTTGCCAACAGCCTATATGCTCTGGTGTGCTCCATCAAGATGGAGAGAATTGGGATATTTATCAAGTAAAGGCCTACAGTATGAAAACTAGCTAGCAGAATTCTGATAGGCATAGCATAAGATCATAGGCATCCAGTTCCAATAGTCTCGTGATGGAGAGAGCCATCTGTACCCAGAGAAAGAGTTCTGTGGGGGCTGTGTGGATCACAACATGGTATTTTCACTTTTCATGGTGTTGTTGTTTGTTTGCATTTTGTTTTCTTTATCATTTTTTCCCTTTTTGATCTGCTTTTTCTTGTGCACCATGGTAATTGTGGAAATATGTATAGAAGGATCACACATGTTTAACATATATAGAATTACTTGCTGTCTAGGAGTGGGGTGGCGGGGAAGGGAGGGAGAAAAAAAATTGGAATACAAGTTTTTGCAAGGGTGAATGTTGAAAACTATGCATATGTTTTGAAAATAAAAGGCTTTATAAAAAATAAGATCACAGGCATGACAGGATCATTGCTCTGCAGCTAAGAGGGTTTAAGATGATCTATATCAATAAGACAGGATATGAATAAAAGCAACTACTGTATGTATCAGGCATTCTGTATTAATGAATGAGGACCCTTGCTGAAGCAATCCCAGATTCCTGGAGTCTGTCAGTAAGAGTGACTGATCCCCACAGGTTCCATCGTTTCCTCCATAAGGTTTGATTATGGATTTAAACAGAATACTAGCAGAGATTCTCTAGATACCTGTCTGGTTTTAAATTTCAGTCATACCTGTTGTCAGTCAATTAATTACCTTTTATTAATTACCTACTATGTGCCAGGCATTGTGCTAAGTGATAATGATTCAAGGAAAAGTATGGTCCCTACCCTTCCTACCCTCATAGGTTCACAGCATAATGTGGAGACAAGATGCAAGCAACTAGGTACAAATTGAAAACTATGTACAAGTTGCACAATATCAGCTGGAAACAATCAGCAGAGGGCTAGCCCTAGATTTAAGAGAGATTGGGAAAGATTTTTTATAGAAAGTAGCATTTTAGCTAAAACTTAAAGGAAATCAGTAGATGGCAAAAGGAAATCAAGTAGTACAAAAGGCTTCTCTGGTACAAGGGAAAGGAGAAGCTTACAAAGCAGCCCCTCACTACTATGAATATTTGTTCAATAACCCAAATATAACATTTCTAGGGCAGCTAGGTGGCTTCATGGTGCATAGAGTGCTGGGACTGACATCAGGAAATCTCATCTTCCTGAGTTCAAATCTAGCCTCAGACACTTAATCCTATTTGCCTCAGTTTTCTCATCTGTAAAATGATTTAGGAAAGGAAATGGCAAACCATTCCAGTATATTTGCCAAAGAAATGCCAAAATAGAGTCAGATACTACTGAAATAACTGAACATCAGTTGGTATTTATGCTAGACTATTTAAGAGTGCAGGTTAGTAGGAAAGATACTTGGGCAAAAGTGGTTTGGTGCTAGAGAGAAATCACCTTTGGTGGTAAGGGAGTATAGGGGTGATAGAGTAAGTACTGGGGAATATATGTGCTAAATAAGCTTGGGTCTTTTTTTAAAGGGAAGTTTTTTTTTTCAGTTAGCAAGCATTTATTTACTTTCCCTCTCACCTCCCTTTCCCTTGGAAGAAAAAGAAAAAGAAAATCTTTGGAACAATTATGCATAACCAAGCAAAACAAATTCCTACATTGGCCATGTCTAAAAATGTTTGAATCATTCTACATATTTAGGCCATCACTTCTTTGTTAGGAGACTGGTAGCATGTTTCATCATCCAAGCCTTCTTTCCTACATGTAGCAGCACATCATGGATTATTATGAGGTTTATCCAAAGGAGATTAAGGTGTTTAGCTAGAAAAGGGAAGATCAGAATAGGGGATGGGGAGGCAGGTGATAACCATCTCCAGATATTGGAAAGACTGTTCTCAATACAAGAGGTGGATTATATTTGTTCTTTGCTCTAAGGCACAGGCCTAGGATAATTGAGCAGAGGTTGAAGAGAGGGAGATTTCAGTTTGGTATGAAGAAAAACATCATTTCTACACTGGCTATATTTTCTTCCCTTTACTGCTGTGATCTCTTGGTGAACCAATTCAACTTTTTTACTCTCCTCTTCTATTGAATACCTTGCCCCTTTGTACTATCACCAATCATATCTTGGTAGGATCCAAATGTGGTTTACTCCCATCCCATCCTTCTCCACTGATTCTATTCTTCTATTGTTGAATGGAGCCGGGGAAAATCAAGAAATAAATTGATGCCATTAGAGGAGAGATTGCTCTTCTTCCCTTCTCCTCACTTTGTATCATTCTGTGCTTGTACATATAAATGTTTTATATAACTTAGAAATCTTTCTCCATTATCTACTCCTTAACTTAGGCTCTGATGAAAAAGTGACCCTTTTCTTTGCCAGTGCCAAATCCTTCTATCTGCATCTTGATCTTATCCCTTCCTACTTTTCTAAAATATTTTTCCCAGTATACTCCCCATTTCTTTTCTCTCTTTTCCCTTCATTCCCTTTCTGTCTACTGTCTTCTCTCCTGCTTCCTAAAAAGATCCCTATGTTTTCCCCATTCTTGAAAAACCCTTACTTAACCACTACCATTCCTAATAACTCATTTTCAACTTCCCTTTTCCATTAGGGATAAAGTCCTGGGGGAAAAAAAAAACTGTTTTTGCTGGGTGCCTTTACTTCCTCCCTTCCAAACTCTCTACAGCCTAGCTTCTGACATTATCATTCAAATGAAACTGTCCTCTCCAGAATTACCAATAATCAATTAATTGCCAAATCTAGTAGCCTTTTCTCAATCGTAGTCCTCTTTGACCTCTCCACAACATATGATGATGCTGTTTATCACCTCCTTCTGGACACTCTCTTCTAAGTTGTCCTATTAATGCTTTCTTTTAGCTTTCCTAATTTCCTAGAGCTCCTTCTCAATCTCTATTCCTGATTCTTCATCCGTGTCATGCCCACTAACCATGGCTGTCTTCTGGACCCCCTTTTCTTCTCCTTCTTATACTGATCCATTTCATGATCTCTTTAGTTCTCAATGTCTCAATTATTATCTCTTTTCAAATCACTTCTGGGGTTGTTGGATGGATCAAGTGACATAATAATTGTAATTAAAATGATAGCATATATTATTATGTAACTAATGTAAATATAAATTATAAATCTCAACAAAATTAGATAATAAATGTTAGAAAATTGTCATAAATTGTAAAGAGCTTAGCAGAGTACTGGGTAAGCACTATGTAGATATTGTTGCTATTCTTGGTTTTTTTATTATTATTATATCTCTATACCAAGCTCTAATCTTTCTTCTAAACTACAGTCA
Organism: Myrmecobius fasciatus; assembly: GCA_023553655.1. Taxonomy (NCBI): domain Eukaryota; kingdom Metazoa; phylum Chordata; class Mammalia; order Dasyuromorphia; family Myrmecobiidae; genus Myrmecobius; species Myrmecobius fasciatus. The sequence continues at coordinate 160,655 of JAJPUD010000078.1, read as the reverse complement.
TAAATCACCAACTGCCATTTGGATGTCTTGAACTAGATGTCTCCTAGGCATCTCAAACTCAATGTGCCTCAGACAGAATTCATTATCTTTTTCTCAGACCTTTCCCTCTTCTAAATTCCTTTTTACTGTCAAGGACATTATTATTTTTATAGTCACTCAGTCTCAAAAGCTTGGTGTCATCCTTAACTTCTTCCTCTTATTTATCTCCCATATCCAATTTGTGACCAAATATTATTTCTACTTCATAGAATCATAGATAGACAGACAGACAGATATAGATATAGATTTGTCATGTTCTTGTTCCTATACTGCTCTTAAGCTCTGTTCTCACCTCCACCCCACCTTCCATTGCTTAGTAAATTCCATTGATTGATTTCCTTTTAATCCTCCATGATCAAATATAAACTCTGACATTTAAAGCTCTTCATAACTTGATCCCTTCCTACCATCCCAGGCTTCTTGTATGTTACTTTATTCTATATACTCAATGACCTTAGAACACTGACTTACTTGCAGTTCTGTTCCTTTTCATTTGCTATCCCCAAATCCCAGAATGCTTTACCCCCTCATCTCTATTTCTTAGTTTCCCTGACTTCCCTCAAGATTCAGCCAAAATCTCACCTTCTGCCAAAGACTCTCTCTGGTCCCTGACCAGATGTTAATACCTTCTCATCTCAAAATGCTTCTAATCTCTCTCTCCCTCTCCCTCTCATTTTCCCCCTCTCTCTCCTTTTCCCCCTCTCTCTCCTTTCCCCTCTCCCTCTTCCTCTCCTCCTTCTCCTCCTTTTCCTTCTTCCTCCCTCCTTCCTTCTCCCCTCTGTATATGTGTCTCTATATCTGTCTCTGTCTTTCTTTCTTTTCATGTATATATATATATATATAGATAGATAGATATCTGTATACATATCTCTCTTATAGGTACCTGGTTATTTTCATGGTATATTTCTTATTAGATTATAAATACTTTGATGGCAGGAGCTATTTTTTTGCACATAGTAAACACTTAATAATTGCTTGTTGACTAGTTGACTATTTTTTTTTCATTTTATAGATAAGGAAACTGAAACCCAAAGTATTTAAATGTTAAAGCCATTCATTGGTGAGAGAGGCATATTTTAAACCTTTATATTGCAGATAAAATTTTCCAGAGAGATCTTAAATCAGTAGTTTCTAATCTTTTAGTATCTTTAGTCCCTGAACTTTACTGACTCCACATTTTTTTAAAAAAAATGTAATAGATGAGGTTAGTAAGGATGTGTATGGAGAGAAAGTGAAGGAGGGTGTTAATGAAGAAAAATGAACATGCTAAAAGGATAGAAAATTTTCATGTGATTAACAGATGATTCTGGGGGTTCTTGGAAAACCCATGACAAACTCAGTTGGGGTTCCAAATTAGAGACTGAGAATACGAGTTGAAAAATGGAGCATGCATCAATAAATACCACATTCTTAATCAACCAAAGATCAGAAAAAAATGAGTAGAACACTGTAATAATTTTTTTATCCTTTCAGTCTCAGAATACTTAGAAGATTACTAATATCAAGAGGGAATGGGTGAATAATAGGTGAATTTCAGCTAGCATTTCCAGCATCTTATCTATCTATGTCTTTCTTTTACTAATGGCTGAAGGGAAGGCGAATCATGACTCAATAAAACTATCTCATTAAAATTGGATTGATAACAATTTTCTAAAGCAAATGGTGGATCCAAGCTGCTAACTTAATTAGAAAGTTTCCCATTGTACCCTAGACAGAACAGAAAATGGTATTCTTGCCTTCTGAATGAATAAATTACATCACACAAGAAATGTTTGAATCTCTTAAAATTGTCTCATCAAATTTTATCCACCATGACATAGGTGGAAACCTCTCCCCCTTCATTTCTAGAATACGCTTCTCAGGGATTAATAAAGAATTATATCTTCAGAGGCACCAGTTCTCTAGCTCTTGTGTAGATGTAACATGAGGTGAAACTATTAGTTTTCTATGATGTTTTGTCATAATGTCTGAAGAGGTAACCCTCTCCATTTCATACTTTGACCTTCCTGTTTAAAACAACCTAAAACTCGCCAATTATAAATGGTGTTTTAGTTCAGAGCAAAATATTTCTTAATTTGTAGTGGGATCTCAGTTATGACAAATCCAGTAGTTCAAAATACCTGATCACTTCGATAGTACCAAAATCCCTTCAGAGAGTCAACTTTTCAGGAACATGGGATCACTGATTTAAACCCAAAAGGGACATTTATCCATTTTTAGATCAGCACTGAAGCCTGGAGAGATTTGCTGAGTAGCAGTTATTAAGTGGCAATTTGAACTCAGATCTTTTGACTCCAAATCTAGCACTTTTCTAACTCTACCAAACAGCCTTTGGAAATAAATGAAGTTACACATTTAGGTGGTCAGCTAAGTGGTGCAGTGGATAGAGTACTGGCTCTAGAGTCAGGAAGATTCATTTTTTTGAATTCAAATCCATTCTCAGATACTTTACAAGCTGTATGACTCCAGAAAAGTCACAACTCTATTTGCCTCAATTTCCTCATCTGTCAATGATCTGGAGAAGGAAATGGCAAAGTATTCCAGAATTTTTACCCCCCCCCCAAAAAATCCCAAATGAGGTCACAAAGAATTGAACACAGTGAAAACTACTGAGAATGATATTTAGGCTCAATGAGAGGAAATATTTCCTAACAATAAGTCTCCTTAAAAACGTAATGATCTACTCCTGGAAGTAATTAGTATCCTCCTACTTGAGGTCTTTTGGAATCTTGTGGTGTGGATTTTTGTACCATATGAGATAGATGTGAATAAGAGTCAGAAAGATGGAAACTCTCTCAGTGGAAATAGGAAAATTTAGAAAAGGGATGCTTTTATGCACCTAGAGAAAAGAGAATGGGAACTGAATGTGGACCACAACATAGTATTTTCAGTCTTTTTGTTGTTGTTTGCTTGCATTTTGTTTTCTTTCTCCTTTTTTTCCTTTTTGATCTGATTTTTTTGTGCAGCATATTTATGGAAATATGTATAGAAGAATTGCACATGTTTAACATATTGAATCACTTGCTATCTAGGGAAGATGTGGAGGTAAGAGAGAGAAAAAATCAGAACACAAGATTTTATAAGGGTGAAAATTGAAAATTATCCACATATATTTTGAAAATGAAAAAACCCCAAAAAGTAATGCTTTTAGGTGGAAAGATCATGGTACACATACACATACATATATACGTATATAAATTATATATATATATATATGTATATATATATATAATATACATACACATCTGACAATCACTAACATAGAGACGACCATTAAGAGCCATGGAAGAGTACCAAGCGAAAAAAATGTAGAGAAGGTCCCAGAAAGAACTTTGAAGGATAGCCACCCTACAAGGACATGAAACAGTAAGTATGCCTTTATTTAGGAAGTATCCTATAGTGGAAATTGTACTGACTGGAGTCATAGGACTTGGATTCAAGTCATACTTATAACTCTTATTGCCTAAATGACTTTGGATAATCATTTTAGATCCCTAGACCTCAGTTTTTTCATCTTTAAAATGGTGACTATATGGTCTCTAAATGCCCTTCTGACTATGAATCTATGATTCTATGATCCAAGTAGATCAAGAAGTCAGACAGGAAGAATAAGAAAGGAAAGGGGAATGGGAAGGAGAGGGAGAGGGAGAGGGAGAGGGAGTGAGAGATCATGAAAATCCAGAGAAGAAAAAGTATCTAAGAGGAGAAGGCAGTCACTAGAGTCAACTATTTCATGGAAGTTAAGAAAGGTAGCAATTAAGAAAATAATATGGAGTCACATATGGAAGATGAGGCAAGGCTAGACAATAAAGGATGAATATAAAAACATGTTTTGATTTTATACAAATAGTGAAAGGAGTGCTAAAACTCAGAATAAACTGAGGCTAATAACTAGTAAAGCAAATGATGACAAAAAGTTTTGCTTTATTGTTTTTTAACTATTCTAAGGAAGAGAAGAAGCACAGGAAAAAAGGATAGGACTTCCTCTGGATGAATGAGATAATGATTTAGCTCAACCACTTGTTTTACAGATAAGACAACTGAGGCACAGGGATGTTACATTACTTATCCAAGTTCACTATAATGGAGGGTGACTCCAAATTCAATTCTCTTTTTACTCTACCATAGAGTAGCCTTAAGTGTTTAAAGTGCTTTGTAAACCTTAAAGGACTGTGTACCAGTCAGCTATTATTATTATTAGTAGTAGTAGTATTTGATAAATATTATATTGAGTTCTAGAGTATAGTGAAGAGACTGAAGTGCTTTACTATTTGGTTATTCCTACAATCTCAGTACCATCCCTCATCCATTTGCAAGACTACTGTTAGAAAATCACTCTTCAGGTCAAAAACTCCCTGTTAAGAGCACTGTCAACCTTCTGGTTTCTCCTGGCAGATGAGGCTGAAATTTGTGCAAGATAATTGGCTTCCCGGTGAGTGTGGTCCCTTAGCCCTATGTCCTGAAGCCTTCGTATATTCCTTTCCTATTCATGTTATATCTTGATGGCCCTGACGGCTTAGTGGTCCAGGAGAGGGTGAGCATGTGCCCATGTCTCATTTCTGACACACTGAAGTGTTACATTCAATCCCCAGGAGATTTGTTCATGTGAACAAATCACCCTGCCATGCAGAACATCCATATTCATGTTACACCTTTCTCCAGAAGATCCTGACGTTTTTTGTTCATCCTGAGAGTTGGTCCTGAGGTGATACCTTGGGGAAGCTATCTTTCCTCTCTAGGCCAGCATAGGTTAAGTCCTTGATGAAGGACAAACTGATGGGTCCATTGGTCATCTCAGTTGACACTGCAGTAGTCCACATTTATCTTGAACAACAAATGCCCTTGTTGATCTTTTTTTTTTTAAATTTTGGTGGGAAAAATGTATGCCCCATAAACCTCAATAGTGAAGTTTTATTTATTTTGTTTTTTTGGAAGCTGTAGTTAAAACATAGGGTTGCTAGGTGGCGCAGTGGATAGAGGTGCCAGGTTTAGAGTTAAGAAAACTCATCTTCCAGTTTCAAGCACTTACTAGTTGTGTGACCCGGGGCAAACCACTTAACTCTATTTGCCTCAGTTTCCTCATCTGCAAAATAAGCGGAAAAGGAAATGGCAAAACACACCTGAATGTTAAACCCCCAAATGGGGTTAAGAAGAATCAGACACAAATGAAAAATGGCTGAATCCCCCCATTCTATTTGAGTTTAATGTCACTGTTTTAATTCATCTACTTTTCTCTCTGCTCTGTAAATGAGTGTTTAAAATATTTGCTGAAATGAATGTAATTGGTATAGCAGTAAGGGAAAAAGGTTTGGAAAAGGAGAGATTTAGGGGAATTTAGGTAGTGTGAGAGGATGAAGTACCTAATGTCACTATAAGTTCTTACTGGCTATGGGAGACCCCAACCACTCCCCAACCAGTCCCTAAAGTTGACAAGTTATATAACTTCTCTCAGACACAGGTTCCTCATCTGAAAAGTGGAGATAATAATTGTACTTTTCTCTTAGTGCTTTTGTGAGTCTTCAATGAGATAATTTATGGGGAAGCTAAATGGTATAGTAAATTGAGTGCCCAGTGTGAAATTGGGAAGACCTGAATTCAAATCCAACTCAGACACTTACTAGTTGTATGATATGGGCAAGCCACTTTATTCTGTTTGCCTCAGTTTCCTCATCTGTAATATGGAGATAATAATAGTGTCTCTCTTACAGCATACATAGTAAGTGGCACATGGGAAGTGTTTATATAAATGTTGTTGTTATAGCACTTTGCAAGCCTGTAAGCATGTTACAAATATCTATTATTATGCCAGGTATAATTCTAATCTCTCAGCGGGAAGATATGAGTGACATTTATTTTCCCAATAGTAGACATTTATTTATTTTTGAACAAAAAGAAGAGAGAGACAGAGAGACAGACAGAGAGAAAGAGAGACAGAGAAAGGGGAGAGGAAAGAAAGGAGGGAGGAAGGGAGAAGGAAGGAGTTGTACGTATGCAAGTATGTTTCAGATGAAAGTCCAGAAAAAGACATGTGATGAGTTTTGCCCCCCAGACTAACGTAGGAAGATATGATTTGTGCAGAAAAGTCAAGATTTCTTTCCTTAAGTAATTGCTTTGAGAGAAAAACCCCAGCCCCAACAATCTGATGGTTTTATGCTGCCAGAGAGACAGATAGAGCTGAATCACAGCTCAAGCCTGCTGGGGAAGGACCAAGCATGAATCCCAGCTGGACAGTGATTAAAGCTGTCAATTTGTGCTGGCTGCAAGTTAGAGATCCTCCTTTGAGCAATAACGATGCTAAAATGGCCATATTTCTGCAAAGAAACCCTTCTGAAAGTGTATCATTTTCATTCCTCCCTTGTAGCACAAGCCATCTCCAAAGACCAACCAGCAGAAATCTTTTTATGCCCTTCAGAAATTGTCTTGGCTAAACAGAGCTTTTATAAGAATTCCAGATATATTAAACAACCTTGGGGACTTTATTATCTATGCATTTTTTTCTGTAAATGCATACTATACTGCCTTAATTTAGAACCATATTGATTCCCTAGTAATCTTGTTCAGTTGATATCAGGATTTTATAGTGAACACACACACACACACACACACACACACACACACACACACACACACACCACAGAGTGCCTGTCCCCAAGAACTTACAACCTAATAAGGGAAGATAATATACAAAAGAGATACAAAAGCAGAAAAGGGAAGGTGGTACCCAGCACAAGGAATATGGTGAAAAAGTCTCAAAGAGAGGTCCCAAAGAAATGTGATTAATTTGGAAATGAGGACCCCCAACCTTAATAAAGGTTTGAAGTTCATGGCTTTGCCCACCAAAAAGAGGGACAGAGAGCAGTTAATATGATGTGAATACCAAAGATAATGAGATTTTGCAGCATTTTACCCAATGATGAGCTTCTTGAGGCATGATGGAGAAGTTAGAGAGTCCCATAGGGATGAGCTACCAACATGGAAATTAAATCCAGACTCTCCCCCCAAAACGAAACAAAACAAAAAATGAAACACCATTCACAAGGAGGTTAATCCTAGAAGACAAGGCTCTCAGAGCCAAACCTAATAATAGTATTTATTGGTAGCTAGGTGGCTAAAAAGGTAGACTTGGAGTCAGGAAGATCTAAATTCTAAAGTTCAAACCCTTAGTCCCATGGACATAGGCAAACCATTCAATATCTGTTAGTCTCAGTTTCCTTATCTGTATAATGGGGATAATACTACCACCTACCTCCCAAAATTGGAGTGAGGATTAAATGAGATAATATATGTAAAGCACTTTTCAAGACTTAAATAGCTGTGTAAATGCTAGATATTATTGTTATACCTCACATATAAGATAATGTATGGAAAGTACTTGTAAAGCTTAAAACACTCTCTAAATGTAACTATTATTATATTGCCGCTTATGACAATAGTTTTCCAAATAATTTGCTCAATATTTTCACATTCTACAGGAGATACCCAGGTAACTCTTAATTGTATGGCCACTTTTCAGCTACAGTGATTCCATAAAGAATCCACAAATCTCAAATGTATTTGCATCACAAAGCTTTATTTGCAAAAAAGCCAAGCTTTTTTTAAAAAATAGACCCCCTTACTATTCATCACCATCAATGCCACAAGAAATATCACCTATTACCTCATGATAGCACTTATTAATTGAATTTTCCCTGTTTTCTTTCAGAAGCTTTAAAACAATAACTGTCAAAGTATGATCTGGGGACTCCAAGAATCTCCATGACCTTGTCAATGCGGCCTATGAAGTCAAGACTATATTCATAATAATAATAAAGTCTTTTAATTTCTTACATGAAAAATATTGATAGATATACTTCACATAAACAAAAGCTCCTCATGGAGACCTCAATAATTGTTAGGAGTATCTTCCTCAGGGAGAGGGGAGAGCAAGAAAGGAAGGAGGGATGGAGAGAGAGAGAATTTGAAACTCAAAACTTAAAAAAAGAGAGAAAAATGATAAAAATTGTTTTAAAATGTTAAAAATTCCCCAATTCCATGGGAGGATATATATATATATACACACATATATATATATATATTAAAGAGTATAGAATAGTGTTGAAATAAAAAAAATAAGCTCTAAGAAAAAAGGGACATGTGTTGGGGAAAGTATGGTGATTAGATTCTGTGCCCAACCAGTTGGGACATTCTTACTGCCATAAACTGGAGTTGGGCCACTGGGAAGTCCAAAGATTGGGAATCCAGGCTGACCTACAAATGGACTTAGGCAAAGACTAGTAGGTATCTCACTATCTGGAAGTAGAATCAGGAGTTAGTGTACCCAGGACAAGTACGGATTCAGGAAAAGATCTTAAACAAGGGAAATCAATCTATTGAAGGAACACAGGTGAATCTCAAGCCCTTTTTGCCTAAGCTCTAAATAGAGTTCAAGATACTAAATATTTATCATGTTAAAGGTAGGACAGGTGATTAGTAGAAGTCCAGACAAGAGGCCAATTCCTTGGATTTGTAAACAGAGGTTGTTATTCAGTCATTTTCAGGCAGGTCTGTCTCTTTGTAACCGCATTTGGTATTTTCTTGGCAAAGATACTGGATTGATTTGCCATTTCCTTCTTCAGTTCCTTTTACAGATGAGGAAACTGAGGCAATCAGAGTGATACAATTAGTAAGTATCTGAGGCTGGATTTGAACTCAGGCCTTCCTGACTCCAAATCTGGTGTTCTATCTATTGAACCATCTGAGAATATGGGTTCAAATCTCACCATCCCTGCAACTTAATGCTTGATTGATGCTATGCAGATAACTTAATCTTTTTGGCACTCATATCCCTTATCTGTAAAATGAAAGAGTTGGTATAGATCACCCTCTCTGCTGACTTCTAACTCACATCTATGATCCAGTGATCAGGGAAGGTAGTCAATACATATCTAGGAGCTAGTCATAGAGAAACTAGAGATTAATTGATAAACTCTATTGGTGGGAAGGAGCATGAGGGGTCATGGGAGTGGGATTTTCTCTAACTTTTCAGATCTTAATGGTCAGAATTCCATGCAACAACTTTGTGTTTTAATAGCAATATATTGCTTTTAATGAGTCAGCTTCCTTCATTAAAATGAGGCTGTTCTGGAGATAAGAACACTTAAATGGTTCTGGTTCCAGATGCCTCACATAAGGGCATAAATAAAAGGTGATGGTAGGTGGTATTGGGAAAGTTAGCTGATATATTTTGAAGAAGCCATAGCAAATCTTTGAAATGGGGTCAATCGTTTTTTTTTGGTCTAGTTTTTAAAAAATCCTTTTTATCATTTTGACACACATCAAAAACATGAACATTCAAGTTGCTGGGTTGTTGAGGAGTGATCCCTAGGAGAGGTAGGGGCCTCATGGTCTGCTGATTCTAAGAGGGCAAATAAATCAATTTACAAGAAAAACTGGAAGAATGTATTTTAATAGAAAAAAAGGACCAGAAAGAGAGAACTCCATGTGAAGCTAATAACCTCTGTTACCACATTGCACTTGTTTTGAAGTATATTTTGAAATTAACAAGATTATTCTAACACTGCCTGATTGTCCCCTTCTACTATCCTCTTCATATTTGATCACGATTCATTATTGCCCTTTTCTTCCTTTTTATTTGGAAGGAGGCCCCTAAAATAGAAAAGATCTCTAATGTGGCAGAATAAGAAGTTTAGACTTTACGTCTTTGACCCAAGCTAGAAACAAGTCTCCATATCTTCATAATCTTCCTTGAATCAGAGGAAGTGATTTGATATTATTCTCTCTACTCTCTCATTCCTTAGGCAATGTTTCATCTCTCCCCTAAATAGAGGCCCTCCCCAATAACATTTAAACAAGTCACAGTAAATAAGCCCACCCATTAGTCTTGTGTAAATGTATATATCTGTCTTTACCTCTAGTCTGTCATCTCTCCAAACTCTTAATTTAAACAATTTATCAAAGCACACTGAAGTATCACCATATTCTAAAGGGGGAAAAAAAAACCCTGTGCTTAAAGTCTTTTATTTTAAATCAGAAGATTTGCCTAATACAAAGAAATTCTGCTATAAACAAATTGTGAGTTCTGAGTGTGCATCTATCTATCTATCTATCTATCTATCTATCTATCTATCTATCTATCTATCTATCTAT